>OZ007597.1:24351066-24951066 GCA_963931845.1 Maratus michaelseni
TTTAATTTATGATGGGCCAGTTCTTATTAACATTTCAAAGCCTCACCAGTCTTCAAAAACCTTTAATGATTACTACATTAACACATGTCAACCCCATTTATGTAACAACATTGAGAGTTTTAGTTGCCAAAGAATAGATTTGATATGGGATAGATACGTTACACCAAGCATTAAAGGTGAAACCAGAAAAAAAAGGGGTGCAGGAACCTGGCGGCAAGTGCTATCGCATATGAAACTACCTAAAAATTGGCAAGATTTCTTAAGAAATTCAAGTAATAAAGAAGAGTTATTTAAACCATTTTAAACCAACCAAGGGTGCACTAGAGCAACATATTTTACGGAGTGCTTTCCAAACTGGACACATTTGGGGACAAGCACATGAGCGGGAAATATGTCCCCTCTCTTCAAACAAATGGGGATGGTGGCTGGATAATTTTTCATGGAAATTAAAATGGTCGAGTTGCGCGAGATTGCAGATTCTTGAAAAGAACTAATAAAATGTATGTGCAAAATCTGCAGAAATAAGTGTAGTTGTAGGAAGGTTGGTCTTTCTTGCACATTATTGTGCAACTGTAAAAATGAATGTGAATGAGAAATAATATGCTACGAACTAGTTTCTATATTCTGCAAATTTATGTCATTCATTTATTATGTAGCATTCCTTTTTTAATATGTTGTTTAACTAATGCATTAGTAAAATGCATTTTTATTATTTATTTATTCCATTCATTTTACTCACTATACAATAAAAAATACTTTAATAATTGAATTATTTTCATTTTAAGCATATTTCTGATATTAAAAAGAAAATTTTTTATTTAAAAAAATCGAAAATGACAAAAACGGAAAAAATTGAAAACAGCCTAAATCTTAAATTCTTAAGACATTTCATTATGCCTCTCTTATATGCATTGTTTTAATATAAAGAAGATACTGACCAATAGGGATATTATTATTACAAATTGCAGTTATTTCTTACCTAGCACCTCCCTTAATAACAATTGATTTAGCTGATGATCTATAGAATTTATACACAAGTTACAAAGGCACTGTGTTTGGAGACATTAATGTAACGGTAACCATATTATTTTGTGAGCCCCTGTAAATGAATGAAAACTGCTATGCACTGCATATTCTACAGTAAGTATCTTGTACTACACCACACAGATGTATATTAATTTGAATATGTTACAAAGAGTATAACATCAGTAAAATACATTGCAAGCAATTTTCGTCTACAGACCATAATGTAATGGAATATTTTTGATTGCCCCTGTAAATGAACTATGAATGATGCACACTTGAAAATTAATACCGAACTTGTTATGGTATACTACAATACCATATTTTAATTATCTGGATATCTGGTTATTTTTTTTTTCGAGTTAGTGCGCAACTAGACAGACGACCAGAAAGACAAACAGGCAAACTGAATTCATAAATACTTTTCGACTGTGCTGTGAAGTGTTACAAATAATATTTTTTATCTAAAAACATCGAAATTTCCATCAGACATGCTTTTATACGATGAATAGAAACGAAATTGTACTATTTCCCGAAAATGACACCATTTTGAATAACAACCGCCATCTTGAATTCCTCCCGAATTTACAAAGACCCCCCCCCCCCCCTTCTTATTAAAATTTATGACATTTGCAATCACATTTTTCCAGGTAAATCTCTTTCCTACATTATTTTACAGAGTTTTGTTATGACCTGTATGAGTGATATGAGCAATTCTAATCACTTTAGGGATCAATGTAGTAGGTACTACTGCTCTATGTAATGTATTTTCCAAGATATGAGAAGGTTTATTAAAGCACAATAAATTATTTTTAGGGTTTATGTAATATTCTTTGTATTTATTTTGATTTTATTTTAACTCATCAATGATTTGTTTTAATGTTTGATCTTTGTTTTGTTCTTTTCTTAAAGTTTCATCAGAAATTTCATTAATATGATCATCATGTGTGGTGATATTGTTAATTTCTTCACATTCATCCCCTTGATAATTAAATGATTTTTTAGAATTTACTTGATCTGGATACTCTGCTTTAGCTTGGTTAACTATTCCAGTTATTAAAAGAGTAGGTATGTTATTTTCGAGATCAAGATTGTTGTTAGTAATTGGAAGAATATCTTCGCATTCTACAAGTTCAGGATTAGTGGATAAGTCCTGATGAGGAGGTTCTTCTTGCAATCTGCTAAGGTAGTCTGCTAATATATAAAAATTAAGAAGTAGATGTTCAAACTTATACTGGAATTCAGATAATTCCACGAGCCATCTAGTGGTAATGTCAGCTGTGGAAGATTATTTTTTATATTTCTCTAAAGGTTTCGAGTCTGATATACATAGAATTTTCTATTTTACAGGTGATGTTTAAACGAAGTTATACCTTTTTAAATGGCTCACAATTCAAGTTTTAAAGCTGGGTATCTTTTCTGTGATTGCGATAAAGATTTAGAAAAGTATCAGATGGGGTATAACTGATATCCATCAAATTGCAGATATCACATTATAAAATGCGTCAGTATTTATGTAAAGTGTTTTGTTCCAATCAGGTAAATGTAAAATTGATTGAAAAAAATTTGTCATATTCAGGAGTCCATTTAAATTTAATTTTTGGAGATGTTGGAGCAACTTACAAATTCAGCAAACTCTGGGATGAAGTCTCTGTAAAATGATGCCAAGCCTAAGAATGACTTTACTTGTTTTTTAGTTTTGGGCACGGGGAAACCTGTTACTTTTTTTTATATTGATTCAATTGCACAGATGGTTCAATTTTGTATACAAAAGCCAAGAAAATTTATGGAATCTGTGTAAAAAGTGCATTTCTCTGGTGAAAGCATAATGTTATGTTTAGCTAGGACAGAGAACAACTTTTCCAAAGTTCTTAATATTTGTTCAAAGGAATTAGCACCAATTACCACATCATATTGGTAAGAAAATAATGTTGTCGCACTCTGTGTGTTGTGCAGAGATGCTAAGTTTCAATTAAAGTTATCAGTAACCAAAGTTGTAGCTGTTATGTACAACGGAGACGCGTGGCCATGTAAACAGAGATACAAACAGCTATGATTTAGCACACATTATCATTAATTAGTTATAATTTTTAAAACTATAATAGACATGATTTGCAAATAACATAAAATACACATATTCTTTATATAGTTAAACATTTAAAAATATACTTACTTGGTTAATTTTCACCTTTTTTCCTTGCATGAATTAAAGAAAATAAAGTGTAATAACATCATTATTTATAATTTTTATAAAATATATATTTTAAATTTCTGAAGGCCTTTTTTGGTGGGGCGGGTATAGTCATATTTTCACACATAAGTTTCTTTAAAATAGTCCACATATAATAATGCACATGATCACTTTTGCATGAGATATTATGCTGTGAATGAAACATCCTCAATATCAGAAAACAGGATTAAATTTTGTACTTAAATTGCTAAAGATGAAATTGAATATTTAAAAATTAGATAGACATATTAATATACATTAAAAGTAAATGAGTAGCATAAATTGGGTTATTTAGGCAGCAAATTAATTGAATTCACACAATTAAAAATATATACACATTAAAAAATACTTAATTATTGAAGATCAAAAACTGATTAAATATAGATACTTAAAAAAAAAATTATATAAACACTAAAAAATATTTGAATTACACATCAAAACACATTTATTGGGCAGCATTGGAAGTGGATGGTTTAGCATAATTTTCAAATTCATTTTTATTTGAACCAATATTTGTCCAAGTTGATTTTTTGGCAGCTTTCAATAAATCATTTGAAAATTTGTGATCTTAGCACTTGGTCTTCGAGTTGAAATTTTTCTGCTTTTCCACAAGTAGAGAGATGTTAGTGTTTCAGTCCCCAGTGTGGGTCGGAAATCAGTCTGGTTTTTACATACTAAACTGAAAACCCTTTCTGAGTTTGCATTGCTCTGTGGCACAAGCAATAATCCCAGAATTAATTTTGGCAGAGCTATAAATTTTTTAGCTCCATTTGCATATGATATCTGTGATATTTTGTGCCATATAGCATCTGCACTGTCATTTTTCAGGTCAAACGCTTCAAAATTTTCAAATTGGTACAAGCTAAATTAAATGTCTAATCTAGCTCTTTCTTCATATGACAAAACAGGGGGAAATTTTGCAGATATAAATTCGACTGATGAATATATTTTTTCCCTTGGAGAAACATCTGCAATTGCTGCATTCTTCACAAGTGGATCTTTACTTATATGAAATAAAACAGCAGAGTAAAATCGTAAGATTATTATTGATTATTATTTTTTTCTAAGGGCAGCTCCGGTGGGAGGACATTACAATGTTTCGGGATAATTTTTCATATCTAGACCATTAATAAATCTAAAATATGAAATCATTTGTAGGGAATGTCACCACTTGAATTCACCACTGCATTACTGATCATGGCGATGTATTATTATTTTTTTTTAATGAAAGATACCTATGCATTATACGATAATGTTTGTTTTGTATTGTTTAAATATAAGTAAAGCTAATTTATTTTAAACGAATATGTCTTTACTTGCACTATTTATTCTTAAAGTTTTTCGCTTATTGATATAAACAAGTCGAAATTTTTAATAAGTTCAGATTATTTTTAAAGATTTAATATTCAGAATACCACACGTGTAATATTATTACGGATTAATATTAAAAATACCATACATATGATACTTTGCTTTTTGGTTCCTTTAAACAATTCATGATATTTTAAATGTATATATGAATGAAATGTTATTTTAATTTATTTATTAACAAATTGAATACAATTCCACTAATAAATGCGTTAATTTTTTTAAATTTAGTTTATGATAAAATAATAAATCAATAAATTGAGATTTTGACTGAAGCACAAAGAACATATTGCCAGATATTATTTCAAACTTTTACATTTGTACCATATATTTTCAGTTATGTTGTGTATGAATTTCTAACAATCAAACTTTGTTTTACAAGGAAATCAGACATGCTTAATTGTATATGCTTATCATTTTTGCCATAGTTTCTGTTTAAAGTATTGCCATATTTTCCTATATTTGTCTTTGTGTATGTATCATTACTCAGGACTGATATATATACAGGATGTCCCTAAAAGATTGAAACACATTTTAATTTTTAACACTTTCCAACATAGTTCAAAAGTGTTTATGAATTCAGTTTGTCTGTCTGTCTGTCTGCCGTCTGACTGTCCGAGCTGTAAAACTCGCGTAAATATATCCAGATAGTCATGCAATTGATATATGTTATTGGGGTTTACTATAGCATGTTCGGTATTAAAAATGAAGTGTGTAGCACTTATACTATTTTACAGGGGCACTCAAAAGAATGCCGTTACATTATATGGTTGGTCTACGGGGAAAAATCCTTTGTAGTGCATTTTAATGATGTGACACTATTTCAAATATATTGAAATTGATACACTACACGATGCTTACTATCGAACATGGTACGTCTAACACTTATAATTAGTTTTCAGGGAAACCGGAATGAATTCCATTACATTATGGTTTAATGTGTAAAATTGTTTGCGGCGCATTTTAATCCTGTTACACTATTACAAACATAATGAAATTGATATCAATTTCTGGGATGCACTAAGACATGCTTTCTGTAGAATATGGAGTGCAAAGCTTTTTTTTTTTTTTCACTTACAGTGCTTCTTTTAAAGTATTCTTTTAAATAATGGTCTACGGGAGAAAAATGGTTTATAGCGTATTTTAATTATGTTATGCCATTTCAAATATAATGAAATTGATATACATTATTGAGGTTTACTACAAGATATTTATGTGCATAGCATTTATCGTTCATTTACAGGGACACACATAATATTTCGGGTACAGTACTGTGTCTGAAGTATTGTTTATAAGCCATAAAATTGGAAGTCGGATATTAGTAGGGTTTGTGTTTAACTAAATTTTTAAATGCTATGAGGTATGTATAATGCTACAGATCATATACAGGGCTACACAAAAAAAAAATTCGTAAGCATTACGGTGCATCAACTTAAATTGATTAAAATGGGCTTTTAATCGAGTTATGCATTTTGAACGTGAAATATATTTAGTATACCAAGAAAATTTTGTAGAATATAAATAAAATCATATACAGTGCCACGCAAAGAGCTGAATACATGGCTGCATGTATGATAATTTCTGGAAGTGTGATTTCAGCGTGCATTTGCCTAAATTAAACTGTAGCTTAATATGTGGCGTGTATAAAAAGCTTAAGGTAATATACACGGCTGTACAAAATAATTTAAGTATGTTTCCGTCTACTGGTAGAAACTGCTGAAGATGATTTTCTAACCGTGTTATGAGTTTTATTTCTAAACTAAATTGTAGCATACTGTAGCATTGTTGCAGTTGTAAGTTGCATATTGTAGCTAAATTGCAGCATTTGTAATACAACTTATATACAAATGTATAACTTATATACAGAGCTTCAGAAAAGAATTGGAGTACTTTACCGGCTGTGGACAGTAATTGCTGCAATCTGGTTTTCAAATGTGTTTTGTGTTTTCTGAAATGTTTACTTAGATACCTTATTTACCTTATTAAACAGCGATGGTTTGTTAAAGTTTTCTGTTAGTGTTGGAAAGTGTTTCATAATGTATGCTTGGTGCATGATTTTTCTTTCTTGTTTTACATGATGGAGATAATGTGGCAATGTAAATTGCCAAAGTGTTCAAAATTAAGTAAGAAATAAATTATATCAATGAAAGACTTTTTTTAAAATAATTTTGAAAAAGTTACACTTGAGAAAAAAAATTACAATTCTCCTTAGACGAATTTGGTCAGTTAGACATTTTTTGCACTTTTGACGTAACTAGATTTTTGAACTTTTAACAAGAGTACGTGTAACAAGAACTTTTGATGTAAAAAATTGCATGCACGTACCTTTAAAATTAGTTCTGAATTATTAATATTATTAATATATGTCTACGTTAATATTTATTATTAACAGAACTTAAAAAGCTCTCTTATACAGTTTTTCATACCATTTAAATTCATATTGAATAATTGAAAATAACGACATTAATGTCATTTTTTAGATAAAAAATATGTTAACAACTGTGAAAAAATTCCATCCCAAAATAAATACATCTAAATAAAGCAATACGCCGGCAGAGAACATGTCAAGAGACTAATATAGATTTAAATCCTACAAACGAAATTTTTTTAAAAAGTAATTCTCAAAGCTCCTTATAATTTTCTATAAACTTCAATACATAACTAAGTTTTTATAATAATGCTTCTCTAATTATTTTGGGGTGCTACACAACTAATATTATTACGATTACATTTTGTTTATGATCAGTTAGATTTATTGGTATTTGGTTGTAAAATAAATATGTTTTCTGCCCCAGAAAATGACCCTTTCCCAAATTCTATAGAAGGGAAGAACTCCCCCCTCCCATTTACCTTTCCAGCCTTCAAAAAAGTGAAAGCGCATCCCTTCCCTTTCCCTTTTGTTCACCACTCTCTCAAATAAAGCAGGTAGAAGAATGGATTCTCCCTCCAGGAAGGGGGAATAAAAATGGAATGAACAGGAATTTAGAAGGAGTATTTCCTAGGGGTAGGGTTGCGAGCAGTGAAGGTCAATAGGCGAGCTGTTCTTTCCCCAACCGTCTTGATTCTTCTTAATTCTGTTCCCAGCTTTATCCACTACTCAGAAAAGTTGAGACTTGCGAAGTAAAGTCGAATTTGCACTGAAAAATTAAGACTTTTGCTTCTCGTTTTAATATATTATATGCTCAGAAATAAATATTGAGCATATTTCACATATATTTTTTAAATACTTAAACTAAAATTTTGAAAATTTTATATATTATATAAAGTGTGTGTTCAAAGACCATGTATAATTTTCATGCAAAAATATTGATATTAGGGTATAAATGTCCCCCCCCCCCCCACCTTTTTTCTATCTCTCTTTTTTTTTTTCGACAATAGTATTTTTTTCTCAATAACTTAAATAGTTCTACAACTTTGAAATTTTTAAATGCTAAATAAATCATAGTATCTAGTATGTGTTATTTTTTTTTTTGTATTTACAGTAACTTCTAGGGTACAGAGAGCTAGGTACAGTGGTATATACTTATATATATATATATATATATATATATATATTTTACTTTTGACATTATAACTGTTTATAAATTATTTTATTTAATATACTTAAAAATATGATAGTATTTTGAACTTTTTATAAGATTTAATCACAATTCCTCTGGCAGGAAAAATTTATTGAAAAAATATTAATTTTTATATATTTTGTGTGTTAAAAATATTTTATTTATTCTCTGAGATAAGTATTGAGCACATTTCATTTTGTTTTAAATATTTATTTTTCTACTAAATCTTTAAATTTTTTTTATATATTATATAAAATATATATCCCATGACCGTCTATAATTTTGGTGGAGAAATATTGATATTTAGGGTATAAAATACCTGTTTGAAAAAAAATAAAAAATAATCGACAATTTTTTTTTCCAAAATCGTCAATTGTGCTTCAATTTTGAAATGTTAAATAAATTATATTTACGTAGTTTGTGTTATATTTTGGTGTATTCACAATGATTTGTAGGATATAAAGGGCTCAATTATTTGTTTTTCAGTTTTAACAACTTTATACCTGGTTACAAATTACTTTAATTAGTACTTAAAATTATCCCAGTGTTTTGAAATATATGTAAGATTTGATAATCATGATTGTGCTGCTTGGGGGCAGTAACAAATTTTATGAAATTAAAAAACAACTCGGATATAATAGTAATCTAAAATATATTATGTCAATTGGTTTGCTTAGCTCAGCTGAGACCGGGAGCGTGACGTGACTACTCTAAATTGAAGAAGCGTGGTAGCCCGTCTTTCTCGTTAGCCCCGTCGAAAATAAAGCGGATATGCGATATGCTTTGATTGGTGAAATAAAATGATCTTGAGTTTTTTCTTCACTTTTCTTTTTTTTTCTTTTGTATGGTAACAATACTTGCTTGCCGTTTTACCGTCTGCGCACGGCTAATATAACTATACCGTATTTTTTATTTAAATTTTAAAAAAGTAAAAAGAAGTTTCAAAAGAAAATGGTTAGCAAATGTCAGTAATATGCTCCGCAAAATCATCCATGTCGTAAATGATGTCATGGATAACGAGAAATAGTGATTTTTCATTCTTAAAACTAAAAGAAATAACTCGATTACCTAAAAAAAATTACGAATGTTAATAGTTCCATTTTTGTTGATAAAACCTAAAGATTTAATATTATTTCGTTAAAGTAACATAATTTTCCCTATGTCAGTATTAAAATTAATTGCCTGGAAAAGAAAATTAACAAGAATTATGTCATTAAAAAGGGATTTCTCTGGGGAAAAAGGAGACGTCATGTTTGAAATAAAACGGGAATTTTCCAATATGTTTTAAAATGAGTGTGAATCAATTCCTTACATTAATAATACAAGGATCAAAAAGTATAGAAAGTAGATGAGTTTCACCGGGGCCTCCGAGATGTGAAGGACACACAGCGACATCTCGGAGGCCCCGGTTTCACGCTATATTTATAACGAAAAATTTAAATGTTTTGTTATCTATACTGATTATTAAGCATGAGTATGTGATATTTCGTTATTTTGTTCCGCATGAGTATCCGAGTTTCTGCTAAAAATCACATCATAATTTTAGAAAAAGGAAAATGAACACGAATCTATTATATTAAAATCTGACCGTGTGTTTGTATTTTGCAACTACTCCTAGACTATCGAACGCAACGCGATTTACTACCGGTTAGTTTACTACCGGTTTAGCAAATACCGTTTATAATTGATATGAGGATGTCAGACAAACACTCAGAATTAAAAAAAAAATAAATTAAATGCCATTTTTTTTTTAACGAAGTTTCTCTAAAAACGGAAAGTAACTTACTCCATATTTGTGTATAAAAAAGAAGAAATAAAACAGATCAGTATATTTTTTACACCATTTTCTCATTAAAACTGAAAAACAGAATTTTTTTTCACTTTGAATAGATGGTGAAAACAAAATCTTGATTTCAGTAAATTATCCGAAAAATATAAACATATTTTCACATATTCAAACTTCATGAATCAATTTATTCTGGAGAACAAAAATTGCCTGCCAATATACTGTCATTTAGGAAACAAGATTTGTTTCAACTATATATTAAACCAACGAGGCAGAATTGAATTTAAAGAAAAAGCATATACTATTTCTAATTAATGTTTTTTTTTTTTTTTTTGGAGGATGGCTGTTTAAACGTTTCACAAAGGCGTTAAATGTAAAATTGTTTATCAGGTAAAATTGACATTTGTTTTTACCCAATTCGTCTATTTCCATGATTTTATTAGGCCCTCCTTTCTGCATTGGTTGCAATTTCATTTCCGCGATTATTTGGCACAAAATTTCACTTTTTTAGGACTGAGTTATGTCAAGGTCCCTATAATAATAAACACCGTATTGTCTCCTATGAAATGTGATAAATAGTTAGTTAATTATTAACATTTTTAATTATTGGGAGTGAAATATTTTGCTTAATTAATGTATTTATTCTTCTTTTAATGTTGCGTGAACGAAGTCACGGGTAACAGCTAGTAAAAGGTATAATTTCAGTACAGGATTTTCCATACAAGCTTTTATTTCCAAATACTTGGAATGTTCAGTGTTATTTTTTTCATCACAAAAATACAGTCAGTGGGTCCCACTGTTCCAGAACTCTTTTAACACATTCAAACAATGACAACAACCTGGTTGAAATATATTTTAATATTTTGTGGAGTTTCATCCCATAAATGTCCTGGCACAGCTGGAAAGTATGCTGCCTTTTGGAGCTTTTTTGCAAGAAATAATAAATATTTAGCAAAAAATCTTCAACATTAAATTATTGTAATGCAGCACAACCTTTCTTTGCAGCTAGATGTATTAGATGGCAAACACAGCCCTGAAAGTTAATATGTGGCTGAACATTTTTTATACGTGCAAGTACACCCTTAATATGACCAGACATATCTGATGCAAATGCCACAGTTCTGCCATGTCCTTTTGGTAAATTCTTTACTGATAACGTTAAAAATACCTTCACCAGTATTATGAGTACATTCTAACATGGATAATATCATATTAACAATTTTACCATCACTTTCAGAAAAATATGTTACTATAAGAGGATACAATTTTGTCATTTTTATCGTTGCTACTGTCCGTTGCAAGTGCAAAGGGCTTTGATTTTAATTTTTCAATGACATTAAATTGCATTGACGATGCAATACATTTCAATAACGCTGTTGTTTTTGTACGCCCGGAACCATATTTCGATGCTATTTTGGAGTAGGGGAAACATTTTCCAAAATAGAGGTCTAGCATGATCAGAACATGATATCAAAAGATTATGTTCGTTATGAAGCTAGTGAATAAAGTTCTGCTTTTAGTACAGAATGCTCGTCATCTGGAGTATTCAAGTATGAAGGCATGTTTTTCTTTAATTCACGAGCTTTTGCATTCTTTGTAGACAAGATTATAATATGTTATCAGGGGCGACTTGCAGCATTTTTGGACAATTCATATGTGACACATGGCCATCTAGAATTAACAAATGTGTACTAGCAGGCTTTCGTGTTAAAAAAGTTTGTTAAGCCAGTCTATGAATAGTTGACTCTTTATATAGGCGCTCTCCTTTCTCATCTTAATTACAGTTTCTGGTGGTGCATCTTTGGCATAGTGAGGTTTAGCGTAGACTCCTTTAAAATTGCAAAAAAGTGGTAGGAACTACTCTTCTGCATTGCAGCAAGCGACCGAATATTCCCGTCTCGCCCTTTTTGGCACTAATGACTTCTTTATTGCCTTTTGTATCAACCACTTTACAAGGGTCATTGTTCAGATGAATTCCAATCTCATCGCAGTTCCAAATACAGCCAGGCTTCATTAAAAGATCATTCTTTATCAATACTGATGTGAGCAGAGTAAAATAAGCTTTCACTCCATCATGGTTCATACCTTCTGCTCTAGCTTTGCTGACACTTAACTCAGGATGTCTTCGCATGAACGAGGAAAACCAAATTTTTCCTACTAATTCTTTTTCTTTATTGAAAGTGTGCTTTTTTTTTTACCTAGTGTTTCAGCAAAATTCTATGCTAACATTCTTACATCACTTTCTTTTGGTGCAAATCCAACTGCCTGAAGTGTATGTATATGTACAGCTAATTTTTTCTCTGCTTCCGTACCTAGAAAAAATAAAGAATTTCGTTTTTTTCCCTTGTTAAAAGGGCAACACGAAAAAGAGAAAAATCAATGAGAGCAATCTTAATACGTTCGAAAGTTGGGTTTTGTGCATTAAAAGGGAATTTGAAAGTCTATTTAAAAATTTTAAAAAGCTCGGCGAAATGTTTACTTTTATAATAAAGCCCGATGAAATAAAAGAAAATGTTTTAGATTTGCAGCATTTTTAATTTTCGTGTAGCAATGATTGACTTTAAAAGTTCAGCGTTAAGGACAGATAAATTGAAGACATTGAGAAAAGATTTGGAAAAATTAGAAGATCGTGATCTTTCCACGATATCAGCGTGTTGGGCATCACTTCCTACAAAGTTTTCATCGCTGAAAAAAACTGGCTTTCTCATATTGTCCACATTTGGTTCAACTTATAAATGTGAGCAAATCTTTTCACACGTGAAATTTTTTTAAAGTAAGAATAGGAACAGCTTAAATACTGAATATTCAGATGCTTGTATTCGTCTTAAGGCGACTAACTATAAACCAAACTTGATGAATTGACGTCAAAAGTTCAGCATCAGGGGAACCATTGAAGAGAAAGTAAAGTTCATTCAATTATGTTTCCTTTTATAATTATAATTTTATTTTTTGTGTTTAAAGTTTAAAAAGGCATATGATAATTATTTCCTCAATAAAATGTATGCTATTATTCATCAAGAAAATACTTTTAAAATGGAAATACCACTGATCCGAAACGTCTTCTTAATACACATATTTTGGTTGGTTGTGCCCTGCAGCCAAAAAAGGTTGCCGACCCCTGGGGTACTCTATTGTTTATATAAGCTGCAGTGAGGACTGCAAAGCCCCAAAAATTCTTAAGCAAATTAGCTTCAAATAACATTGTCCACCTTTTTCCTAAGAGACTTCTATTTGTGCATTCTGATAAACCATTCAGACTTGGACAAATGGGGGTGAAGGATCTATTAGTATAGCAGCTATGTTTGCAAAATTTAGAAATTGACCTTCAACATATTCTTTGGCGTTATCACATCGAATTTTCCTTACTGAAGGATTTAATTTACAGAAGGTTTAAAGTTCATTTGCTGCATCACTTTTTCTTTTAAGTAAACGAACTTCAGT
Organism: Maratus michaelseni; assembly: GCA_963931845.1. Taxonomy (NCBI): domain Eukaryota; kingdom Metazoa; phylum Arthropoda; class Arachnida; order Araneae; family Salticidae; genus Maratus; species Maratus michaelseni. The sequence goes on from OZ007597.1 coordinate 24,364,475, forward strand.
AAAACGCGAATAATCATCTATTAAAGTCATAAAATATTTCTCACCTGTAGAAGTCTTGGGTACTATCGGCCCACACAAATCAGTGTGAATCATGACCATTGCTTGAGTCTCTCTTTTTCTAGGACCTTTACCAACAGGTGTTGGTACAGAAGGTGGAGAGAGTAGGTAAACCAGATTGCTTTAGGGCTTGGTTGCACGAGTGTCCGCATCTTCTGTGCCACAGATCATTCACATCAATACTTGTGGAGAGTGCAATTTCACTTTGAGGTACAAAATCACTTACATACTAACTGAAATTTTTCCGACGGCCAAACAATAAAAGCTTATTTTCTTTTTCAATAAAAACTTTCTCATTTTTGAAGATTACACAAAATCCGGCACTTTCTATGTTTTTCACTGAGATGAGCTGTCCATTCAAATTTGGAACAAAAAGTAAATCTTTCAAATTTATGTGGATGTTATTTGATATTTCACCGCTAATGTTTCCAATACCTGTAATTTCGAGAACTGCAGATTTTGAGACACATTTAATAGTACCTGATGCTGGTTTTAGCGAGGTGAACCATTCTTTTCGAGAACACATGTGGGAAGTAGTGCCAGAATCAATGATGAATTTATCACTATTTAAAGTTCCTACAACAAAAGATATTTCGTAAGCAGAGTGTTTTTCGTCATGATTTGTTGTACTAGTCTTTGAAGATCTACAATCACGTATATAGTGGAAATTTTTTCCATATTTGTAACATTTAAAATTTTTTAATCTGCAAAATTTTGATGTGTGTTCTTTTCGTTTACCAAATTCACAAAAGAATTTCTTATGTGCAGCAGGAAACGTCACATTATCAAGCATAGATTTAATAGAATAATTTCTATCATTATTCTTAGTCATTCATCATGGCTTCAGCATCAATTAATCTTTGAGTAACAAAGTCTAGAGTTAAGAAAGTTTATACTGGGCTGATTTTAGAGCAACTTTGACTACTTCATATTCTTTAGGTAATGACATTAGAATGTAAACACTCAAATCTATGTCACTTACCTCAGCACCAGATAACCTTAAATCCGTAATTAGTTTGACAATTTCATCTATGTGCTGTCTCATTAGAATGTCTTTATTCTTTTTCATTGTGGATAGTCTTTTACGTGTCAATATTTGATTCACTGCACCTTCGCTCCATAAGTGGATACAAGCATTCTCTAAATCTTACAGGCGGTATCTTCCTTTTCAAGAAAAGCCAAAATTCTATCATCGAGAAGCGTTAATAGGAGCGCGTAAGCTTTTTTAGATTTCGTTTTTTCTTCCTCCTTAGACTCATCGGCTTCTCTATTTAAGAAAATTTCCAAGTCCTTTGCTGAAAAAACAGCCGTAACTGTTCTACTCCATATGGAAAAGTTATTGCCTTCAAACAGGGTGACTGAATATTCTCTGCTGCTCACAGCCATTGCTCGTAAAATCTCACAGACAGAAAGAAATAAAAACTTCTGAACAAATAAAAGTCCTAGTATGATGACCTACTTTCCGATCAACGCATAAAACCGATACAGAGATAAACCACCGCTCTGCTGTTAAATATCTGTGGAGATATGTTTGCATTAATTGAAGAGGTTGATGCATTGCATTTTAAAGCTTTTATTTACAGCAGGACTATCATACATGAAAATAAGAAACACAGTGAGTATAAAGAGAAAATCACTCCTATTTATAACATTTAGATAGGATTAGAAAAGCACAAATAAGGTTATTTAATAAGAAAGCCAATAGAAATTGTTGATAAGAGAACCAATCAAGATTTAATAAAATAGTGAACTAAACGATGTAATGTGCGATTACACATTTCTAACAGCTTTTAAATTTCCTGCTGAACTGAAGAAAAAATTGGATCATTTGGATTTAATCGATGAGCAGATATAAAATACCGACAAAGCTCTACTTTACTGGATTGGTTGGTTGGTTGAATTCCACATTAATAAATTAAACGTTTCTTTTTTAGCTTTTGTTGGCATTACTTGTGGTTTTTAATACATTTTTTCTTTGACGCAGCTTGTCCCCAATGGGACCTTGCGCCACTAAACCCTATACAACCAACCACATTAATAAAATCCTGGAGGTAGATTTTGCCAAGTATAGAAAAATTTCCAGTAGAATCAGAAAAGGAAGAGGAAGAAGTTTCCGTTCATAATTTAGCGAATTTAGCAAAATCTGTTGCTGGTGGAGAAAATGTCGATGAAGATAATATCATTGAGTGGATTAATTGTGATGCTGATGATCCAGGCTTCAAACATGTAACTGATGACCAAATTATTGAAGAAGCGTTAGGTATGAATTTGAAAGAGAGTGACGAAGAAGATAAGGTACAAAAGAAAATGAGCCACGGCACAGCTTTAGCTCACGTTGAAAGACTTATCCAATATCTAGAGGAAGAGGATGACGCGTCACTTTTTGATAAAATAGTACCTAAAAAACTTCAATCGCAAATAAAGAAGAAGTGTTTCAGTGCAAAAAAAAACAGACACTTTTGACGGATGTTCTAAAGAAATAAACCTACAAGTTTGTAAGTAATGAATAATTTTATTATTCCTGAAGTAATAAGTATCTTTATGTTACCCATTGTGCATAGAAACTGTAAAATGTATGCTTGTGTTACTTATTATGTGTATAAATTGTTCAAGTACATATTTGTGTTATCAAGTACATATTTGTGATTATCCGCGATAGTCGCACCATTCAATTCCGCGGATAATCGAGAGTTTGCTGTATTATGAATCAACTATTAATTTTATTTTGTTTAATATATAAATCAAATTTTAATATATGAAAATTATATGTAATACAGAAAATTTTTTACAGTACCTGAAGTATCAGTATCTCATTGATTTTATGAATGCAAACAATTTAGTCCTCGTCTTCTTTAGCACATTCAATGCATAACTTTTGTGTGCATTCCAAACAAACAGGCTTTTAGCAATTTAAACATAAATATGCTGTCTTTCTTTTCTTGCTTGTGGGGCACAAACAACATGTTTTCCTTGATTTTAACTTTGTTTCTTTTGTGCGCTGCTCCACATCTTGGGACTCCACTTTGTTTCCTAAAATTCGCTTTATCGTTAGGTGCAATTCTCTATTTATTCTTGGATTTTTAATTCTTGTGTGTAGCTGTGGTTGGGCTAATTATCTCGCTAATGCTTTCAAAAACACCATCCTGGTCATAACAGAGTTTTGGGAATAACCTTGGTGCAAAATGTATGCATTTACTGTACTCATGTCTACACAGATAGAAAAGAACCATAGGCCAGCGCGTTGTTCTCCTACTACAGGGATGGACAGAACATTTTTCATCTAAGCTATCAATGCCACCTTTGGTTCTATTATAAAAGGCAATTATTTCAGGTTTTTGTGTTCTATTTCTAATGAATGATGCATTGATGACATCAGAGCCACAGCTCGCCTTTTCTTTGGAACAAATGAAATCAAGGTTATGTCCTTAGTAAATCCATACAGTGTTGAATTCACTTCTCTGAACTTACATGGAAGAAAAGCTTTGGAATTTCTTCTTTATTCTTTTTAACAGTTCCAACGTATGTCAGTCTGTTTTTCAAAAATTCTGTGGTAAGTTCTATGGAAGAAAACAAATTGTCTTCTGTTACATTCCTGTTTGTATTAAAAATTGGTTTGTTCAAAAGTAGAACAGCTTGACTTGGTTTGCTGAATTTTTTCCAATTTTCTTCTTCGCTAATTCCATCAGAGTCCTTTCCACAATAAAGATAGGCATTGTAGGCATAATTATTCCAAGCATCAGTCAAACGCATAACTTTTAATCCATATTTCACAGGTTTTTGGGGCATGTACATGTACATTTTAAAGCGACACTTTTCCCTAAATCCAACAAGCATTTCATCAAAAGAGTCTGTTGAGTGGGAACTTTCACAGAAATCTTCTTCACAGTCATCTTCTTCACCAAAATCACTACCAATATCATGTAAAATTTTTTGCAATTCTTCCGCATAACGCGGATCAGAAGGATAAATGCAGCTAACTGCTGAAAATTGTAACACTGAGAGGGAGGTGAGGTCTCGCAGACCGCTCTAGAAGAATGAGATATAATTTCACCCGGATGCAACTACCAGAGCATTCTGATAATAAAGCATCAAGGCAAAGGTCACGAAACATGAAGCTAGAGGAAGAATCCATTCAATTGGAGGAAGCATGAAATAGGGGTAATGGGGGAAAGATGGTAAGCGGTCTGTGAGACCGCACGTCCCCTGTTACGGGTTAAGAAACTTTTATTTTTTCTATTGAAAAAATCTGAATAGGTTCTACATGTTTTTAACAAATGCTAAGATGTTATTTATATATTAGTCTATTTTTTCTATTAAAAAAAATGTAAATAGGTTCTATATGCTTTTAACAAATGCTAAGATGTTATTTAAAACACTTTTTTTTTTCAACAACTGTTACATTAGTTCTAATAAATTCTATTTTTTTTTTTTTTTAAATATTTATAATGAATTGTTTAACAAATGCTAGGACGTTATTTATATAATAGTTTATTTTTACCTTTTAACAACTCTTTAAAAAACTGTAACATTAGTTTTAATAAATAGTTTTCTTTAAAAACTGTAAATAAATAGTTTTCTTTAAAAAGCTGTACAGTCCTCCCCACTTAATCGGGTCACAGATAATCCAATACCCTGCTTAATCGAATAGATTCCTCCAGAACCGAATTTATCCCCATTGTGTCAATGTTATTTTACCCCGCTTTAACAGAATACTTTTCACAAACTGTCCCCGCTTAATGGAATAACAATTGAGTGACCGATGTTTTAAAATTGATTCAGGAAACATGTTTCAGCTAATTATAAAAATAAACTTCATTTAACAAATCATACACAGCCAAATATAAAAATAAACTTTATTTAACAAATCATACACAGCCAAATATGTCATGAACATCACTGCGAGAATAACACATGGACCCACTGCAGACTGGGCTTGATTAATGCACGGGTCTCATGGGCTCACCAATTTCAGGGGCCCACAAATTATGTGGGTATACTGTGATAGTGAAACCTTATTTCAAGCAGTTGTGAAGATATTTGAAGAAAATAAATATTCCCCTGGAATAACCTTATGTCTGTATTGTTAGATTCGTGTAACATTATGAGGGGTAGGAAGGCTGGCTTGGAAACAAAACTTAGGATGATGAAATGTCCTCATCTTCTTGATATTGGGGGTGATACATGTCACCCTGCCCATAACGCAGCCAAAATGTTTTACAAGCCATTTGAAAATCAATTAGAATCTTTGTTGTTGGACATTCATAATGACATAAAGTGGTCTGCTGATTTACAGGCTGCTTTGTCAGAAATTTGTGAAACAGTTAATTTAAGATATACTATGCCACAAGCTTTTATCAACTTCAGGTGGTTATCTGTATATAACAGTACTGTTGATTTCCAACGAATGTTTGCTCCTCTAACTTTATTTTACTTTGCATTTCTATCTAAAGAAGAGAAAAGAGAATTTTTACACATTATTGTAAAAATATATAAAAATTTGAATGTAAGTGAATCTGCTAGAGATGTTATTAGAAATATTCAAGCTACCCTTGCATAAAAAAATCTCACAACGCAAGGAAAGGATCGCAAAAGTCACATCACACAAAAACTCTTTACTTTCAAGTTAAGACCAAGTTAATCATGGGATTTTTTTTAGCTGTATTACCAATGTTAAAGGAATACATTTTGATGTTTCAAGCTGCGTTGCCACACATTCATATGTTATATGAAAAGCAGTGGTCGCTGCTGAAAAATTTTCTTTCATGCTTCGTAAAACCAGAAATTTTACAATTTATCGGGAGATCTTCAAAGAAGATTCAAAATTTAAAAATTGAAGAATCATCTAACCATCTTCCAATTTCTTCTATTTTTGTGGGAAATGTTTCAAAATAGCTGACTGCAGTTGCTCCAAAATCACAGTTTGAAGCAGGGTCTGATTAATGTATGGGCCTCGGCCCTGGGCCCACAAATTATGTGGCTTATTTTTTTTTTTCCTTAATCAAATACTTTTAAATAATATTGTTTTATAAAATATGAAACGTAAAATTTAAACATTCTGAATGACTCAATAAAATTTTTAGAAGCTATTAACCTAGGCACTTTTACTTGAAAAAGTGAATGACCAAGAGCCGAACCTGGACTTTGCTCACGCTTGATAACTCCCGATTTGGGAATGAAAGTATAAAACCTCACCATGTACCTATGTCACATGGGTAATGTCCATTCCGGCACTCTGACGTCCGATAAGAGTAGGCGTGTCTTAAATGAATAAGCTAATTTTGTTCCGAGGATTTACTTAGATCGATTGAACTGATTAACTGTGTTTGTGACTGTACATCTGTACAACGTTGTTGCTGTTGGATTGGATCTGCTTTTTTTTTTAATCGAGCATGCTGTAAAACATGAGTGATTATCTTATGAAATTATATCTAAGGAATCTATATATAATCTAATTCAAGTAAAGTTTTTGATAGAATCTTTAGAAGTAAATAAGGATTTAAATGACTGACAATGCCTTCTAAAAATTATAAGTATTCGCCTGGATGTCAGAAAAAGAAAAGAAAATTCTCACGGAATCTGCGAAAAAACATTTGAAAGGCATTTTGTGATGACTTCAAAATACGAAATTGACACGAAAGATAAAAAGGTGACTGAAGATAATGGAGTGTCATCGCATTCATCATCATCGGCGACACTTGAAGAAAAATGTGAGAAATTAGTTGTTTCTGATGTTTGTGAAACAGATTTAAATGCAGAGAGGATCCAGAAAACTTCTCAAATTGATAAACAAGAAAAATTAGTGGTTTCTTGTGTTTCTGACATGCAAACAGATTTAAGGCCCCACCAGTGGCTGAGAGGTTCTGCTCTCAAAGCTGGTAGACGGGAGGTGCTGGGTTCAAACCCCTGTCGCGCTCGTCGACCTAACCGTTTGGAGTTTTCCGTGGTTTTCTTCGAACCTTGCCGTAAATACAGGTTAGGATCCCTTAGAAAGACCCCCATGGAGGGCATTCCCCCCTAGGGCCTATATCCTCATGTTGATAATTGGCCGTCATAAACCAACCAAACCAAACAGATTTAAATGCTGAAAAAATTCAAAAACTTTTGAACACTCAGAAATTCATAAAAGCAAGAAATTAGTCAATTGTAGCATTTCTGATATTGAAATGAATTTAAATCTAGAAGAAATCCAGGAATCCTCTGAACAACCTGAAATTGAAGGTCCTGTAAAAGTAAATCATCCATATAATCCTGCTCTTTGGCCAGCTGTAATAACAGAAGAAATGCGTGAATATTTCTTGTTGCATAAACCAAATCAGTTTGTCAGAAATACACAAATCAAAGCGATTTTGCCACAGCAAAGATCGTGTTCTCACTGAGCATAATTTTTACAGACATATGAAGAATAAAGAAAAAACCAAAAGAGACTGGCTGATATATTCACCATCAAAAGGAGTTGTATACTGCTATGTGTGTAAACTGTTTTCTTCAAGTCGCCAGTCACTCTGTGAAGAAGGCTTTGGTAATTGGAAGAATATGTCAGAAAGATTAAGTGTGCATGAAAATTCTAAAACTCATCGAGATGCTGTGTGCATGTTATCCTTACGTTCAATATCGTATGCTCGCTTAGATTTTCAATTTGTTGACGACTATACAAAAGAATGTGATTATTGGCGTGCTGTACTTACAAGAGTTGTTGCATGCATTTAATTTTTAGTTAAAAGGGGACTTTCTGTGTTTGGGGATAATGAAACTTTGGGATTGCCTAGAATTTTTAGCAAAATTTGATGCATTCATGAAAAATCATTTGGAAAAACATGGTAATGCTGGTAAAGGTAAGATTAATTATATTTCATCAACAATAGTGTCAGAATTATTGCAACATGTCAGAAAGAGTTTTAAAAGAAATCCTTCTGGAAGTGAAAGAATCAAAATATTTTGCTTTAATAGTAGATTCCACACCTGATATCACTCATGTGGATCAGTTGTCATTAATTTTAAGGTATGTCGATAAAAAAAGTGTTCCCACTGAGAGATTTATTAAGTTTATACCTATAAATAGCCCTAATGCCAGTTTTTTGTCGGATACTGTTCTTACAGAACTTGAAAACCTAGATATTGATATTATGAACTGCCGTGGTCAATTGTAAGACAATGCCAGCAATATGGCTGGCAAATATTCTGGTCTGCAGGCAAGAATCAAAAGCATTTGCACTTTAGCTGAGTATGTGCCATGCTTTGCACATTCTTTGAATCTTGTCGGGAATAATGCAGCTCAATCTTGCAATCAGGCTGTATCTTCTTTTTGACTTGTACAGAACCTGTATAATTTTTTTTCGGCATCATCTCATATGTGGCAACTTTTACAAGATAAATTATCTGGAAAAGAAAAATTGACTATAAAATCTTCATCAAATACAAGGTGGTCTGCTGATGCAGATGCTATGAAAGCTCTTCGCAAAGGTTATCATTTAATAAAGAGTTTATTGCAGGAAATTTCTAAAGACATGAATGAGTCACCAACTTTTCGTCATGAAGCAAAATATTTGTATTCAAGTTTAAGTAAATTAGAAACTGCTCTTTTAACCGTGGGGCTGTTCAGAAACGAAGATCAGGCGGCGTGCGGGCGATGGAGATTTAAATATGGAGTGAGTCTATACTGTGAATGAAATTGAAAGGCTCGCGTTCATTATCATTGATTTGGACGTCCAATCAATGATAATGAACATGGGCCTTCATTTGACTAATTTGCGTATTTTAATGATATTTTGTTGAAATTTTGAAGTGAACTTGATAGCCGAATGGTTAGAGCACTGCTGTTGATTCTAGAGATTGCGGGTTCGATTCCCCTAAATTTCTATTTGGTATTTACATTTTAAAATGTTTTATCGGTTGCTTTGTATTTTTCATGATTAATGGAATATATTTTATAAAAGTAAAATTTGATATTATTAACAATTACTTATTTAATTAAATACGACAAATTCAGCTATTTTATGATTAAAATTTTACATTACAGTGCCTTTTAATATTTAAACATTATTATTATTTTTCTTTCTTTCTTTTAGCAAATGTAAAATAAGTAATGAAAATATAATCAATTTGCACGAATTTCTCCAGGTTTTTATAATGAGTACTTCAACAGTGAAGTTTTTGTACGAATAGAATGCAAAGCATATTTTACAATGTAAAACATATTATAAAAATAAAATGTAAAAGATTTACATTATTTTAAACTAGAAATATCAGTACCTATTTTTGTAAAGAGTTAAAATGCATGTGGTTTACTGTCTTGTTTCGTAATGAATATGAATAAAATATAGTTAGAATGTTTATAAATTTTCTACTGAATGTATAAGTATTTTAGCATTTATTTCTCGTGTTTTATGATGTTTATTGCAATATAATAAATAATGCAATTTACATGAATTTCAAAAATGAATTTCAAGAAAAATATATTTTTAGAAATTAATAATTATGTTTCAACAATGTTGTGATCGAAAAATATATTTTAATAAAATGTTCAAAAGCTTTTTTATCAAATTTTAACAAAGATTTTATTTTACAATTACAAATAAAGAAATAAATCTTTTAACATGTTGGTATCACGACCTTGATTTATTAACATTCTATTTATCCCCAAAAATATAAAGCAACTGATTAATCATTTTTAAATTAAGAAAAATAGGAAAAAAAAAACCTGAAATAAATGGAGAGCATGGACTTTGTATCTATATGGAACCTGGAAGGTATATACCTTCCAGGTGTATTACCTGGAAGGTATACAACCCAAACGTCAGTAAAGTACGTAACAATTTTTGGTACTACCAATTTTGGGTTCACCCTTTAACGGACATTGGTTTCCCTACAAAACCACAAAATTTTAATTATGAAATTCAACATTGACAGCAGAAATTTAATAGAAATTTTTCCCATTTATTATGTACGTGAAATATTGCTTTTTTGTTATATACAAATAAATTTGTTCATAATTTCCGGTGTCTGATAGTCCCTGTATATCGGGACAGCCGGTGCATACACCAAAAATGCTGGCTTCTAAAATTTAATTAAATTATAAGCAGAGAATTGGAAGCTGAAAAATAAATGGCAGAGTGTAAAATAAACAATGAGAAAACTTGTTAAATTTTAAATAAACTAAAAACGTTTATTAACAAAAAACATTTAAAAATAAATTCAAACAGAATATAAATAAACTTAAAGTATGAAAAATAAACTTACATAACAAAATATTTTAAACAGCTGACAATGACAACATGGCAAAAATATTCAGTCTCATTTTCATGATATCCATTATCAACATCTAATGCAGGATACGATGTTTGAATAAACTTGTAATACACTTGATAACTCTACATAACATACGTAGCACAAACATCTTTCACTATTTGTAAAAACATCTTCTACTTTCAACCAAACAAAAAGAAAATGAATAACTACAGCTGACATATCATTGAAATGAAATAAACATCTGGTCTTATAAAACAAAGTCCAAAAAATGAAACTCCATTATGCTGACCAGGCAAAAATGGTTTCTGGAACTCATCAAAAGAAAAAAAAAACCAGATAATGATAACGTGTTACAACATTTATACCCTATTCCAAACTAACAGCTGAATGAAAGTTGTAGTACTCAAGAGGGTGTCACGTTATGTCATTCATTCAGAGAAGCCCTCTTGTGGTTAAAGATAACAAACATGCAATCCAGATAAGCTAATGAAGTTGGAGGAAAAAGAAACAGCAAGCTGATATGACGTTTTGAAAAACAAAGTGACGTAATTGTGATCTCTGAAAAGATCGATCTAGATACACACTGAGGTTTGAATGGAAAATAAACAAATGGTTAGACTAGGGTTTAAAGAGGAGTTTAAAGGTGAAAGAAATTAAAGCATTTGAATATTGTGTAAGTGATCAAGGAAAGCTTTATATATGCTAACAACATTTTAGCAATTGAAGTGCTTTATCCGTTAAAGGGTTAAGGTTAGCTGGGCGACAGTGAAAAAATATAAATATATATATATACAGATATATATCTACATATATATTTGTGTATATATGTATGTATATACATATATGTGTGTGTGTATATATATTTATATTTGTTTCACTAGCGCCCGGCTAACCGAAAAGTAACCTTTTTTTTTTTTAGAGTTTACATTAGTTTTATTGAAACCAATACTGTGTTTCAGGAATTTGGTGATCCGAACGTCCTCTCCCTTGTTAGTTAAAGGTGCACTGTTTATAGAAAATTAAACTTTATTTTATTATACGTATTGTTTTGTACAATATATATATTTATGTAACTGCTGTCAACTAAACTAATCCACCAGTTTTAGTAGGTGCTGTAGTTTTAGAGACATATAAGTTGACAGCAGTTATGTAACTATATGATGTACACACACATATATAATATATATTATATATATATAATATACAGTAGAAGATCTTTATAATGCAAACCTAAAAACACGAGGTTGTGCATTATATAGAATTTTGCGTTATATAGATCACATTTCACACATCATTAAATTTAGCTTGTAAAACATGGCCAAATATGTGTGAAACATACCAAAATACATTATATTTTTATTGCATTCTTTATTACCAGGAATTGTGCAGATTATAATTTTCTGCATAATATAGATCATTCCACACATTGTTAAATTTACTTTATAAACATTGTCCAAACATACCTGTATCAAATCATAGCAATTTTTCAGTAATTAGCTCTGAATTAAGGAGATAAAGTTGAACTAATACATCAAATTTAGTCCTCTAGAGAATAGCAACTATTTATAATGTGGGAATTCATGTGTTTCTTAACTGAAAATTCATTGTTTACATCTGAGAAGTTGTGCGTTATAAAGATCTTCTACTGTATATATATATATATATATGTTACCGTGAAAGACCGAAATTGGAGAATGTCGACTTTCACCGGTGAATGTCAACAAACACCAAATACGTCGGTGAAAGTTCGAATGTTTCATTACATTCTTGTACATTCGCACCCTCACCGGTGTATGTCGACAATCACAGATATGCTCTGGTGGAAGTCGAAAAGAGAGGAGCTTGAATCTCTTTCTCCCTTGCGGTAGCTAGCATGAAGGTATGACGTCACGATCTGTACATTCAGTCCCGGAGAGAAGTGTTACTGACCTGCGTGCGCAGCACGATCATTGAGAAGGCCCTGAGCCGACAAAGAGGCGACTGGCTGTTTTCCGCCAAATCCTTTGTTCTGGTAGAGTCAGTCAGCTTTGTCAGTCTTATGCAAGGTTTGATGGTGAGAGCAACGTTTTCTTAATTTTTTTTTTCCCCCGATACCCTAATTTATACAGAATGGATACTGCAGTGAATCGTGATCTTTTTCTTGAAAAGTTAAATGCATTAATTGCGTGTAAACAAGAAGACAATTGCTTTTATTTTTCTCAAGAAAAGTACTCTAAAATACTTTCTGAAGTGGTTTCTGCTAAAACTAAGTGCAACACTCCTTTGGATTACAGACGATTAAAACGTTTTGACGTTTTAAAAATTAATTATGAAGATAAGTTAATTGTACCATTAAAACCAGGAGAAACGAATATGCAGTATTATGTTACCAATGAGGAATTGTTCAGTATACTATATGAAACTCACACCAGAATAGACCACGGACGAAGAACACGTATGCTTAAAGAGTTTCAAAATAAATACAAAAATATTACATATGAAGTTGTAATGTTGTATTTAAATTTATGCAAACAGTGTCAAATGAAACACAGTGCACCTAAGAAAGGTATTGTTGTGAAACCAATGATCAGTTCTGAGTTAAACTCAAGATGTCAAGTTGATCTGATAGATCTGCAGTCAAACAGAGATGGCGAATATAAGTTCATAATGGTGTATCAAGATCATTTAACTAAGTTTGTCCAGCTACGACCTTTGAAAACTAAGAGGGCGGAAGAAGTAACATATCACGTTCTTCCAATATTTTTAACATTTGGTGCTCCAGTAATATTGCAATCAGATAATGGTAGAGAATTCAGTAATCAAGTCGTATCCGAAATATGTGCTATGTGGAAAGATGTTAAGATAGTTCATGGAAAGCCTCGTCACAGTCAAACACAAGGCTCAGTTGAAAGGGCCAATCAGGATATACAGAATATGCTAACTGTATTGATGAACGATAACGATACAAATAAATGGTCAGAAGGCTTACCCTTTGTTCAATTTGCCAAGAACACTACATACCACGAAGGAATACGCCAAAGTCCTTATGAAGCCATGTTTGGCATTAAAGCAAAAAGAGGCATAGCATCGTCTTTTTTGCCTAGCAAACAAATCGCAAATATCGAAACCGAAGAACAACTTGAAGAAATTGCCAATACTTTTGAAACCGAAGAACAACTTGAAGAAATTGCCAATACTTTTGAAACCGGAGAACAACTTGAAGAAATTGCCAATACTTTTGAAACCGAAGAACAGCTTGAAGAAACTGGTAATACTTCTGAAAAAAATTTGAGTTGTGGTCATACCCCAAAAACCATATTCCAAAGAAAAATATTGAAGAGGACTTGCAATCTACCACGTCTTCACATTAAGTTCTGACTGAAAAACACGAGTTAATTTCTATAAAAAAAGCAGCCGCAAAAGAGAATCTTCTACTGCAAGCAACAAAAATGTTACGAACCTCACAAAAACAATTTCCTCCTGCTCAAATTGGTGATACTGTATGAATACAAGTCCCTGATGCCGACCGTGGTCGTACAGATAACCGAAATGTGTTAGCGGTTGTTGTTGGAATAGAAGACTCCGACTTCTATAAACTTGCAAATGGAAATGGTACACTCAAGCAGCTTTACACACGTAATCAGTTCGTAATTTGTAAAGAAAAGTTACTTTCCATAGATGAGATTTATTTTAAAGAAATTTTGCTGAGAGAAGCAGCTGCAGCTAATTCGAGAAGCGGTGGGCAAGTCTATACACGCTGTCATTGCAAAAGGAAGTGTTTCACAAATAAATGCAGTTGTAAAAGCAAGGGCCTCTTGTGCAATTCAAAGTGTCATAATAGTTTAAGTTGTTGCAATAAATAAGATTTGAATCACATAATTTAGTAAGTTTTTATTACTATTATTTTATTTTCTCATTTAGAACGTACTGTATAATTAAGTAAGTTTTTAACTTCTATTATTTTCCTTTCTGATTTTGAATGTACTGTATAATTAAGTAAGTTTTTAACTTCTATTATTGTCTTTTCACATTTTGAATGTACTGTGTGTTTTAAGTTCTTAGTCATACCTCTCAGAAAGAGAGGCGAAACATTTATCGCGACTGAATTAGAGAAAAAAATATAAATCTTGGACATGTTCAACATTCACCAATAGTGCATGGTGAATGTCGACATTTACCGGTGTAAGTCAGAAATAAGGGTATTTAGCAAATATTTCGGACATACACCAAGCGACTATGTGTTTGTTGACATTCACCGGTGAAAATCGACATTCTCCAGATTTCGGTGTTTCACCGTAACATATATATATATAATATATATATATATACATCCTACTTTGGTATTCTATTATTTTTATGTTGAATCATAAGGCTTAAAAAATCATTTTAGAATGTTAAAAGTTGAAAATATTCAGATATCCGATCATGCTGCTACAGCTGTATCAATCAACCTACCAAACCAAGTAAAACTATAAACACAAAAAAAGCCCAATCACATGATCAAACCACCCACAGATTTTTCGTGGGTCGATCACGCGCTGCGCGGCGAAATGTTTCCGGGTTATGAACGCCGATTGGGCTACCTGATCATGTGATGCTTTTCATGAATGTTTCGGGGGTTTGTTACGATGAAATAAAAATAGATATTCCTATTATAAGATCTCTTTTTTTTGGAGGATAAACATGTGTAGTTGCTAGTTTCACCTAATCCGAGCCACAGAAGCTTAAAATAATTTAAATAACTAATTACTTCAATATATTAAATTATTTCAATTTCCGATAAGACCTACTCCATAACCATTATCACCTTCGCCTGCACGCCGTGCGATCTTCGGTCCTGAACAAAGCCCGTAGTGTGGGATGCCATACTACAACGAATAAATATGGTCAAGAAAATTCTTCAAAGCAGTACTGGGAATGTATCTTCTATAATGTCCTCTGTATGAATCTCTTAATAATTTTTTTCAGCTTGTAAGAGATCAATATGACATTTATGAAAAAGAAGCATTCATGCTTGTAGGCAAAAATGTAACATACAGTGTTCAAAGGTAAAGAAAAATCTCCAAAAGATTAGATAGCTTACAAAAGAATGAACATAGCTTTTCAACTAGAGAATCTTTCAGGTGTACATGCCATAAGTTCATCTGTGATGCTTTAATTACTCAGCTGAAAAAAGGAATTGAGGCATATGTTAAAATTGATGAAAAATATTGATTTCTCTATAATAAAACATTACCAACTTCTGAAGTTAAGAAATTTGCTGAGGAATTCCAAAATACTTTTTCAGAAGATATCGATAACACTTTTACAGATGAATTTCTGCAGTTTGGGGAATTTTTTAAGGAAAAAAATTCCGCTAAAGTTTGTTTGCAAAAAATCAGGAATTTAAATATATCGCACACATTTCCAAGTATGGAAATAGCATATCGGTTGTTTCTAACCTTGCCCATAACAAAAATTGTTCCAGTGAACGCTCATTTTCTGTATTGAAAAAAAGTCAAATAAGACTCAGATCTTCGATGACGTATAGATAGAGACGAAATAGATTGTCAGATCATCACTAGCTAGCTACCTAGGGCTAAAAAGAGGATTTCGAAACACTGTCATCACTAAACAAAAAGAATGTTTAAGAAGGAAAAAGACAGTTGAAGCTGTTTTTGCCGAATATGATAACAGCCGAGCAACATCAGGAAAAAAAGAAACAAAAACCAAAAATAAAGAAAAATGCCAAAAACGATATTTGACTTATTCTATCAAAGCACTTTATCAGAAATATACTGCGCAAGGAAATAAAATTTCTTATGAAACTTTACGAAAATGTCAACCAGTCCATGCGGTAAATCCAACAACTAGCGACAAGAGACTTTTGTCTCTGTGAACTACATTCAAACTTGAAAATGAAGGTTACAAAACTGAGAAGTTTGAAAATTTGTTCCCATTCTGACCTTAATCAACTTATTTCTTTTATTATGTGCGATATTGACAGTAAAGATTGCATGTATAGACAATGCAGTAAGTGCAATTTTAAGGAAGTTCTATTGCAAAAGAAAAACTTAGATAGTATTACTTGGTTTAAATGGACCAAAGTTACTACTACAATAAAAGTTAAAAAGGTACAGATGAATCTACAAAGATTAAAAAAAATTGTAAAAGAGGTACAGAAAAAGAGATATAGATCTCACTTAGCAGCCTATTCAATTCCAAGGATTTCAGGGAAACACTTCGTAATTCAGGAACAAGTGTGAGGGCGCCACATACCCTCCTCATAATTTGTACCGTACGTGTGCTATATCACATCAAAAACTGCTATCATACACAGTATTGTAGGATTATAGATTGTTTTTTAATAGGAATTAAGTTAAAAACTGACAATGAGTAGTAAGAAATCAGCGCAAAATATTTTAATTTACCGTAATTTTCGGCATATAATCAGCAGATCAAACAATCATGTTTCGACCCAGAAATTTAGTTTTATAAAATGTAACATTTTATATCGCTGTAAATATTTGACCTCAATTATTAAATAAAATTTCTGGGTCCAAACATGATTGTTTTATTTTTGTAGACAGTTGATTGGGGACACATGAGTCTCTTGTCACTAGTATCTTGCCGGAAATTACGGTACATACAAATAATGTTTTACGACAATTGGTAATGGCCGTGGGGAATATTTACAGAACAATGGATTGTTATAAAATAAAACACTTAATATTGAAGGCATAGAGTTATTTATTTTAATTCAGTGGGGAACTAGGAATAAATATGTACATTTCAGACAAATACTATTCAGCCATTATTGTTATAGCTTATAAACATACACTGAACATTATTCTTCAATTAAAAATACATCTTTTTTTTTTTTTACCTCTTTCATTCAGAAACTAAACTTGATGAGAGAGAATATAAAATATTATGATAAAGACACGGTGAAATGATCCATTGTGATTGTAAATATAAATTTATTAATATTTTTAAAAGCAAATTGGAAAAAAAGTACAACTTGCGTCAGATAACTAAGACAATTAAAATGGGTAAATATGTTGAATCACAATCAAATTTCTATATTAATAATTAGTTACCTGCAGTAAACTGATATAAGACAACAATCAATTAAAATAAAAAATATTTATAATTAATGCAGAACTAAATATAATATTTAAAAACTGTAGTGATATGAGGTTAATTTGAATGTATATAACCTTAATTGAAATATTTTAATTGCCAAAAAGAAATCTGCAATATAGATTTTAAGTAATAAATTCACTGTGTCAATGCACATGTACAGCATTTAACATTGATAATTGGAAAAGTATTAAAAGGTACCAATTACAGTAGCATTTTTTTTTACTTTCTTACACGGGGAATCCCCTCACACAAACCAGTCTGACACGTGACCACGCAGGGCACGTGTACCTAACACCTGCAGACACACGTGACCTGCAGGTGTTAGAGAAACTATTTAAAGATTATCCGTACAAATGTTTGGAATATCACAGAGAAGAATGGATTATTCCCATTACTTAATGTAGGGATTATGTATCAGTGGATTATACCATCGTCCTATTTTTAGGACAGTTTGAAACATAAGGAAAATAGACCATTTAGATATATATTTTTAATATATCTTTTTTATCTGTAGAAAAGCATAGAATATTACCTCAATAAATTTATATAACCGTTATTTTTAATAGTAAAATCTTTTAAGAAATAATGTATTGAATATGTAAGAAATAAATCTTCAAAAAATCACCATTTTGAAAAATTAAAAAAAGATATTTAACATTAATTTAAACTAACAATAAGAGCAGAGATATACTTAACAGACTTTTAAAAATATATCGCCTTTAATTTGAATTAAAATACTCAAAAGAATTTATATAAAGGCCATTCATACATGGTGTCCTATTTTTAGGACGATGGTGAAATATGGGTTAAACTCCTCATTCGTAAGGGAGTGTATCCCTACGACTATTTTTCTTCATTTAAAAAATTATACGAAAAAAAAGTTGTCCTCACAATCTGCTTTTTATAACTCAATAACTGATGAAGAAATCCAGCAGGAGAATTATGATCATGTACAGACTGTATGGAATCATTTCCGATTTTAAATATTAGGTGATTTACATAATCTGTATGTTACGTCAGACGTGCTTCAGTTTGCAGACGTATTTCAAAATTTTCAACAATTGTGCATGCAATTTTATGACATCGATCATGTCCATCTGTTTAAAAATGTGTAATACAGAATTAGAGCTGTTGACCGATGTCGATATGTTGCTGTTCATTGAAAATGGTATTAGGGGTGGAGTAGCACAAATTTCACATCGACTGGCTACGGCAAACAACCCTCAAGTGCCTAACTATGATGCCCTAATAGTTATATAGTGTATTTGGAAGCGAACAACCTTTATGGTTGGTCCATGAGTAAATACTTGCCTTATGGAGGGTTTAAATGGGTAGATGTATCAGAAATAAATGAACAATTTATTTTAAATGATGACAGCAATACGTGTTTTTTTTTTCAAGGTAGATTTAGAATACCCCGCAAACCTACACCTGTTACACAACGATTATCCCCTCGCTCCTGAGAGGTTAACCCTCACACAGGATATGCTGTCACCATATGCAAAAAGTCAGTTTGGTAATAAAAAATTAATAGGCACACCAAAACTAATCCCCAATTTAAACAATAAAACACACTATAAAATACATTATCGGAATCTGAAGCTTTATTTGCAGCTTGGTTTAAAGCCGACCAAAGTTCATAGAGCATTACAATTCAATCAAGCACCATGGTTACAAACTTACATCAATTTTAATAATGAGAAACGTCGACAGGTTAAATCCTCTTTTGAAAAGGACTTTTTTAATTAATGAATAACTGTATTTATGGAAAATGCATTGAGAATCTTTGAAAAAGAACAAAAATATTGAGTTATGCAACACGTCGAGTCGTGTGGAAAAATTAGTAGCATCTCCAAATTTTAAAACATTTGGTAAGCAATTTTCAAACGATTTGGTAGAGGTGGAGAGATTGAAAAACACCATCAAGATGAATTGTCCAATCTATGTTGGATTTGCAATTTTAGAACTTTCAAAATTGGTTGATGTACACATTCCATTATAATTTTATAAAGCAAAAATATCAAAATCAAGCAAAGCTATTGTTTACCGATACAGATTCTCTCTGTTACAGCATCCAAACAGCAAACATTTATGATGACATGCGGTTACATTCTTTGAAATTTGATTTTTGACTACCCTCAAAATCATTCATTCTATTCTGAACAAAATAAGAAAAAATTAGGCAAATTTAAAGATGAGCTTAATGGGGACATCCCCTTTCAATTTGTTGGATTGAAAGCTAAGATGTACAGCCTAAAATCGGAAAAAACTTTGCAATTTGCAGTTTTCCTGATGAAAATAATGTAATGCACACAGTTCCATCCTGCTGGCTGTTGAGTAACAACTCAGTGAAATGGCCCACTGCAGGATCTCCAACTTCCCTTATCATAAAATGTATAGACATAGTAAATGACGAATGGGAAGTCAGAAATATAAAGATATATAATACGGCAAGTAAGTGTTCTTTCTCCTCCCTTTTAAATTTTTTATACTATCCCTTCCTCTCATTCTGTATTTAATATTTCTGCTTAGATGTTATTTTTTAATAAGAATTGCAATACGAAATGGGACTAAAAATTGTTGTATAGAAACTTTGATGGGCATATGTATTTTGCAGTATATTTTAAGGAATTACTCTTACATTGTGTCTTGTGACAGTTTTTAACTTGGTCAGATTGGAATTTTCTCTTAAGAACTGTATTAACTGTTCTCATGAAACACTTATTTGAATTTTACAAGAATTTTCTTAAGCCCTTGTTAAAATTTATTTTTGTTTCAAATTGTTCATCGGTAAAATATCAACAAAAGAAGGAGTTACTAACTCTCGCTTTCAAATGTACTATTTAAAATTTATATTCTGCTGGTAAACGTGTTGACTACATTTCTTTTCTATTTAACTGTAATAAGCAAAACTGGTTTTGCATAGATTTTGTGACTGTTTAAAATAACTACTGCTGTAACATTCAAATCCAAGAGGGAGGGGGGGGGGGATTTTGAAATTTGCTTGCTTTTTAATAACTGTAAGCTTTCAAATAATTTTACTTTTATAGATTAAGCTATTTAAAACTGTTTGATTTTTGTTCTAAAGGTACATATGAATCTGCAGAAAGAAAGCTTGAGAGACACTTGGACACGTCAAATGTTAGCGATTCGTCATCAAGTGATGAAGAAAAACAAATAAAAGTTCCTCAGAAGAGGACATGTGACTCTGATAATGCTGTTGATGATTCCGAAAGAAAGTATCCAAAACACTCCCCCCCAATCCTCATTTGAACCTGCACGGAAATCAAGATTTGGTCTTAAGAAGATTTGGTCTTATCTGGTTCTAGAACATCTCAGCATAAATCGCAGTCCCAGTCTTCATCCATAAATTCATGTGAAACAGGTGAGAGTACTTTTATATCACATTTGGCTTTGATGAAAATAGTTTCTATTAAGTATGCAATAGAGATGAAACTTGCTCAGGTCAGGCCTGAAACAGGCTTAGGCTCAATTTTTATAAATTGGATCCAAAGTGAAAATTTTTTTGAAAAAAACTTGCTATTTGAGAAATAAGAATGTAGTCCAAGTTTCTTAAAGCATTTAATTGAACTGTTATTACTGGGATATAAAGAGAAATAGTCTATCCGATTCTGAAGCCCCTCTGCACAGTCAGTGTTAGTAACATAAAGCCTGGTCTATCCTTTCTTTCTGTTTGAAGTCCTTTTCCAGAATTATGGGAAAACCAAACTTGTCTTTCTGCTATAGTTGATATACATAAAAGAATGAGAATTGTGACTTTTGCAGATTTCTGCCAATGGTTGGGCATAAATAACAAATTTGCAATTTTTGACATTTTCATGGACATGAAAATCTTAAAACATTGTTACGAGGTCAAGTATTTTAAGATAAATTCTTATTCGTATGTAGAAATAGATTTTAAAATGTTATTAACAATTTGCTACTGTGTAATTGACTTCTCTGGCTCTGATAACACAAAATTTTTCAGTTGGGACTGGCTTCGATTTTGAATCATCGAAATCTGCCTCTGAAAAAAAAAAAAAAAGGGAACACAAAATCATCTCTAGTATGTATGCTTAAATATGTCTCATACTGAATATGTAAAAGTATTTTTCTAATTATAAAAGTTTTGTAGTAAAATTTATTTTCTATCTCGTTCTATGCTATATTAATTTGTAATGAACATGCTGTTGCAGAAATTAAACAGGTCTCCTTAAAGCACATGCTAAATAAATATTGAATCTATGTATGTATAAAATAACATATCAATCAAAGTTAGTGCCAGAATCTCAGTAGATTTCTCAGAATAAAATTAAAAACTTAATTTTTTCACCAAAGCGAATACTCCATACAATTTGATGAATACTGTGTTAGTGTGATTTGCAAACTAAAATGTGTGAAATGATTTAGACTGTTTTTTAAACGAGTAAATTTTGCGATTTCACTTATAACATTTTACGTGCATTTAAATAACAAAAGCAAGTTAAGATGACTTTCAACTTTCAAACACTTTACTTTCAATCAGGGTTGTTACGTTTAAAACATTTTGTTTAAAACAGCTGTTTAAAACATGTTTAAAACATTATATTTAAAACAATGTTTAAAACATGTTTATTGTTTATATTGTCACAATGTGACAGTTTGCAAATTAAAATTGTATGAAAAATTTCTAATTAACTCTATACACTAAAAGACATTTAAATTTTATTAAAATTATCAATCGGTTATTTAATTTTAATTAAGTATTTAAAGTAAAATTATTTCCTCTAAAATTGAAAATATGTAATTTATTTTTTTAAATATCTTAATTATGATTTTCTATAATATCAAAATTAAAGTTCTATAATGTATTAATTACTAATTTTATAAACTAACTAAAATTATTTTACTAATTTTATAAAACTAACAGTATTTCAGTGTTGTTAAAATTTTTATAAAGACAGAATTATCTATAAACATGCATTTCTGTTTCTCTATTATCTCATTTTTGTACTATTCTGCTATCTTTAATTTTCATGGTTTTTCTGTCTAAAAACAAGAAGTCAGCAGTCATCTTTTTATAATTGTGTTGCTCAACTTTGTGTAATACCACCATTGCGTAACATCTCGATTGCACCATCTCTGTTATTGCTGTTTTCTTTATAATGAGCAGAAATTGAGAACAATTAGTGTTCAGTTCAGTACTAATAGTAGGATAGTTTTTTTGTGAAGATTTCATTAAACTTTATCATTTTTTTACTTTATTTTTTATGTTATTGTGCTACTTCAATAATGAAAAATAGTGAACAACTATTTTTAATACATAATTTGTCTCCCTGTTACTTTTGTGTTATTAGTGTGCACAAACTACAACAAAATTATAATACTACAATACTACATAGATATTTGTTTAATAGTTAAAACGTTTTTATTGTTTTCCTTTTCTCTTTCTTTATTAAAATTATAATCACTTCATTTTAAAATATTCATATTTAAATATTTACTTTTTATTTCTTTTAATAGCATTTTTAAAAATTCATTTATGAAAATAAACTGAAGTGAAAAAAACTTATCTACTTTCAGTTCCTTTTAAATTCTAACTGTTTAAATTTGCTTTTCAGTCCTCAGAGATATACAGTATGCTACCTACCAACCAATCTATCTATTTTGATTTTCAGTTTGAATCCATGTTCTCAAAAAAATAAAAAAATAAAATAATAATAAATGGACATGTTTAAACAATATTTCTTTCTTAAAATTATTTATTAACTAACTTTTTACATATTTCATTATATTTTAATATTTTATTTGAGAAAAGGGAACTGAACTAAAGATACTTCTTTTATCTGTTGCAAGAGAACTGAAGTGAAGATAATTATTTCTTCTCTATTGTATTGTTATTCCATGTGCTTTTAGTTCAATATGTGTCTATAGTTTGTTTTTGAAGAAAGTTTTAACTGACTTATAGCTGAGTTGTTTAAAATTAATTATGGCTACAGGGAGGAAAAAGGATTTGATTTGGGAATCCTTTGATCAGAAAGAAATACCTGGTAAAGTAGGTTTCAGAGCTGAATGTAAAAAATGTAAAAAGGAAATGGCAGGGTTAGTGGCAAGAATGAAAGATCACTTTAACAGTTGTGTTTTATTAAATGCTGGAACTTTTGCTCAGGAAGATGATCCACCTAAACTAGAGAAGGTTGAAGGAGTTATTAAAGAGTCAGGAAAGAGACAGGCTACTGATCCTTATATACATACCAATAAGAGACATGCACCAACTAGAAGTTTAAGCAATTTTATTGTGAGAACATCTAAATATGATAAAGAATTGTTTGATATTCAAGTTGCCCGCTATATTTACGCAACAAATACATCTTTTTCATGTGTAGATCATCCAGAATTTAAAAAGATGGTGTCAAGTATAAGACCTGGCTACAAACCACCAAATCGTCATGAAATAGGAGGCATATTACTTGACAAAGTGCATGAATCTGTGCTGGAAACCTATAAAAATGATTTAAGAGAACAGATTGTTTGTGCTGCTCTTGACGGATGGAGTAACATTCACAATGAGCCAATTATAGGAGTTACAGTATCTTGTAAAGGCAAAATTTACTTAGTAGATTCAATTGATACATCTGGCCATCCTCATGAATTTAATTATCTTTGTGAGCTTGCAAGTATTGCCATAAACAAAGTAGAAGAATGCTATGGTTGTCTTATTGGTAGCTTTGTAACAGACAATGCTGCCAATGTTATGAAGATGAGAAATGAACTTAAAAAGACTGAGAGGAATAATATGAATATTTTAACTTATGGATGTTCAGCTCATGTCTTAAATCTTCTAGCAAAAGACATTAAAATCTCCAATATAAAAGCTCAAGTTGTTGATATTGTTAAATATTTTCGAAACAATCATTTTGCTTCAGCAAAGCTTCGGAAAACAGGTGCTAAAAAGCTTGAGTTACCATCAGATGTCAGGTGGAATTCCATGTTGGACACAATGGAGTCTTATATAAGCAATTGGCCACAAATTTTGAAAGTTTGTGAAGATAATCGAGAGAAAATCAAATCTGATATTTCTAAGAAAGTCATAGACTTGCAGTTAAAAAGGAATGTTGAAGATTATATCCAAAGGCTCAAACCTATTGCAGTTGCATGTGACAAAGCTCAGAGAAATAATTGTACTATTAGTGATGTAGTTGAAGTTTGGAAAGATTTAAAAAAAGAAATGTCAGAAATATGTGCTGCTAGTAATCTTACCATGATTACAAAAATAAATATTGAAAAAGCCATAGAAGACAGATATGAAATGGCTATGACACCTGCACATTTCTTGGCTAACATTACTGATCCACGCTTTAAAGGAGAATCACTTACGATTGATGAGACAGAAAAAGGCAAGAACCTTGCAGCTGAATTATGTCCTGAACTAATTCCAATAATTATAAACTATAAAGCTAAGTCAGCTCCATTCTCCAGTTATATGTTTGATGCTGTTAATGATATGATGCAAAAAGAAAAAAGTGATAAAGTGGACAATTTTGTAGAAATAACACCTTTATCTTGGTGGATAAGCCTTGAAAAACACATCGATAAAAATGTCATGCAGATCATAAAACAATTACATACAGCTGTATGCTCTACTGCAGGTTTAGAAAGGGTGTTTTCTACTTTTGGCTTTGTGCAGAGCAAAACTAGAAACCGGTTAGGTGTTGATAAGGCTGCCAAACTTGTTACTATTTTTAAAGAACTTAATAATTAAATGTTTTAGTTTAGAATAAAAAATTAATTGTTAATGTTTGATATTTATTATATAATTTTTTTCTTCCTTACTGTTTTTTGAAGATATTTTCATTCTTTATATTTAATTTATTAAGCTTTGCTCACTTTAATCAAAATTGTGCTGTTGAATGAGAAAAAAAACGTTTTAAACGTTTAAAACATGTTTTAAACAAAAAAAACACGTTTTTTGTTTTGTTTTTAAAAAAAAAAAACATGTTTTTTTCCAACCCTGCTTTCAATGCAAATTATTTTATTTTCTCATGGAGAACCATTAGCTCTAAAAATCGAAATTAACATATATTGATTCAGTTCGTGTGCTGATCTGGAAAGAACAAGGCATCGGATTCTATCAATGTAACATTGTTGAAAAGCACAGGTATAGAAGAGGTGGTATTAGGGTTTGGGCTGGAATCTCTCCGGTGGCCGCAGTAACCTGCATGTATGTCATGGAAGAGCTCAGACTGCTGTGAAATATCAGAACGAGATCCTTGCTCTGTTTGTCACACCGTATGCTGGTGCTATTGGTGATGAATTAATGTTATTGGATGATAATGCCAACTGTATTGCACTAGACTTGCTGATGAATATCTTGAGGATCAAGGTTTGGAGTTAATGGAATGGCCAGCTCAATCTTCTGGCCTTAATCCGATAGAGCATCTTTGGGACTATCTGAGCTGCCGTAAGTCCTCCTCCGAAGTCGTTAAATGAGCTGGAACAGGCATTTCTCCATATACGGTCTTTGTTTCTCATTCCAGTGTCAGACAACTTAATTGACAGTATGGAAAGTCTATGCCACAAACGCACTGCAAGTAGGGCCGGACAACATGCTTTATTAAAATTCGTTTAATTTTTTTCATAAAAAACTGCCATTTATTTTATTTTTTAATCAAATAGTGGACTTTTGCAAAAAATTTTATTTTTTATTTGTAAATCATTCTTGATGTTAAAATTAAATAAAATTTGAGAAATAACTGTTTAAAGCACAATTTCTCTAAATTTTGTCTTTTTGTTCATTTGTTTTCAAATTAGACAAAAAACTGGTTGTACCTTATCTTTTGGAGGCCAGTGTATAATTATGATATATATTTACATAAGAAGTATGTCAGTATATATATATATTTTTTTTTTTTTCAGTCTGCACTTACAATGTTTCTTGTAGACTCCAGACCATAAATTTTCAAATTTCAGGTTATGAGACCAGCATAATCAGTAACTCGAAAGTATATGTTTATCTGTAAATAGATATAGAAATTGGAAATAAGATGCATGCTACCAGTAAATAGTTGTATGTAATTTAAACCATAGACTGTTCTGCATTTTGTTATAATGTTATATAAAAATTTCATTGAAACATACAGTGGTGGCCAAAAGTGTGGACATTTTTTGAAAGTTTCATGTTTTTCAACTTTGTGTGCTTGTAGAATATATTAATTTTCACTTAAATACAAACGTTTATATATCAAATTGAAGGTAATTTAATGTAGAATTTAATAATAAAAACTGTATTACAATATCTGTATTACAAAAAAAGTTATGCAACTAACAGTAAGATCTATCTTAGATTTGCATTTTTTTAAAGTGATACTTACACAATCAATACTTAGTAGGATAACCCTTATTTTTTAAGACAGCTTCACGGCGTCTTTTCATCGAGTGAACGAGTGTTTGTAGTTCATCTTTCGTAATCACATGGTGCCAAGAATCAATTATAGCTTCAATAAGTTGTCTTTTATTGGATGGACGTTTTTTTCGTACAAGAATTTTCAAACGTCGCCACAAATTTTCAATTGGATTGAGATCAGGGCTGTTTCCTGGCCATGGTAATATATCTATGCCTTTATTTTGAAACCATGCTTTGCATACTTTTGCTGTGTGGCATGGAGCTGAATCCTGCTGAAAAATAAATGATGCGTTGTTGGGGAAGAGATCCCTGATGGAAGGTATCAATTTTGGTTCCAGGACAGTTTCGATGTATTTTTTGGCATTCAGGATGCCATCAATCACTTGAATTCGGCCCACACCATCTGCAGACATACATGCCCAAAGCATGACATTTGTTGGGTTTTTTGTAGTTGCTTCAATGCAATCAGGATGAAGTGCTTCTCCTACTCTACCTCTCACGTATTTTCTACCATCACTACCAAAGAGCGATATTTTACTCTCATCGCTCCAGATTACTTGCTTCCACTGATTTTCTGACCATTTAATGTGTTCTTTTGCCCACTTAACTCGTTTTTTGCGTTGCTTTTGATTTAAATATGGTTTTTTCCTTGGAATTCTAGCTTGTAGTCCAAATCCTGATAACCTTCTTCTTATTGTTCTTGAACTTACTGCAATACCCGCTGCATTCATTTCACATCTAATGGCATCTGATGAAATTTTTCTATCTTGAAGGCATAGCTGTTTAATTTTTCTATCGGCAGTAGCACTTGTGCATTTTATTCGGCCTGATTTGGCCTTATTTTCTACTGATTTTGTTTTTTCATAACGTAAACAGAACTTTCGTACACCTGAACAAGTCACTGAACCACCAACTTGTCTTGCAATTTCAGCATAAGAGAGGCCATTTTCTCTCAATATGACAATTTGGCTTCTTTTCGTAGATGTCATTGTTTAAAATTAGTTTAATTTAAAAAAAAGGACTTTAAATATTCAAAAACAGCAATACTCTATTTAATTGTACTAGTATGCATCATTCCCAAAAATATTTCCACAACAATAACTCTTTTACCATCCAAATAACCTAAACTATAGTTACAGACATTTGATTGGTCCTCAGAACAGTGTTTGTGATTGACTAGTACGCTTTTATTACAAAACACGTCCTTATTCAAAACGATTTGTGTTTGTTTGTTCTACTAAAATAAGCATAACTTTTTTTGTAATACAGATATTGCAATACTGTTTTTATTATTAAATTTTGCATTAAATTACCTTCAATTTGCTATATAAACGTTTGTATTTTAGTGAAAATTAATATATTCTACAAGCACAGAAAGTGGAAAAACATGAAACTTTCAAAAAATGTCTAAACTTTTGGCCACCACTGTACTTTTAGCCATTCGTCCTTTAAAATGGTGCTATGTTTCACTGATGAATATTTTTATAACAGTTTTTTATTATGATGCAGAATGTATAATATATTTGAGCTAATTGAAATTTTCTTGACATTTTACATGAGTACCTGCATATGTGTGGGTTGATTCTTTTTAAGTAACAATTTAGTTTATTGTGGTAAAGCATTTAAAATTTTTAGAGTTATTTTAGTGGTCACATAAAATTTAAAGTTGCAGTTTTTATAACCGAATCCTTTATGATGTACTATATGTCTAAAAAATTATTTACTTTTTCAGTTGCGGTAGACAACTTGGATGAACATCAAACAGTGCAAAATGATTCCAGTGATACATGTAAGTTATCAATTATATGCTTTCCAATGTATGTACACTATACTAAAATTACAATGTGTAAGATATACTAAAAAAAAAAATTATAAATAAAGACAAAAAACTTTGCACTTTATGTACAGAGAAGAGTATCCAAAACAACTGGACTTTTAACTACAGTATGGAACTGTTTACCTGGAAGCCATTTATCTGGAATATTTCCAACTGATTGATTTCAGAATCTTTCCAGATGAAGGTACCATACAATGCCAGTTTGACATGTGCTGTCCATTAGAGGCCTCAGGCTTAGTTTTTATATCAGTCTCTGGCTGATTCAGTACAGATTATGAATTTTTTTTCCTATTCCAAACTTTTGGTATCGGCTCAGATTTAAAATCGTCAGTCTTGGGCGAAACTGGGTTCTGAAATAAGAGCCTGAATTCATCTGTAATGTGCATTGCTTGATACATTACCACATGCATGATATAATATGTCAACTTCTAGGATTTGAAATAGAATCATATTTAGTTAGATATTAGGCTTTATGTGTAGAATTTTTCGCAAATTCTAAATTCTTAACTTATATTAACATAACCCTTCATTTCTCTAAATTTTCAGTTAATTTTTCTTTCACTTTCTTTTTTTTTTAATGTATAACATGGTAAGTAATGCAGTTCTTTCTTCCAAATTCTAGTTAAATGTTCCTTTTTTTTTTCCCTTTTCGTAATATCAACCCCAAGTGTAAATTGTTGTGACCTTGTTGTTCAACCCCACTTATTCCAGGAAAAATACCCGCAAAGTTTAACCTTGTAGGACATGCAGTCAACCTTCCCCCAGGATTTCGGTCAAAAAAAGGACCATTAGGTGACCCGTTCCTTCAAATATTTTTCTGTTACCATGTAGTTAGCGCATAGTAACAGAAGCGATAGGCCCCCGTTCCCCCTTTTTTTTTTTAAATGGGTAGGTCCCATATAGGTTCGAGGAGAGAGAGGTGATACGAAGAGGTCAAGCAGTAAGCAGAGAACAACGTATGATGTAGGTGCGAGTCGAAAAAATTTGGAGCGGGCGAGGGGGATTTTTGGCGGGAAAATGCGCCCCGCTACCCCTGAGCTCCGAAGCATGAGCGCAGAAAAAAAGGCATTTTGTACTACAGAAGAGGCTAACTAAAAAGGATGCTGGTCCTATAAGTATTTTTTGACTATCTCCATTACAGAGGTTTTTAGGAGATATGAGCTTTCCTCAACTTTGAGCCGAGGTAGTACATGAAAGTTCGGAATGTGTTGGATGAGGATCGAATTAAAGAGCAGAAGGAGGAATTAATGTTATACTTCAAATAATCCTGCTGCTACATTAAAACTTAATTAGTGTAAGCGTAATTTCTTTCGATATTATCAACACGAATGTCATCGGTGTTACAAATACCAACCCCGATAGTGTAAGCGGAATTTCTCTCGACATCATCGACACAAATGTCATCGGTATTACAAATACCAACCCCGAAATAGCATGTGAAAGCAGTACGTGACCAGTGAGATGCGGTTTTAGGTGGTAAAGAATTTCTCTTTCGGCAAAGTGGGGACTGCCGATGAAGTAGAGGCCATCTTCGACGATAATGTGGTGATCTGATATAAAATTGTTAATCTGTCATCCTGATGAAAATCTCTATAGATGAGATAACTGTTGTGGTCTAAGAAAAATATATGTGAGTAAATTTTGGTTTGTCTATAATGTCATACTATAATTATAATATTCTTTCTAGTACTGATATGAAAATGTTTACTTGTAAATAAACCCACAATTAACCAAGAATCTGTTTTTCCCTTATTAAATTGCATCTATTATTCTGATTAATTTAAATACATTTCTCATGTATTATAACAGTAGCTTAAAAGATTTTATTCAAGTTATCAAACTTTAAATGGTAATGTTAAATTCTACTTTAATAGTAGTCTGCTCGATTATAATAACAGCAATTACATGTGTAAAAAATTGAATTTAGAATTCTGTTATTGTTTTATTCAAATGTGTTTATAAATATTATTTAATAAGTAATTCTTTTCTACACTTTAAGTTTAAAATCTGTAAATTAATAGTAAATTAACCCCCTCCCCTTTCCTTTTTATTAGCTTTGTTGCCCTTATATTTTTATTCTGTGAAATAGTCCACCTTCATTGTTTTTTTTTAAAACTGATAACAGAATTCATATGGAGTGAAATTCAATCACACATGTTTTCTTTAAATATATTAATTCTGTAAGAAATATATATATATGACAAATATAATTTTAAATTAATGTGGATTTAAGATGAAATGTGTAGACCTAATCTAAATATCCAAATGTAAATAGGACTAAATAGCTAGACAGATGATAGTAAATTTTATAGATTAAAGTTTATTGATGCTCTTAAAATAAATTGTTTATTCTGAATTAAGTTAATTGTGAAATTTTATATATTTTAAAGAGAGTTAATAAATTTATGAAGTATTAAGAGAATCCTATTAAGTGAAATATTATTGTTTAGGTAATTAAAAATGTGTCCTATCATCTTGAATCACAGCTTTTCAAATGATTTATAAAATACGTAGTGTGCTCAACTATACGATTTCATTGGTCCCTAAATTTTAAAGGTATAAATGTATTCATAAAGTAATGTCATTTTGGTTTTAACTTGCAAATTTTCTGGGTTTTATCCTCTCAAATATGAGAGTTTGTCTCCATTCAGTCATTCAAAATTAGTTTAATTTTCACTGTTATTCGTCATCATTTATGAATACTTTATATTTTTGAGATTTAGAAGTATTGGGTGTTTTTCTTTTTTTTTTGGTTGTGAAAGATATGAGAATATTGTTACCTCCTTTGATTTTATTTAAAAGTAAAATTTAAAAGTAAATGAATTTATTTTGCCATTCTCTCCCTTTTCTTATATTTTGTATTATGTGTGTTAACTTGTACTAAATTTTGGTGCCCCTTCTTAAATCTAATTACCTGGTGTTTGTAATAAATTTATGGTAACAATATTCAGTTGGTGGTATATCTTTCTCACCTGGTGTAATGTTAAATTTAAATTCTTGTATAATTGGATTGAAGTTAAATATTGTGAAGTGGTAGAATGTAAGATTATAGTCATAAGATGCATTAAAATAACTTCTTAAAAAAATAGTAACAAGGAAAGACCCAATAAGATTGGTGCCCATGACATTTCAAACCTGGCTTATGCTTATAGATTTATAAAAATCTAAAATTTTTTTAAAAAATATGAAGCTGTATTTTGTGTTTTTAATTTAATTTTCATGGTTGTAAAAGGTATTTTGATTTAATTTTCATGGTTGTAAAAGGTATTTTGATTTAATTTTCATGGTTGTAAAAGGTATTTTGATTTAATTTTCATGGTTGTGAAAGGTAAGTCTGTGACTCTGTATTGCAATTTGGTTAAAGTTTTGACATCTCTGCACTTAGATAGTTCCAAATTTAAATTCTCTCTTGTTTTTATGCTTTTGTATGTGTATTTCTGTGTATAGTTGCACCCCCCTCCCACTTAATTTTTTTTTTCTCATTGATAAAACTTATCATGGCAGAAGATCAGGCAAAAAACTTGGCTAATATTCAAAAGAAAAATTCCCTTATGGAAAATATTTCTTCAATTCCACCTTTTAGCGGTGTTGAAAATTCAGTTTCTTTTAGTGAATTTTTTGAAAAGTGGGATAGCCTTGCTACCTTTTTCGAATGGGGGGAGGATGAGAAAAAATTCGCTTGGTTTAGCAGAGTTACCGGGGGAGCGGCAAGGTTATTTAAGCTTCATAAAGATAAAAAGGTAGATGAAATTGTTAAAATTTTCAGGGAAAGATACACCAGTCATGTTTCTCCAGATGTAGCCCTTTCAAATTTTTTTAGTTTCAAGCAAACCCCTCAAATGTCGGTGCAGGACTTCTATGACAGAGCCTATGACATGTCGCTTAAAGCCCTAGTTATTGATGGATTACAAGGGGAGGTAGTTAACAAAAGTAGAAACGCTATCTTTCACTCAATGCTTTTGGGAAATCTGTCCCCAGAAATAAGAAAAGGGGTCATTACGAAAAACCCACAAACGCCTGAAGAAATCCTCACTGTTGCATTGCTTGAGGAAGGCCCTTTTTTAGGGCACCTGCAGACTAAAAACATACAGCGATGCTGCGAATTTATACGCTATAGCACATAAATTATGCGAAAAAATGGCAAACTTCGTCGAAGGATCGTTAAAAAAACTGCAAACTTCATTTGAAGAATCGCCGAAAAAATGCTAAATTCATTTAAAGATCACGAAAAACACTAATTTTGATGACAGATCGCAAAAAAAATGCAAATTTAGTCAAAAGGCCGTGAAAAAACATGAGTTTCATTGAAGGATTGCGGAAAATGCGAATTTTGCAGAAGGGCTACGGAGAAAACGCCAACTTCGTCAAAGGATCGTGGAAAAAACTGTTAATTTCGTCGAAGATCACGAAAAAATGGTCAATTTTGTTGAAGAAACGGCAAATTTCTTCGTTGGATCGTGAAAAACTGAGAATTTTGCCAACAGATCGCGAAAAACGACAAATTTCGTCGTATTTCGAAAAAACGGCAAATTTTGTCGTAGGATCGCGGAAAAAACGCGAATTTTGTCCAAAGGCCAAAGAAAAAATGCGAAATTCATCGAAGGATCTGGGAAAATGGCTAATTTCGTTGACAGATTGCAATAAAAACACAAATTTTGTCAAAAGACTGATTTTTGTAAAAAAAATAACCATGAGTTTTGTTGAAGGATCATGGATAAAATGCGAATTTCATCCAAGGGCTACAGAGAAAACACAAATTTCGTCAAATGGCTGCAGAAAAAATGCCAATTTTGTCAAAGAATCTTGGAAAACTGTTAATTTCGTCAAAGGATCACGGAAAAAGTGCGAATCTCGTCGAAGGGCCACGAAAAAAAAAAACCGTCAATTTTATCAAAGGCAACAAGAATAATTATTGCCGAGAGGGGATTTTCTCCCTTCCCCCCTCTGCTGTAACCTTTCAGAATGTTTGCTGTGAATTTCTGAATTTTTTTTTACTCAGAAAGGCTGATAAATGTTGATGCCTTAATTAATTAGAACTACAACAGCAGCAAAAATAGATTTATATAATATCTTGCATATTGCAGACTATTTTTGAAAACATTATTAGCGTTGCAGGCACTTGTAGATAGTTCTGTCACTGGGGTCACAGCTACATATATTCTATAAAGGTTATCAAATAGATGTTGCTTTAATGCTCAACCAATTATCTGAAATACACCTGTCTCTGACCATTCTGGATAAATGGTTCTAAACTGTAGTTTGTTGTAAATTTTACAATGTTGGCATCTATAAATATCATATACTCATTTGATCTATGTATGTATGTGTGTATATATATATATATATATATATATATATATTTTAGTTGCTAAAAAGGTTTTCCGCCTCTTGCTGGATGTGCAAGGTCGATTAAAGCAGCTGAAAACTGAGGTGCGGGAAAATACGAAGAAAATTGATAAAATAGAAGAGAAAATAGATGGTTTACAAGGAGTATCCCCCAGCCCCAATCCTATTGTATTTCAGCATGAGGCTGCTGATTTCAACTTTCCAGTTTCATCCTCTGATCATCTGATGGAACTTGAGCAGCAGCTTCTGGATGACAAAAATGCCAACAAACTTTGTCTTTGAACAAAATTAAGTCTTTGAAATACTTAAAGTTATTGGAAATAACTAATAATTTACATCATAATTATAAAGTTTTATTTCACATTTAACCAAATTTAATAATTAAAAAAGCTTAATTAAAAACAGTCTGTATGGATTATTTCAAGGTGTCAGTAAAAAACTGAATAAACATTACTGTCCTATAATAAGCATTACAGTTGCATGCGTACCTACATATATAACAGTAACTGAACTTACATTCTTTCAACTTGAGTCTTAATTGTTTTCAGTGTTCGATTGATGAAATTCAGGATTATTTTTAGCATCTAATTGACAAAATTCATGATCTTTTTTCATCGACCAGTCACTATCCTTTAACATCGACCAACTGACAAAATTCATGATTTTTTTTTTTCACCATCCGACTAACTAAAATCACAATCTTCAGCAAATGATTGATGAAATACCAGATTTTTTCCTATGATCCATTATAGAAATTGGTAATTTCTGACTGAAAATATTCACATTCATAACATCCAATAGATGATACTTACAATATATTCTATTGATTAACAAAATTCTCAATCCATTTCATCAACAAATTGATGAAATTCCAGATATTTTTCATCAACCTATTAAAGAAATTAATTATCTTTTTCATTGACTGATTGATGATTTTTTTTTTATTTTAATTTTCTGTGATCAATTGAAAAAATGTGATTTTTTAAAAATTAAACAATCAATTCATGAAATTCGCAATAGTTTTTAACCATCTTATTGACGATATTCGGGATTGTTTATAGCACCCAACTGATGATACTCGCGATCTATTATATTGACGAAATTCGGTACTTTTTTTTTTTTTATCGACTGATTGACAAAATTTGTGACCTGTGTAATTGACTGATTGATGAAATCTGTAATGTTTTCAATGATCGATTGAAGAAATTCATGATTCTTTTCAATGATAGATTAGTGAAAATTGAGATTTTTCAGTGATCAACTTAAGAAATTCGTGAAATTTCAGAAATATCAGAACAGTTTACCATATTTTAGGACATTTCAGGACGTTTTCTTATTTTTCAGGAATTTCAGGACAAGTATGACCCTTGTAATTAGTATTAATTTAAATATAATATTTGTATGTAATTATTTCCATTTATTTAATTTTGCTATTTTTTTTTCAGTGTTTACATTTGTCTGCCCGGCCATCATCTTCAATGAAGCAGATGGTGTTAAGTATTATGAAATATATTTTAACAAGGACCATGGCTTTAGAATACAATTTAAATGGCCTTAAAGAGAAAAAAAAAGTTTGTGGGTCTACATCTTTGTAACATTATCATTGGTATGGACAGTTTTTTACACACACACACACACACATATATATATATATATATATATAATTATATCTACCCTATATATATAAAATCCTAATGAAACGAATTTATGAAACGACTGATTATGTTTCAAGGCTATTTTTAATAAAATATTAAACGCTTGATGGTGAAATTAATACCAATTGTTCATAAAAATCCGCGGATGTCAAAACTGGTAATAGAATTTTGAAATTGGAATTAGTTTTCGAGATATTAATTTTTGTCTAATTTTAATGACATTTCTGTAATGATGGCAACTAATTACTCAGTTTTTTTGTGACAAAAAAGGTCAAAAAAATTGAAAAGGATCCCGATAGGGATTATTGATTTCTTTTTATGCTTCATTTTCAAATTGAAATTGAATTTATCTTTTATTCCAATCGATAATGAAGACAAGATTATGATTAAATTATGTTTTTCAGGAAAATTTGAAAAAAAAATCACATTTCTATCGTCAGGATTCAATCGTTTGTCAGCATTTAATTTAATTTATAAACTGAAAATATTTTGAATAAATTTGTCCAAATGACGTCATTTAGGTAAACGCAAAAGAAAGGGGGGAAAAGGAATTAATAGTAATTATTATTTATTGATATCATTTTGTTATTTTTTTGTAAAATTTAACTAAACGAATTTATAAAATCATTAATTCGGATATTTGAAACTAATATATAAAATAATAATTGCCCAACTGAACGGAAGAATAAAATATCCTGCTTGGTTTTCTATCCTGCTTGGTTTTTTCCGCCAAGCTTTTTAAAAAAGCGTCAAGACCCCTATAATAAAAAAGCACCAAAAGTTCATTGGGTTTATTTTCATAACTTTTGGCAACAAATCTATGTATATTAACGAATCTATCCCTTTTTGAAGCTCGAATAAACTCCCAAACCTAAAAGCAAAGGATCCTATAATGGAAAAGTACTCGATTTTTTTATGGACAATATTCAAGTGACAGAACATGGTGTAAAATTACCGCGGATAGCAAATTTGTTTAAATATCTCATCAATTGATGCCGAATAAATGCAGGCATGCATGCACAAAATATTTAATTAATTTTGTATGATAAATAATTATTAGAAAATTTGTATATACATATTAATTAAAAAAATAATTTACATATTTAAAATAACATGAAAATATGCATGATGGTGCACTAAAATAGAGAGAAAATTAAAACCTGTTACTGAAAATGTTTATAACATAGTACTTTTCAATACCGTGGTTCTTAATGTTATTCACAAGCAGATGGAATTTTTCTCATCCTTAAACGCAAAGGAAGAATAGAATAGAGATTGTTGTTATAAAAGTCCGAGAGGTAGTCACAATTTAAACCTAATCATTTTATACAAGCTGGTTTTCAAGTAGTAATTGATTTTACTTATCAATCCCGAAAACAGTCGTCAGTTGTCGCAACAGCTGTGTATGAGGCCATGATAATCTAAAAATGTCCCATTCAAATGTTAAAAGCATGGCAACCCAATTACACATTTACCAATATTTTTAAAATAAAGCACGCTGTCATGTTTTTAGAGGCCTCGAAGTCTAAGCGGGGGTTGGCGAGCGTAGCTCGCAGGGGGTAGGCCCCCTAGTATATATATATAATTATAATATCTATGAATTTCAAAAACATACCAAGTTCTATTATCATTCTACTTAAATCTCCAAAGAGATAATTAATGATATTGTGTAGACAGAATACCACATATCAAATATTTAACATGTGCAATCATAATATTACCATAGCTCGTGCTTCATTGGTAATAGGCCAAATTTACTCATACCTGAATAATATTTAAAAAGAAAAAGAGAGAAAGGTGGGAAAAAAAATTATAAATTGGAGTTGCTATTAAGTAAATACAAATGGATTAATAAATTAAATATGAACCCTATACAATTTAAAATTGGACCACAAGAGAATTAAATATGAATTGGATATTAAATATGAATTGGATATGAAAAAACACATGTAGTTGTACTCATCAGCCTGGATGCACCCACATGTGTTTTAAAAAATAGTTCAGTATTTCATAATTCTACTGGCATAATGCTAAGAACAGTAGAATCATCCAGATATATATACTATATATATAATATGTTATTGCATTGTTTGTTGAACTTCAACATTTGACATCTTTAAATTTTTTAGTGGAACTTCTGCTCATCAAAAAGTTTCAAAATTTTTATAGGTGATGTAAATCTGGTGTGCCAAGAAAGTGTAAAAAGATTATTTTGAAATAGTGATGTTGAAGCGCTTTTAGCATAGAAAGAAGTTTCTGGGATGCATGAAGTAACCTGCAGTCATGAATTCTTTTGAAAGTTTTAAATGTATTTTTGAAAACTTGCACTGTTTAAGCAAAGAAAGTCTCAGCTTTAAGAGGGTATTTTTTTTAATGGGTATCTCTGAAATTTAGTCCAATTGTAGCACTGGCATAAGATAAAAAAATAAAACTTTGAAATCGAATTGTTTTGAAATTAAAATTTTTTTATATCTTATAAAAATATATAGAAAAATCCATATAACACGAACGTCAAATTCACCTAATAAAATTTTTATAAAACACAATGTAAACACATTGATAAGTTACGTTACTATCGAGGTGCAATAAATAAAAACACAGTTTTAAAACATTAAAACTATAAGATGTCAAAATCCATGAGCTTTCGGCTAAACATTAGCCTTCCTCAGATGAACAACCAAATCAGTTTGTTCATCTGAGGAAGGCTAATGTTTAGCCGAAAGCTCATGGATTTTAACATCTTATAGTTTTAATGTTTTAAAACTGTGTTTTTATTTATTGCACCTCGATAGTAACGTAACTTATCAATGTGTTTACATTGTGTTTTATAAAATTTTATTTCTTGAACAATATTTTTTTTTATTGAATTGTGTCATTTAAAATATAAATGTATGACAAACCTCTGTGTGGTACATTTTGCTAGCCATCACCAACAGGCAGAGTGAAATTTTCTTTTATAGAAATAAGTCTTAACATCTATACATTTAAAATCCAAAATGGATCTGTTAAGACCATGGAGTTGCGAAACGAGAGAAAAGTAAAAATATCCATCATTCATTATGAAAAGCTTTGAAGCTAAAACACTAGTTATTTTCTTCTCCTGCATCTGCCATATTTGACTTATTGCAGTCCAATCAGAAGTCTCCAGTGCAAGACATGGCTAAATATGGCTGACACAGCAAGGGGGGTGGGGGCCGAACAGCTTCAAATGATGCCATTTATGACTACTCAATCACTGGATCCTCCTTGGTTAAAACCAATTTCAACTAATCAGAGTCAGACTGACTGTTTAATAAAATTTTAAAGGTCATGTAATTATTATTATTTTTTTAATAATAAATATTAAAAACTTTAAAAAAAAGTAAGCATAATAGGTGTTAAATTACAAAATTAAAATTCTTTCACTTTTTAATCAAGTAGGTTAGATTGACAGCAGCCTTATGTGTAGAAAATGCTTATAAGCAATACAATATTCCAATTCATCAAGTTTTTAATACTTAATTTAAAAGCATCCAATTAAAAATTCAATCCATTTTCTAATGAAACTCAAGTTGTTTAATGTCAAATCTATGGCAGGTGTCTAGTCTTGATGAAGATGTCTGATGAAAATGGGAATTCCTGTTGCCAGTATATGTTAACTTATTTTTGAATAGAGAGAAAATGTTACATTCATCCTAGGAATATTTATACATTTTAGAAGATAGGAGCATTTCAATATGCAGGAAAATTTAGTTAGTATTCCAAAAAAAAAAAAAAAAAATTACACAAAACACAAAATTTTAAAGTTTTTCTGTTCCTAAAAGAATTTCATATTCATAGATCAATTAACATTGCTTAAAACTTACATCTTTAAAAATCTTGATGATAAAAACTTATAAACTTAAAACTATATTTTATTTCAGCTGCAGTACAAGTTGTGTATAAAGAGGAAACAACAGCTGACATAATGAAAAGAATTAGCTATGTGTTGGCCGGAGCCAGAGATTGGGATGGAGAAAGAAAAAAAAGACTATCTAATAATGTAGATTAACTATTTCAACTGAAATAAAATTTACTGATACATATTCTGATTCTTTCTTGAGTATCATTTAAGTGAACTTAAAAATAAGTAAAATATGATATTAAATTTTTAGAGTCACAAAACATAAAATCCAGTGCATGGTAAGTGGTGGTTTTCATTAAAGTCTCATCTGTCTGTAAGTTTAGTTTATTAAAATACTGGTAAATGTTTATGAACCCCTGCCCCCTGATGAGTCGACACTCTCATTTTAGTAATTCATTCTTTTGTCTCATACTTGAATTTTACTGCTGATATTTATATTAAACTAAAGCAAGTATAATATGTTGCAGGATAACTTTCTACAAAAGTTAGCCTTAAATTTTATATAAGCATTCTAGCTACAGGTAGTGTATGAGTCATGCCTATAAAATTATATTTTCAAGAAAGATGTTTTACTTGACAAATATATCAGGCTTGATAAATGCAGTCGCCACTGGTGGGCAAAATATTTTATCTAGAAAGTGTGTTTTTGGTACAGCCCTATATCCCTTCAACTTTTTTTTTTCTTCTTAATATTTAGATACTATTTAAATATTATACTTGGAAATGTGTTCCAGGATTTTGTAATTTTTGAAAATCTATGGTGAAATTTAAAATATAAAAAAAAATAAGATTACTTAAGTGTCCTGTATTGAGGTATTTATTATTGATATGTCATAGACATAAAAAAAAAATCTTTAACAAATGTATAACTGTGATACAGTTTCAAAGTCTGTATTTTGATTTGGGAGCTGGTGCTTTAACCCATTGACTGACATATGATTCAAATAGGATTCACATTAAATTTTTTCATTGCATTTGTGTGAATCATATTTGCTTCACATTAAGATTTGTCTTTCAGGTTTCATAGTTACTAACCATTCATATCTAAACAAAATACTTATGGGTAATATAAATGTGTGGTGAATTAAATAGGCTTATTAGTTACCACACCAGAATTTCAACTGCGTGTACACTCCCAAATTATGAAAACTTTATACTTATTGTGACATACTTGTTTTGTATTACATTACATAAAGACAATAAATTATATTATATATATTGAGTGTTCACAATTTAGGGGACATAGCTTATTAAAGGTTTTTCCAACTTGATTTATGCCAATTTGCAATAAAACTGATAAATGCTTGTAACCAGATAAATATAGGTAATTGCGTGCCAGGGAGCTAGCCGGGGAAGACATTAAACGCTCAAACGCTGGGTTCGCCCTCAGTCGAGTGGTCTTCCTCAGGCATTAAAATTAAAATTGCATATAATTAATCATGCGGTCATGAATTTACAAATGTGACTGACGTGTGCACTGCATGACCCAACAGACACAAAATTCTCATGATATAATGCACTTGAAAAATTTATTTAGCTGCATGAAGTAGATAAATAATTATTTTTCATCTAATTGCAAAACGAAAAGAAGTTAGGGTATCATAATTTAACATTACAGTGATCAATGTGTCAACTGCATAGTCTTTCTGGCAGCTTTATCAAGCAATAATCTTCCATCTAATTCTACTTTTAATACAGGGGCATGCGGGGCAGCTGTCCCAGGCCTTCCATGGGCATTAGTGGGATTTTCATTAAAAGGAAGCCAAAATGACAAATGTTAAAAATTGGCCAAAATGACTAATTCTTACTTTTGTTAAGTTTTATGCGACGGTGGCTCTCCTCCCCAGCTTCTGTACCCTATTCAAACACCCCTCCCAAAAAATAACAAACTACATCGTCAGAAAGCTGATGATTAAAATTTTATTGTAACAACTAAGTAATCTATTCTTTTCAAAAGGAATTCATTTCAGGGCTCCCAAATGGTCCCCTAAAATTCCCCCCTAAAGTCCCCTTTTATGCATTTTAGTTCCCTTTTATGACTGGAAAAAAAAAAATTATAATGTGGAAAAATTGCCGCAAAAAAATTACTAAAAGTTAAAAAATTGTAGAGGACAAAATTATAATGGGCTAAAACATTGTAACCAGAATTCTTTCACGTATGTCAAAAAATTGCCATGGAATGTAGAAAAACATTTAAAAACGCATTGAAAATCCTTAAAAATCCCTAAAAATTAAAAAATCTACAAGATAAAATTTACTGTCATAAAATCATCGCAAAACACACACATACAAATATATTAATGATGTAATAATAATAATAATTAGGCTGGTGAGATTATTGAAGTGTCTTTTTTAAAAAACTATACTATTTTAATCTCTGGAGTAAAGCACAGTTATATATATATAGACTAATTACAGGTTATATACAGGGTTAAGGGGAATAGGGGTTGATTCTGCCGCAGTTACCGGCATATAACGCGTCCTTCCGACATCAGACCAGAGCTAGGCCGTCGTGACTAAAGCCAACCGGACAAGTCAATCTCCAAAGTAAATCTGACGATAATCTTAATATTCCGTTCCCAGGCCAGAGAGGCGAAGCTCTTTAGTCATCAACTTTATTGTGTATCGTTATTGCTGACCTAATGTGTTTCTGTGGGAACTCAGGCTGCTCCTCTTCATGCTGCGGTTGGCATGTTATGGGAACTGCAAATCCACATGCATCCCATTCCCACTCGGCTATCCGACATGTGTGCGTCCACGCACACGTCCGACCAAGATTAACAACGAGAGGGCAAAGAAAAATTTAACAAAACAAAAAAAAAACGAAATTTTTCATAAATCTGAAAGCCAAAAAGAAAATTTTTCTATAAAAGAGAAATGGGAAAAAAATTAAATTTAAACTTCTCCGTTATGAATACTTAGCCTGGACTGCACTACACTATAAAAAGATAAACACGTCTTAAGAAGAGAAAAAAAAAAATGATAAAAAAAAAAAATAGAAAACGTCGTTCATATCTAACATACAAAACATATTTCGTCTTTTGGAGTCGTCTTTTAAAATGTCGTCTTTAAATCGTCTTTAAAATGTAACATATGTTCCATTTATTCGTCTTAAGTAGAAAGTAGATAAGATACTTTACGCAAAAAAAAAAAGATTCGTCTTAAATATTGCAGCAGTCAACTAAATTTTTAAAAAAATTAACTTTCGGTTATCAGGGAAGAGAGGGGGGGTACACAACAAATATTTTAAATATCAATCGAATCAAATATTTTAAAATATATATAATAAAATTGTCAAATACATAAAATACAGATGCATTAACAAAACACTATATAATAGTTGAAGTTGAAAACATTAACATAAAGATGTGTAGATAAAATACTTTCTATCAGTAGAAAAAAAAAAAAATCTCAGTTCGAGAGTTTTGGTGAGTCAAATTCCCGTTATTAAGTCTTGGTCACAATTTATTCACAAACATGTTGATGGAAAAAATAATAATAAAAGTTACTCCATCAGAGTTTTAATTACTGTCCACTTTTTTTTTTAAAATGCGATAAGTGACGTTCTTGACTCACTGGGGAAAACAAAAATACGGCTTGAAATCGCATCTGCCAATTCACACTTGAAGAAGAAGTAATAATAAAAAATATATATAGTTTGGTCCATTCAGTTCCACGCAGATATGAATAAGATGAAAACAACAAAAAAGATTGTAATTCCCTTTACATCGGTGAGGTATGGGTTCATTGATGATAACACAGTCTTACAAGTAATGAATCACTAAACATAAATAAATAAAAATACTGAAGATGCAGTCGTGAGAGGATCTCCAACAAGAAAAAAAACCACTTGGATTCCATCAAATTATTTCTTTAAAAAAAATTAATGCAATCTGCCCTAAAAAAAATCACCAGGGCTGCATTAGCAAAAAGAAATTGTATTATTTCTGTCTGCCAGTATTCTTTATTTATTCACAATGCACATAGAACTAAAAAAAATTAACAGCTTGACAAAAAAAAAACACACACTCAAGCATTGACACCATATTGGTTTGAGAAAAAATAAATAGTAAATCGTAACAAAATAAGGCAAAACAAAAAAAAAATCACAGTTTCGCAGTCCGATAAACTGTATTTCATGGTAAATATGGCTCAGAAAAAAAAAAGCACTTTAGCTCACAGGAAAAAAAATATATCACTCGCGAAAGAAAAGATGCACTTTGCATTCGATGCGTTCACCATTTTCTTCCTATTTTTCTTATGTCGTTTCCTCGCTTTTGCGCGTTTAATAAATGGACTAGGTGAGATGTAGAAATATGCCGTTATAAACAGTATGAAATATTCTTCAAGAGAGATGGAAACTGCAGATGTATCATGAATACACTTAGGGGATTCCTTTGTGAAAAAAAATATGGTGAGTAAACCGCATATTACCAACATCAGAAAATTGTTGGTAGATGACGTCTTTTGTATAGGTGTTTCGTAACGAGGGCAATTAGTGAATTGTGGCACTTGAGGAAGCACAATTTCGGTATTTACTGGTGTATTCGGAACTGCAGGGTTCACCACAACACTGTCTTGTCTGTGATCTAGTTCCACACTGCGTACACTATCACAAACGGTGATACAGTGGATGGATATTTTGGCTGGAGGTGGTTTTTGGAGTGAGATGCCGTTCGAATCACACGTCAGTGTTCCTTGTGAAATAATGTCTCTACCGATGATAAGAGGAAGACTCATGCGAGAAAATTCGATAACATAAGTTGTGGTAGTATAGGCATTCTTATCTATATGGATAGTTGCACTAAACTATCCTATTGGTTTTACGTTGCCATTACCGAATCCCGTGACATGTAAGTTTGCTTCGGTTAGTGTAGGGGAGCCAAATAATCGGTACAGGTCCTGTCGTATGGCTGTTATATGACTACCCGTATCAAACAATGCATCTATCGCTATATCTGCAATTTTTACTAATTTTGTTATGTTTTGACGAGATTCATCCAATGCCACTACGCGAATTTCGGGGGGAGGGGTGCTGGTGTTTGACACTTTACGACGGGTTGTCTGAGTGCATTGGAAACTTTTATGCCCAAAGGCATTGCATGCAAAGCACTTAACTCCTTCATTTCTATGCACACAATATTTTGCAAGGTGTCCGATTGCT
The DNA here is from genome assembly GCA_963931845.1 of Maratus michaelseni. NCBI lineage: Eukaryota > Metazoa > Arthropoda > Arachnida > Araneae > Salticidae > Maratus > Maratus michaelseni. Next base: position 24,409,148 of record OZ007597.1, read on the forward strand.
CCACAATCGTAGCAGGTCTTTTTCGGCGCTCTTTCAGCGTGTAAAGGTTTAGAAATAACATGGGTAGGCAGTGGCTGTGACTGGCGATAGTGGGGACTTTGATCGCAAATTTTTTGATATGTTTGGAGTTTATATTTAAATTCAGTGAGAGTATGGCAACCAAAAAGAATTGCTTTATTAGTTGGAGAATCTCTGATACCTGCTATAACGTAATGCATGAGCGATGCATCGTCTATGCTAGCTCTTTGCACAATTTCTTTCATAACAAGAAAATATTCGCTCATTCTTTCATTGGGTTTACAGCTACGTGTAGCTAACATTTCATGAATTTGCGCGGGGGAGGAGATGTGTGCGAATTAGTGTATCAAAGCTTGTTTTAATGCTGCATAGGATGTTAATGTAGGCTCACTTCGGACGAACAATAACACGGTAGCTTTCAAAGCTCTTTCAACGAAAAGAAATTTTTGTAAATTGTTAAGTTGAAATGTTAAAGCCAATCCTTCAAATCTTTCGAACCATTGTAAAATATTTTCTGCTGGTTTACCGGAAAAAGGTGTACCGTAATTTCCGGTAGATAAGCCGCGGCGTATACGATTTTAAAAGTAAAATTTTGCGACTTGCGGCTTATACCAAAAAGCGCCGTATATGCGGCAATTTTTTTTTTTTTCAGTGCAATTCTAGTCTAAATTATTACCTATAGCAATTAGAACTTATAATGCAGGAAATCATAAATTAAGAGCTTATGTAATTGCAATTTGGATTAAAAGTTGTTAACAGCATAACGGCAAATTTATTTATTTTAAACATCTGTAGCGACTAGTTAGCGGCGCTGAACCAACATACAATATCTGTGCAGGTTCACAGCGCACCTTCTCCATACATCAGAGAGGCCAGACAGAGTAGAGCTTAACAGCTTGGAAGTACAGTTCGCGAGCCACCTATCAGAGTGCACTTATGGCAAAGTTTCGTCCTTCATCATGTTGGCGGGGAGAAGCCTCTCCACTCGTTCATTGCGATTGGTTCTTTTCATCCGAGTTTTCAAGTTATGTTTAATGAAACAGGAATGTTCTAACCGCGTCTAGAGGAAAACCTGCCCATTCCCCCCAAACACTAAAATGGAAAGTTCCAATGCTTTGATTGGTTATTAACTTGAGGATGAGTTAGCATTTGATATTTTGTTTCCTGCGTGCTACATAACATACATAATTTTTCTTATAATTTGCCTTTGTTTTCTTATAAAGTTTGAATTTTTTTCCGGATTAAAGTACAAAAAGAAAGAATGTCTGCGAAGCGTAAAAGCTATACTTCCAATTTTAAGTTGATGGTATGCGAAAGAGCGGAAGCTATAGGTAACAGGGGAGCTGCTCGCGAACACTATATAGACGAACGCTGTGCTCGTAGATGGTGAAAAGAAAAAGATGTTTTAGAAAAAATGCCAAGGCAAAAAAGAGCTCGTCGGGGTGGAAAAGTGTCGTGGCCTGTATTAGAAGCAAATTTAGAAAAGTGGATTAAAGAACAAAGAGAAAGAAACTTACCGGTTTCAACCGTGCGCATTCGAATGCAGGCAAAGTTAATTGCAGAACAAATGGGAATTACTAATTTTAAAGGCGGAACTCATTGGTGCTATAGGTTTATGAGGAGGAAAAAATTATCTGTACGAGTCAGAACCACTGTTGGCCAAGCTTTGCCAGCAGACTGGCAAGAAAAGAAAGTATTTTTTACAGTACGTCCGTAAGATAATTGTAGAAGAAAATTTTTCTAAAGAATCTATAATAAACATGGATGAGGTCCCGCTTACATTTGATTGCCCCCCCAATAGAACCGTATCTTTAAAAGGGGAAAAGACAGTTTCTCTTGTCACAACCGGAAATGAGAAGACTTCGTTCACGTGCATGTTAGCTTGCGCAGCAAACGGAGATAAACTCAAGCCCTTATTAATCTTTAAGAGGAAAACTTTTTCCGAAAGGAAATTTCCCGACCAATGTTGTGATTCGGGTGAATGAAAAGGGATGGATGTCCCAAGAAATATTTTTAGACTGGTTGGACGAAGTATGGAGAAAGAGAAAAGGTGCATTTTTTAAACCACGCGGACTCTTAATTTTTGATTCAATGCGCGCTCATGTAACTGATGTAGTAAAATCTGCATGCAAAAAGGCTTCGGCAACTATTGCCGTCATTCCAGGAGGCCTTACTAAAATTTTACAACCCCTGGACATTACAGTAAATTGTGCATTTAAATGCGAAATGCGTAAATGTTGGGAAGAATGGATACGCAACGGAACTCATTCTTTCACTAAAAGCGGCCATATGAGGAAAGCTACATACGAGGAAGTAGCAGAATGGGTTTCCAATTCCTGGAAAAAAGTAAAGTCTACGGTTATTGTTTCTGGATTTACAGAGGCTAGTATCATCACTTCTGATAGCGAAGTGTTTCCAGAATCGCAGCCTGAAGATAGCGATGATCCCAATGTTATAGATGATGAAATTTTAAAACTTTTTAATTCGGAAAGTGAACTATCTGACTTTGATGGATTTAATTAATTTTTTTATCTGTAATATGACGTATTTTCAATATTAAATATGTGATAATTTCAAATAATGTTAATATTAAATGTGTTATGTTTCATGGTGAATCTCTGATTAAAAATAATGAAAATTTCTTACAAGATGTTTCAGGTAAGATTTTATTTTTATATATTATTTCAAGATTAATATTTTGATGCCTAAATGAAAAAATACGGTATTTCTACTGATTTTCATTTTCATTTTATTTTCTATCAGTGCGGCGTATACGGCAGTGTGGCGTTTCTGCCAACTTTTTTTTTTTGCCGATTTTTTACCTGTGCAGCTAATACGCCATGGCGGCTTATCTACCGGAAATTACGGTAATTAAATTTTCAGTCAGTAAAATAAATTGATTGACGTGGTACATAACGAATGTCACTTGGCGTAATCGGAACGGATTGTGTGTTTTGCGAAGGGACACTTGAAAAGTTATACGATGAGTTGAATCCTAAGGCATTATGAGAGTCGTTTTCATCGTGATTCTCAGTTTCTGAGTAACTTTGAGGTAACAGTGAACTCTGAAATTTGTCTAAATCCGAAAGCGCTTCAATAATGTGTTTTGAAATTTCATTTTTATTGCCTGTAATGTCCACACATAATAAATTTGCTATTGAAATTAGTTGGGTCAAGGGGAAGTCACTAGAAGTTGAAGTAACTTTCTCATCAAATTCTGTTGTACCTACTTCAAAAGTGAAGCCAGTAAAGCTCTTAAATTTTTTCGATTACTGCGAGTCTGATCCATATCAAATACAAGCTTATGCAACAATTTAATGCATTCGGCTCGTTCTGAATTAATTTGAGCGAGAACCGGCTTTATTTCTTGTAAAAGCATGTTTAATTAAAAATAATCAAAGGTGTACTTCTATTCGTTTTATCGTGCAAGATGACACTTAAAAAAAAGGCTAACTAAAGCAATTAGTTTCATTCAGAGGGAAAAAAAAAACACAGATTCTATTCCGAATCAACTTCGCAGATAAGTAAAATATGGGTCACACTTTCCGTTCATCGGATTTTTTAAACAGTTTACAGATGTCTTATAGACGGAACGTCGTTATAAGTTCCATTTCAAATTAATAGAAATTCCACTTACTTCTAAATAAGTTATCCATAGCAATAAAGACATAAATATTTGCATCTTGGAGAGTTAAAAAGAAAAAAAAAAAATCTACTTGTATTTTAATGATGTTGAAGAAAAAACGAAAGGACTGACACTCTCTTTCTGACATTCATTTTCGGAGGCAGAAGAAAATGCATTCATCTCTTATCTTGAGAAATAAATTCAGCTGCGCTGGTCAAAAACATAGATTTCTTCTTCTCGTCTTTTTTTTTCCCGGCAGCGGAAAAAAAATTCTAGACAGTTTAAAACATATTTAGTGGCCGTGGTCTGTCTAGGGAGATTAATTTTAAAAAAAAACTCCAAACAGCTGATAATAGCTTAAATCATCAATTCGAATGTAGGGGAAAGTGAGGCACGTTGAGCCATTTTTTACTTTAAGCTTTTTTCACTTCAAAATAATGCACAGAAAACAAAATTTGTGAATATAATATTTATTACAGACTATTCTAAAGGAAACTAAAGCTTTAAAGTTTTACATTTGATGAAACTTAATGACAAAAAATTACATATACTTTGTTCAAAATAATGGATCAATGTACCCCGGTAGTGGGGCACGTTGATTCTTCAATAGGGGCACATTGAGCCATTGGTTTTAAAGGTAAAAAGCATTGATACTGCCTTGTATAAATTTTCAGTAGAATTCAGAAAACAACTGAAATTTCTAAAAAGTCATTATCACTTCAACTTGTATTCATTAAGTGAACATGGAAATGTTACCATCTTAGAAACACGAGCAGTTCCTCCGAAACAAAGTGGTTTAGGTAACAATTTTACAATATCATCAAAAGGAATCACAGCTTCTGGTTCAGAAGAGGAAGTGAACTTGGGCTGCTCAGTTACTTTGGACAGAACACGTTTCAGAAATTTTACAATGAATTCCCCATATTCATCAGTTCCAGTAACTTCAGCAACATAATGGGAAACTGAGGTTTTTCCTGCAATCTTCACGATAACAAATCTTCCTTCTGTCACATCAGATGCATTCAATTCTATAGTTTTTTCTTCCTCTGTTTCCCCTTCAGAAAATGTTTCAAAATCAGTGGAATCACTTTCTTGCAACTGGTCTGCATTCAGTTTTCCTTTGATAATTTTTGACACAGCTTTCTCTGCTTCAAAGTCTCCATCACTTTCTGATGTGTCATCAAACTGCAACTTCTTTGGGATTTGAGACTTCTTTTTTAGTTTAGAAACCCTTCTTTTCTTTCCCACGCTCTCTTTTTCTGCCTCAATAGCCATTTTTTCTGGTGTGTCTGTAACAATGCGGGAATGAAGCTTCTTTCTTCCTGCAGTTTTACGTGGATGTGCTTTAGGAAATGGTGCAATATCTTGAGGGCAGAATTGAACTGCCCTCGGTGATGGCCCACTGCAAGAAGGGGCAGATTTCCTTTGGTCTAAGAGAAGTGATGGAGTTTTGTATGGCTTACTTTGTGTATGTTCTGAAGACATATTTTGAGAAACTGAAGAACTTAATCCTTCTATAGCTGAAGAGATGGGATTAGTTTCCCTGCAGTCAGCAGAATTAAATTCATTTGTCATTTCGGGTTCAAGAAAAGACCTATCTGTCACAAAGGATGACAAATATTCGTCATCTCCAAATATACCTCGGTTGAAAGGACTGATACCAGTGGCAGTAAATCCAGCTTGGATGTTGCTAGGTGTGAATGCAAGAGGATAGGCTTTGGCAACAATTTGCGGTATGTCGTAGATTGTCATCGGTTTTGCAGGATTATTGGTCATCCATGTATCACAAGCACTGTTGTAATATCTCTTAAATGGTCCATAAACAGTTCTGTCCAGAGGTTGCAACTTGTGGCTACAATGGGGTGGTAAAGTCAGCATTGTCACTCCATTTTCCTTGGCAAGATCCAATACTTCAATAGAGATGTGGCTGTCATGGTTATCCAGAATCAGAAGCACTGGGTGGTCTTTTGAACTTCTGGTGTAGTTGATGAAGTGGTTCATCCATCTAATAAAGTTATCTGCAGTCATCCATCCACTGGGATGTGCAACACCAATGCAATCTTTTGGTCCACCCTGTATCATATAATCCTTGAAATGCACTCTTGGGAAGATTAGAAGTGGAGGAATGCTATTTCCTAACGCATTTATACACCCACACATTGTCACAAGATTTTCGCGTTCTGCTGATGTCATGCGGCCAACTTGCTTGGCACCTTTTACAGCTATTACTTTTGTGGGCTTCTGGACTGTTGTGACACCGGTTTCATCTACATTGTATATGTCACCTGCTGAAAAATTATTTCTTTCCATAATGAACTGGAGTTTATCAAAGAATTCATTCACGTTAACACGATTGAAGCTTGTTGCTCTTGACAAACTTGTTGCCTGTGGAATGCGAAGTGACAGAGAAGAAGAATGGCGTTTCATGAATCCTTCAAGCCAATCTAAGCCAGCCTTTTCATTTTCCTCCCAAGATGGTGGCATTGGAATTTTATTTCTTGGTGGCATTGGAATTTTATTTCTATTTCCAAACTGATATGCCAACTGTCTTGCCGAATTCTTTGAAAGTCCATAATGAAGTCGTGAAGCTTGTTGCAAATAATCCACCAGAAGTGTCTCCTCATGGTCCTTAAATACTTTTCTGGTGGCATACTTAGATTTTCCACTCTCATCACCCTTCCTTGTTCGGCTAACAAAACGTGTTAATGTCATGCGATGAATATTATAGTCTCTTGCAACTGCTCTGATAGCTTTACCATGGTCAATGACTTGTTTTACAGCTGCTTGAATAATTTTGGGGTCGGTTTCTCCCCTGTTGGTTTTCTTTTCCCTATTGCGAACCATTCTTCAGTTTATACTCCTAAAACAAGAATTTCTCTTATTAAACTATTGTTACGAGATATTAATTCACTAATTCAAACATTTGAAGAACTGTAAATTGACAGACAACACAACAACTAATAAACAATTGAAAATATTTTCCACAGGGTACATTGATCCAGGCTCAATGAACCCCATTTCTAGTTGGCTCAATGTGCCCCACATCATCACAGTAAATGTAAATGTGTTTGAAGCAAAATAGGATGGCAATCATGTCAATAATTTTAGATCACACTATTGCTATATTAACTACAATAACATATATCAAAAGATGTTTGAGTTACTTTTACAATTTTAGGAGCTACATGGTTGAAAATGCATATAAAAAATATTACTAAAGCTTACCAAATTCAACAAATCTGAATTTTCGACCAAACTTGTTTGCACACATAAATTAAAACACAATGGAGATATCTAGTATTGTTATTGTTGCTGTAATGTTGCCACAAACTTTGTATAAAAACTGAAGTGTTGCTTTAAAATGAAAAGGATCAATGTGCCCCACTTTCCCCTATTTAGGTCAAATATAGTTAATAAAAAATAAGATTAAAAAAAAATCCACATTATTCGGAAAAAATGCTCTAGAGAGGCGGTGGTATAAAATATATCCCACCTCTCCAAAATCAGTAAATCCCTCCAAATTTTTTTTAGTAACATATTTCATGTTCTGAAGGCCTAAACATCCTAAAATTAATGCATTTGTTTTAAAATATTGCACAGTTAAAGTGCGCCCCACAAAGGGTTAATACTAATCAAATATATTTTACTAACATATGTTAAAACTAAGTTAACATTTGTTAAAAATATAATATAAATAACATAACACCAAATAAAAAAAAAATAATAACACAAATAACATAACACCAAGATACAGTACAAATATTTTTAATTATTCTTTACACAAGCTCTTTTATGTTTTTAAGTAATTTGTGTTTAATTTAAAAAATGATTACAAGTAACAGGTTTTGCAGTTGTGTCTAAACTTAGAAGGTTTCGTAATTTATTTGGATTATTCCAAACTTAGAAAATAATCTTTCTATTGATGGAGAGCCGGCACAACAGTTCATTAGATGTAATGTGAATTCAACAAATTTTATATCAATGCCTGTTATCTTCTTCATTGCTGCCCACCAGACATCAGGTACAACTGTATCTTTTACACTTTCAGAAAAATTGGATTTTGGATATGGTGGGGATTCTGCTTGAAATGCAATCACTAGAGGCAAAAACGTAGGATCAATATTATCATGTAACCATTGTCTTGCTATTTCTTTCTTTTCTTTATCAATACTTTTAGCCATGTAGATAGGATTCAGCATATGTGCTAGAAAATGAACTGGGGTAATATTTTCATTAAATCGATATTGTAGCATTTTAGAATAAAGTTCAAGATCTTTCTTTTTAACAATCTTAATCATTCATCACATGCATCAGATATAGTAGCATCTTCTTTTTGAAGTTTATCTAAAGCAAGAGAAATAGGCTTAAGTTGATTTTGTAAATGTTTTACTTGTTTGAATATGCCTATGTTGTTAATGAATTTAACATAACAGTGTTATCATCAATATCATCTTCATCCTCATCTGCAATTTTATGTAGAAATCTCTGTTTTTAATAAAAATTGCCAGACATTCAATCTGACTGTTCTACTGCATTTCCCCAGGAAGTTGGGGTTTAATAGATACTTCATATTCAGACAGGTAACCTGAAGGTTGTTGGTTGTTTCAGAAGTATTTCTAACAACCTCTGAAGGGACCCCAAATTTTGAAAAGCAAACCTTTAGTTTATGAAAGTTCCCTTGCAGTTTTGCCACTTCAATCTACTTTGAATAATAACAAATAATAACTAAATAATTTACATTACCATATTCCATAATATCGATTCCTATTCCTATCTTTTCAAAAGAACATCTTGGGATTTCATGAGATATAAGGGGCTCTTTAACATTAGCCCTTTAAACTTCTAGCATACCTCACACTGGGATACTAATTTCTCTATACTTTTAGACATTCCTAGCCAAAACTTAATTTCTCTAGCCCTATTTTTAGTTTTTTCAATACCAAAATGACCCTCATGAAGTAACAATAGCATATCATTTCTAAGAAAAGAAGGCACAACAAATTTAGAGGTCAATTTTAAATTTAATATAATGTTTGACATTATCAGGAACTTGGCAAATAGGATTCGGCCAACCCTTTTCACAATAGTCAGACTAGTGTTAGTTCAGGATCTATAACTGAATAGAATTTTTAAATTGAACTATTCTTCATTCACTAATAGGAAGTTGTTTCGTTAGTTATAGGAAGTTGAAACCAATTTGGTCATCTTTCTTTAGTAGTTAAAATAAATCCTCATCTATTTCATTAGAAAAAGCATATTAAAAACTTAAATCACCCGAAAATTAGCTATTTTGTTTATAAAATTTTGCGTGAAAGTAATGCGATTCACTTAAAGTTTCTTTTGTTGATATTCTTTGAAATATAATTGCTTGGTAACCATTTAAAGAAAGAGAAAAAAATATACATTGGAATTGTAAAAAATGAGAATATAAAATGTTTCATATCTTTCAAATTAATGCGTAAAATTTCCCATAATTTATACAATCAACTCTCCATTTCATAAATTTAGTATTTATAACTATCCCAATGTGTGATTTTCTTTTCGGTGAATGTTAAAATTAAAAAAATTGCCTGACTTTGATTGAAAAGCATTATGACTTAAAAGAAAATGTTCTATATTTTTCGAATGAATGAACTAAATTTAACTGAAAACCATACAGCTAATTCAAGGTACCTCGCCAACATACCTACCAAAAATAAACTTGTTCAGAATATTTTTGTGGCATTGTGAAACAGGCAGACAAACAGAGAGAGACCCTAGGCCTGTGAAGCCCGGGCTTACCCTCTGAAATACAAAGGGGCCCCCAAATTTGCTTTTCAAAACAAATTTTTAGGGGGAAAAAAATCAGTTTAGGTTAAAAATGTATTTTTTTTTTCCTTTACGAAACTTTTATCTAAATTACAAAACTCCCTCTTTCTCCTATCTAGCCTTGCGATCACCCGCAGTGACGTCACCAAGCAAGAAGGCAGAGCAAACTGTTACGCCACCGTACATTGTTTCTGTATTAATCTATGCTAATTTAATTCATTAACTTATGTTAATTAAATACTTAACTTAATCTTACAATCATTTTTCTTTAAAGTCCTTTTTCTTTCTAAATTTTCAAATATTTCGTTAAAGTAATTTTATTCTGTTATTAAATAATAATATTAATCAATAAATCATATGCTTTAATCAATAAAATCATTAATATAATATTCAGTTAAAGTAATCTCAGTAAAAAGATATGTTTTTCGCGTGTCAAAACAAACAGATACGGAATATTTCTAAGTCCAAAAACGAAAATCACAATTATTAAATATTAAATATTTTGTATTAAAACCAGATTCAATATAGATCTAAATTTTTACATTCTAAATCCGTTTACGGTTTTTAAATACGTTACTTAGTTCGGAATTTATGGCAAGAAAAAGTATTTATTCATTTTGCGTTTCAAAGATCGCGCGTTTTGTTTTGCAGAAATATAGACATTTTGAATGTGCATCTTCATCAAAATACTTGTTGTTTACGATCACGTGACAGGATTTCTCGGAAGAAATTGTTTGCAGTTCATTGCACTTCGGCAGGGACGCGTTCCCGTCTTAGCGTCCATCCGGGTATTTTCAAGACATTGTTGCCATTCAGGAGTAACTTTGATTATTATACATCTCAACTCTGCGTTGCGTAGCGAACGCTCGATAAAGCTCGATGCTCACTGGCTGAGAGTTTGCTTTCAAAATTCTAACTGATTTTTGAAAGTCGTGTTTCTCATCACTTGTCGGCTGGGGATTAAGCGTGAAAGTTGTTCTATAAAAACGGCGGACCTTCGGGTCCGCCGTGCTTTTGTTCTTTCCTGCGAGGCGTACCGCTGTTCTTGGTTCTTGAAAAGTTCTCCGAAGCTTACCGTTGACATCTTTTTTAGAGATACACTAACTTAGCCGGTTCTCTATCTCAGAGAACGCCATCGATTTAACTCCTCCTAGGTTGCTATCGTCACCTCCAGCTTAATTTGGTATCATGCTCTCGATTTAATTATTCCGAAAATGCTATCTCTGTTTTCTTCGTCAGCGATTTAGACAGCTATCAGCACATCGGCACGAGATACTTTTACTTTAAAAGCTATCGTCAAATTATAGGATTTAAGGCCAAAGATGCATTATTGTAGCGACACATTCACTTGACTCAGAAGTGTTGCATGTGTTTGCTATGTTATCAAGTGGCTATAATTTGACATTTACCTGCATCTTTCATTATGTTTTACTGATTTATTAGTTCTTTCGTTAATCAAAACAGCAATTGTGTCCTTAAATGGCAGTGCCATGATATTAAAAGAGAAAAAGCATTGAAAAATGTTGCGATGAATTTTACATACAATAGATTAGTTTCAACTGATGTTAATCCTATGGGGAGGGAGGAATTTGCGATATCTCATTCGCATTTCAATATTTTTAAATTATTTTTCTTTGCATTGGATAACTGAGGTCAATCTCTATGCATGCTCCTTTGTACTTTTTCGATTTTGATTACGAATTTTTTTATTAAGATACTTTCACTTTCGGAAACAGTTTGTAATGTAAAAGTATCCTCAATAAAAAAAACTGCAACAAAAATTGAAAAGTAAAAAAAGGCCAGCATAGAGATTGACCTCAGCTATCCAATGCATAAAAAAATCATTTAAAAATATTGAAATGCGAATGAGATATTGTAAAATATTTCCCCCATAGGATTAACATTAGTGAGCGAGTTTATTCGCCTGAGTGAAGTAGCCTATATAAAGTGCATGTCATACCATATTTTGACTATTGAATTCTGTACACCTATTGCACTAGCTTAGCAAAGGGAGCAAGTTTGGGGTTAAAATCCCTTCCAGAGTATTTAAAAAACTGAGAAGATTTATAGAAAACCACTTGTCTTAAGGTAAAGTAATGTTGTGTAAAAAACAAATTAAAGAAAAGTATAAGCAAGCAGCATAAAATGTCATTCTCAACAGTTTCAATGCTTTGTAATAGGGGCCTCTATTTAAACACAAAATCAATGAAAGATTAGGTTAGGAGCAATAGCAGTAAAATAGTCCTATGTTACTGCATTCCTCTTTCTTTTTTTCTCTGAAGTCTAAAGAAGATGCTCTTTTATGAAACCTTTAAGCATGCAAATGTTAGGTTTATTACGGTTATTTGTGTTTTTCATTACTTTTTGTCACACAACATTTATTTATTTATTTATTTTTTAATGAGTAACAATCCCAGATGGGGATCATGATTGTGTAGTTTATTTCCTTTCACTATACATATTTTATGCGTGTGTGTATATTTATTTATTTATTTATCTTTTTATTTGCTAGAGAGAAAAGAAAGAATCAAGAAGAAAATAGAGACTTTACTCGAGCTGTTAATGATTATATTATTTTTTGTATGTAAATAAATAGAATTATTTAAACTGAATAATATTTCATTTGTTTTAGAAAATATTGCCTGGATATTGAGAAATACTTTTGTTTGCTTCAGAGTAAGTTATTAAAAATTATTATAAAGGAAAAACAGTAATTTAAATGAGTTAAATTAGAAAGTAAAAGTAACAACATTACTTTGTGTTTGCTCTGTTGCATATAGGAAAGTATTTCTCTTGTTAAAAAAACCTTAACCTTGTTAAAAAATTTATTCCCTTATTCCAAAGATATCGTTTTATCGTCTGCTGCCATAGCAACTTGAATTAAATTTCATTAAAAAAAATTGCTCAGTGGTAGAAAAATATTTTTCTAAATCGAATGGTTATTGAACAACTCAACACTTTAACAGGGGAATTTTTATTTGTTATTTAGATATTTTTAAATTGTTTGTTGTCATTGCGTTTTTATTCTGAGTTACAGCTAGTTTATTTATTTTTTAAATAAAAGCCGTGTGTGGCAATCTATATTCGGCCTTATAGCAGAATTTTCCCCTCTTGTTTTTGTTTCTCTAAATTTAAAGGTGTCATGGCAATTCCAATGCATTTAAATGCTTTAATGTCCGCTATTCCGCTTTTTCACGGGAAAGAGGATGAAAACGTAAATTACATTATTAGGAGTATAATCGATATTTGCAATCTTCAAAATTGGCCTGACAATTATAGAATACCCTTAGTAAGATTGCATTGTAGGGACAAGGCTTTGGAATTTATTTCCAGTGATCCCCAAATCAGAGATGAGGAAGACTTTGACACTGTTGTCAGATTACTCAAAGAACGTTTTCATAAAGAACAAACGTTTGAGGAAGCCTCATACGAGTATGCTAGAACGGTACAGAAACCGAAGCAAACAGTTAAAGAACTAGCAGAGGTCATTAGGAAAATTGTAGGTAAAATGGCTCCAGATGTTGATAACAATCCCCATTTGACAGACTTAAAGATGAATCTGATGTATTCAAAATTTATTGAAGCTCTGCGTTCTGATATTCGAACAGAGGTAATAAAGTTCGGTGTTACTCATTTTGACGATGTCGTAGCCAAAGCAGTTGACATCGAAAAGGCGCTGGAACAAAATTCCTTTGAAGTTAACAACTTAAACACTGTTCCGACTACCAGCAGCAGTAGCCAGGATTCAGTCATGCAATTGCTCTTAAAGCAGCAGGCAGATCATAATCAACAACTTTTGCAACTAACAAACTTAGTGCAAAAATTACAGGAGAACAAGAAGAATTGTCAAATTTGTGGGAAACCGCACAATGCCAAAGACTGCTGGCATTATTTGGGTGTAGCCAATCAGGGAAATTTTCACAGGGATCCACAATTTTTTTCTTCAAATCCCAACTTTGTTAGCAGAGATGCTAATTTTCAGGGCAGAAATGTCAATTTTTCGAATTTTTCTAGTCCTCATCGTAATGTCTCGGGACAGGAAAGGAGAAATGATCACAACTACATCCCACGTTTTAACAGGGGTAGAGGAAGACGTAATTATACACCCTACAGTCGTCATCCAAGAAAGAATTTAAACTTATAGAGGGTTGTGACAGAATTTTTCAACATAATCCCCCTCACTCTAACAGAACCCGTCCTAAAAATTCCCATGCAAGGTACGAGGGTACAAACGCTAATTTTTCTTCAGTCAATAAATCATTAATGTCTTGTAGCACTCAGAATTCAGAACTTCCCATAATTAAACTTACTTTTGATAAAAATTCCTTCGAAGCTCTTTTGGACAGTGGAGCAAACTTATCTTTAATTCAACCAAAGGCAATAGAAATTCTTAAAAAATATAAAAAACTTAACTTTCTTTCTAGATCTGTCCAAATCAAAACAATAGATAATTCCTCCATTCCATTTTTTTCTACAGTTAAACTTAGCTTTAAAATTAACACCACTTGGTTTTCGAATGTTTTCTTCATAACTCATAATAACTGGCACTCCAACTATCAAATTATTCTAGGATATGACTTTCTTAATCGTAACAAACTTTTATTGGACTCTGCCAACTCACAACTTATTATGGGTAACCTTCGATTTCCTTTCCAAAGCAAAATTCCAGATAGTATTGAAGACTGTTAATTTAAATTCTGATAATTTCATTTCTGATAATTCTAACCTTAATGATAATAATTTCTCTGATTCTGATGTAATTGAGAATGCTGCTACCGATTCCCCATCCAAGGACATTAACTTGATTTCTAATGATGATATTCCTGATAACGAAAAGAACTTTGTAAAACCCATGTATAAAATTATAATCAGACCCAATCAAGGCAAAATTATTAAACTTAAATCTAAATTTAAAATCAATAAATCTCTTAACTATTTATTTTGCCCATTAACTACTAACTTACCAATTAACCTAGATTATAGTCTCCATGAAACTAATGAAAATAATTCAATTCTAATATACATACACAATAACTCTAAAGATAAAATCACACTCAGGAAAAATGTAATACTAGGATTTATTAAACCAATTGCTAAAGATCAAATTTCTAATCATAACAACTCAGAAACTTTTCAAATTAACTCTCTAGTAACTCAGGATATCTTAGAACTTAGAAAAAAGGAACTTAAAGTAGATAATTTTATCATACACCACTTACCTGACTCAGACAAAAAATGTGTTCTTAAACTTCTAATGAATAACTCTGCTGTATTTTCTACTTCATATGATACTCTTGGATGTACAGATAAAGTTGTTCTGGAATTCAAATTACTTCATGATTTTGCTCTTCAAACTAAACCCTATCCCATTCCCAAAATAGCTAAAGAATTTGCCCGCAATGAAATTTCTGCTCTCTTAGATGCAGGTATCATAGAAAACTCCAATTCAAACTATTGCTTTCTGGTTATTTTCGTTAAAAAGAAATCTCTTCCAACTGACAATCCCGACAAACTTAAATTTCGTATGGTTATAGACTACAGATTATTAAATGCTATCACAGAGCCTTACAAAATTTGTCTTCCAAGGATCAATGACATCATGCAAAATATTGCTGGGAAGAAGCTTTACACTGTTTTAGATTTAAAGTCTGCATTTTTTCAAATTTTTCTTCAAGAGAAGGATAGATCTAAATTAGCTTTCGCTACAGAGTTTGGTAATTTCATGCCAAAAAGACTTCCTTTCGGACTTGTCAATTCAACCAGCTATTTTCATACTTTAATCAATTGTTGTTTAAATGAACTTAAAGGCAAAAACGTACAATTTTTTTTGGATGATATTATTGTTGCAGCTGATACTCTTGAGGAAATGTTATTCTGGCTTTAAAAAGTCTTCGACAAACTTAAAGAATTCAACCTAACCTTAGATCCTGCTAAACTTCAAATTTGCAAAGAGAACATAACTTACTTAGGCTTTGACCTACATAAAAATGGCCATTCTCCTTCTTCTGATAATGTTAAGAAAATTACTAAATTTCCTGTACCAACAAATGTAAAATAAGTTCAAAGCTATCTAGGAATGATAAATTACTTCAGACATCTAATTTATAACTTTGCTAAAATTGTTCAACCTATTGTAAAATTAACCCATAAAAAGTCGAAATTTCTTTGGAGTAATGAATGCCAAAATGCCTTTGATAAAATTCAGAATAATTTGTTCAACAATCCTACCGTCAAAAAATTTGATGAGAGTAAGGAAGTGTTTTTAGTGACAGATGCATCCATGCATGCTATCTGTGGAATTTTATTGCAAAAACACGACAACAAATTTTATACTCTTGAATTTTACTCTAAACAATTAAACCCAGCTGAATCAAAATATCCATCAATTAAATGTGAATTTTATGCCATATATTCTTCTGTAAAACATTTCCATGAATATCTCTACGGTAGGCAATTCACTATTTTAACAGATGCCAAAGCTCTCACTTACTATCTAAACTTAGAGAAACAGGCAGAAATTATAACTAGATTGGTTTTATTTCTTCAAAGTTTCAACTACAAAGTTGAACACATTCCTGGTCTTGTCAATCCAGCTGATTTTCTTTCTATAGTGATAGACTATCCCAATAATCCAAATTTAATTGTTAATGCCCTAAATATTTTTATACCTACCAATGACTCACTTAAAACTGAAAATATCTTAAAAGAACAACTTAACGATCAAAAACTTAATGACATCAGAAATAAAATAATAGATAAAACATTTACTAACCCTAATTATTCCATTAACCCAGACAATAATCTTTTAATGTTTGCAAAGAAGAAAGCTAAAATGTAAATAGAACTAAGAAAATTCTCATCCCTAAAACCTTAATAAATAGCTGTATTGCTCTTGCACATCAGGCACATTTTGGCATAGCTAAAACTTTGGATATTGTTGCTAAACATTATTATTGGATTGGTATGGTTCAGGATATTCAAAACTTTGTAAATTCTTGTGAAAAAAAATGTCTTCCGCACAAAAGTAAACAAACAAACACCAAACCTTCTTTTATTTCCAAAAGCGAACTTGCCCCTGGAGAGATGCTTGCTTGCAGTAGATGTTGTAGGAAAACTGCCTAGGTCACATGATGGAAATTTTTTTATTTTAACTATTGTCGACCATTACTCACGCTTTTTAGAAGCGATTCCATTAGCTAATGTTACTTCTCATTCAATAACTTCAATCTTAAGAACTATTATAAGTATAATATATAACTTAAGTACTTAATATATAACTATATATATTAAGAATCTAAGAACATTCAATCGTTCACTCTTAATGACTATTTTTCTAGATTTGGAATTGCTAAAGTAATACTTTCTGATAACGCCTCAAATTTTAAATCTGATGAATTTCATGATTACTTAAAATCACTTAATATTAAGCACAGACATTCTTCTATTTATTACCCGCGCTCGAATGGTTTAATTGAACGTATCCATAGATCCCTTAAGGAATCCGTTGCTTCACTTGCTGACAATGTAATCTCAATGGTCTGATAGGTTAAAATTTTTTGTTCTACATTACAATAACTCAAAACATTCTGTTACAAACTTTACTCCAGCTAACTTGTTCTTAGGTAGAGATTTAAATTTGCCAATTGACACATTTCGACCACCTCAGTATGCTCAGGAACCTTCTGTTTATTTACGGAAACTACGCGAACATATTGTGGTATCTAGAGATTTAGTAAGAGAAAATGAGAAGCATTACTTTTCTCAAAAGGAAAAATTTCTGAAGGGTCGTACACCGTCTATTTTGGCTGTTGGAGATATTGTATATCTCAAAAATCTGATTCCCTCTACTACTTTCAAACCAAAAAATACTGCTCCATATGAAATTTTACAATGCTTTCGAAATGACAATTACTTAATTAGACATTGTACGGACCAGGGTAAAACTACAAAGGTGCATATCAGCAAACTAATTCGTACAGGACAAAAGTAGTGTATTTTTGGTCAAAATTTTAATGTTGATTTCTTCTGTAGTAACTTAAACTTATTTATAATTCATCTTTATTTCAATATATGACTCATATAATTTCATTTTAATTCTCGTAAAATCATAATTGCAATAGTAGGTAGCAACTAACTATATAACTTGTTTTGATGTTAAAAGTAATTGCATTCTGATCAGTGTAAATTACCTGCAGTGTGAGTGACTAGCTACCACAGATCGCTTCAGGAAGTATCATCTCATGTTATATACTCAAACTCATAAAATTTTTAAGTTATAATATTGTCTCCTTTATATTATGCATTTAAATATTCACATTTTATTTACATTCTGCTTTTATTAATTCAGTTGCTACTATTTTTTATAATTTTCCTATGTTTACTACATGGATTTAGACTTTTATTGTTTTGATTTTACACACTCTCATTTTACTGTTTGTGGTTTGATGTGATTTTTGAAAATACTATTAATTAAATTAATGATACATTTCACAAGAAATGATCAAGTTTAAAAGAATGAGACAATGATGAAAAAGAAAATGAAAGAAATGAAGAATTTTGAAAATTGATCAATTGTATAAAGAATGTTGATAATCTCAAAAATGCGCATGCCTATATGGTTCTAGTTGAGATTTATAATGATTGCATGTAAGAACATGCTTATAGAATACGATGGAGCAATTGCTCTAAGTTTTTCTAAAATATTTTGGTTATTTCCTAAATTAATGTTGGAGCACACAGAAGGTACATTCGGGCTTAATGGGGTATTAACAATCACAAATATTGCCCTTCCGACAATCCTTCATGGTTTAAACATTATCAAATTTATGGAATCAAAATTTTGTTTTTGTGAATATGTTGTCCAATTTACCAACCCTTAATTTTATTTAAATAATTGGACACGACTACAATTCATAGGGAATGTACTCGAGTTTTTTTCCTTATAGATATTTGTAGTTTCTTTACAATGATATATGATGATTTGTTGTTAAATTATGTCTCATTCAAATCACATCTGCTCTTCAGTATTTGTCCTGTATATAATTTAATTTCATTCAGCACTCAAATTCCTATTTACTCTTGTTATATATGTTATAAATTTTATTAAACCTTGCAATAGTCTGTAATGGTGTGCACATGGATATTACATTTATACATCTCAGATTTTCACATTTTGGATTTATGGTTTATATAAGGCACTATACACTTGTTCATTCGTTCACTCACCCTTACTATGTATATATATTGTATTTATTTGTAGTGTATTTGTAATTGTTTGTGCTTGCTTCATATATATTTTATTTACTATTTTGTTATTTACATTTGTGTTTTATATTATTATGTTTAATATGTGCTCAAGGCTCAGCTAAAAATTAGTCATTTTCTTCTGGACTTTTAAATTTTGAACTTGTTCATCTGCACATTTTTTTTATTGATCTCTGTTATGTACAATGAGATCAATCGTTGAGGTCTTCAACGTTTCATTTTTATTATTACCTTCGTGTAATATCAGTTTTTCATTGAGAAAAAACCCATCAGCTTAATTTTTTTTTTCTTGTTTTTTTTTTCCACAGTGTGGAGGAAAATGTTACGCCACCGTACATTGTTTCTGTATTAATCTATGCTAATTTAATTCATTAACTTATGTTAATTAAATACTTAACTTAATCTTACAATCATTTTTCTTTAAAGTCCTTTTTCTTTCTAAATTTTCAAATATTTCGTTAAAGTAATTTTATTCTGTTATTAAATAATAATATTAATCAATAAATCATATGCTTTAATCAATAAAATCATTAATATAATATTCAGTTAAAGTAATCTCAGTAAAAAGATATGTTTTTCGCGTGTCAAAACAAACAGATACGGAATATTTCTAAGTCCAAAAATGAAAATCACAATTATTAAATATTAAATATTTTGTATTAAAACCAGATTCAATCTATAGATCTAAATTTTTACATTCTAAATCCATTTACGGTTTTTAAATACGTTACTTAGTTCGGAATTTATCGTAAGAAAAAGTATTTATTCATTTTGCGTTTCAAAGATCGCGCATTTTGTTTTGCAGAAATATAGACATTTTGAACGCGCATCTTCCCCAAAATACTTGTTGTTTACGATCACGTGACAGGATTTCTCGGAAGAAATTGTTTGCAGTTCATTGCACTTCGGCAGGGACGCATTCCCGTCTTAGCGTCCATCCGGGTATTTTCAAGACATCGTTGCCATTCAGGAGTAACTTTGATTATTATACATCTCAACTCTGCGTTGCATAGCGAACGCTCGATAAAGCTCGATGCTCATTGGCTGAGAGTTTGCTTTCAAAATTCTAACTGATTTTTGAAAGTCGTGTTTCTCGTCACTTGTCGGCTGGGTATTAAGCGTGAAAGTTGTTCAATAAAAACGGCGGACCTTCGGGTCCCGCCACGCTTTTCTTCTTTCCTGCGAGGCGTACCGCTGTCCTTGATTCTTGAAAAGTTCTCCGAAGCTTTCTCTCTTTACGCAGAAGTTTACCGTTGACATCTTTTTTAGAGATACGCTAACTTAGCCGGTTCTCTATCTCAGAGAACGCCATCGATTTAACTCCTCCTAGGTTGCTATCGTCACCTCCAGCTTAATTTGGTATCATGCTCTCGATTTAATTATTCCGAAAATGCTATCTCTGTTTTCTTTGTCAGCGATTTAGACAGCTATCAGCACATCGGCACGAGATACTTTTTTATTCTAATGAAATGAAAGTCCAAGTCTAACTGCTATTCCATTAAGATCAGAGGACTCTTTTAACACCATCTTCTTCGATAATGATAGCTTTCATCTGACGGTGCTTACTTCATCATCTTAGTGCCATTTCTTTGCTAACGCCAAGCCTTCTTCAGATGCGGTTTGTCTTCCTCCATCTACGGTTCCGGCTGCCATCAGCATTAGTGCTCGTTCAGATGTTGCTTTTCTCCATCTGCGAATCAGTCTACAAATTTCCGATTTTAATTAAATTTCTTCAGAAAGAGACAGTAACGTTTAAGCGCCGTTATCTTTACTAATGCTAAAAAAAACTGTTACCAACTCTTTTCTTACGCTGCATCAATCATTAATAATTATTAATAGATTTCTATAAATTATGAATACCCAAATCTAAGTAATCTGCTTCCAAATAACAATAATAATGTGCCATTTTCATATTTAAAGAAGCAGTCTGATGCTCATGTCTTCTCAGTATAAATGTAGTATTACATCACATAAATAAGTTCATTGCTTCTCAGTGATCTAAAATATTTATAAAGTAATGGAATGAATATTTGATTGAATAATTGATCTATGAATATGTAGTGATAAGGTTGGCCAACTAAGTATTTTCTTTTATGTGTGTAATTTACATGCAAATCATGAATAAAAATCTATGTGTATCTTACGTCAGTTTCCTCTTTTATTGTCAAGACTTGGGTGAGTGTTATTTTAATTTACTTTACATCTTAATCTAATAATCGAATTTTAAATTTTAATAATCTTTTCCAAATTATTTAGTGAAAATCATTTAATTGTTTATCCGGCCTTATTCTTAAACTCTTTTGCTATATATTTCACTGTCATGTCGATTATTGGATTATTTTCTACTGTACGATCGTGTGCCGTGACGTTGTTTTGGATTGGCAATTTTTAAATCATTTCTTTAAATTTTAACTTCATTAAATTTTTGCTTCTCCATATTCCAAATTTAAATTTTCATTCTCTAGTCTTTTTCACGCCAAGCCCAAACAACGTTTCGCAAACGCGATTCACCAATTATGAGATAGCTTGTATTCCTTTCTTTATGGACTTCGCACATTTCTTTGGGTAAAATTAACTGAAACCGTATTTGTGATTCATAGTGTTTGTTTATTCCATGTTCGAATTTTTTGATTACTTATGATCATATCCTCGTGTTCATTTGCTATGTTAATTAACATTTAGTACATTGTTTGCATTATAAATATAAATCGTGTGGTGAAATAATAATGGAAATAAGCGACAGTATAAATTAGGCAGATGCAAGCGCAAGCTACAAGCTGAAAATGAAAAATGTAGAAAAAAACTTAAGGACTCGATGCAAAATTTTCTTCTTGGGCAAACAACAGACTCTCTCTCTGTAAATAAACAATCTATGCCGATACCAGACGATCAATTAAATGAAAATAATTGTGTGCAATTAAATGAAAGTAATAATTTCAATGGTATTGGAATAGTTACAAGGGAGAATAAGGATATAGACATGCCACATGATCAATCTTCTAAATCATTGTCTGAAGTATACAATAACGATAAAATTACTACAGCTAATCAATACAATCAGCTAACAGTGGAAACTCCATTGTGTAATAATAGTGAAGAATTTGAGGCATGTACTAATATTTAACATTATAATAATGAATCTGAATCTGGCATTTCAGTCAAGTTGTTTCTGAGCCATCAGCATTAAATACTGGTCCTGCATATGATTTTAATGACCCAGCATTATGGCCTCCAGTCACTGATACATTAAGGGAATTTTTTATTCTCAACAAACCACCTCAAAATATTGATTATTTAGAAAGTTCTAAATGAACACTTGGTGGGAAGGAAAGAATGTGTCCCTCAAATAATTTCTTCCGTGTAAAAAGAAATGGAGAAAAAATCCAAAGAGATTGGTTATTATATTCGTCAAGTAATAATTCTGTGTTTTGCTATATTTGTAAACTGTACAGCTCAAGTGATCAAGCTCTTTGTAAGAATGGTTTTTCTGATTAGAGAAATATTAGTAAAAGACGATCATCATATGAAAATTCTTCTTTTCATAGGGAATCTGTTTATTCATTTTCACAGCGCTCAACAGTAATAGGTCGTATCGACTGCAACCATGTTGAACAGCATAAGGCAGAAGGAAATTATTGGAAAAAAGTATTGTACAGAGTAGTAGCTGTGATAAAATACATTTCACAAAGAGGGCTTCCTTTCTTTGGAACTAATGAAACATCCGGTTCTGTGCATAATGGCAATTTCCTTGGAATTATAGAATTGTTAAAGCACTTTTGACTTATTTCTGGCTGAGCATATTATTACTCACAGCAATAAAGGAAAAGGTACAGTGAGTTATTTTTCTTCAATGATTGTCGGAGAGTTTATTGAACTAATGTAAAAAAAAGTGTTGATTGGAATATTAATGGAAATTAAGAAAGCTAAGTATTTTGGAATTATAGTGGACTCTACTCCTGATATTACACATATTGACCAACTCTCTCTGGTATTAAGATATGTTGATTCACAAGGGAATCCAGTTGAGCGATTTTTGAAATTCATACCCAACCATGGCCATAGTTCTCAACAGCTTGAAGAGGTTGTAGTTAATATTCTTGAAGATCCCGCATTGATTTACAGTATTGTCGTGGTCAGTCTTACGACAACACTAGTAATATGTCAAGAAAATATTCAGGCTTACAAGCTAGGTTAAAAAAAGATTTTCCTCTTATAGAATATGTGCCATGTGCAGCCCATTCTTTAAATCTTGTCAGTACAAATGCCGCTGAATGTTGTTCTTCAGCCGTTACTTTCTTGGTTTAATTCAAAGTGTATATAACTTTTTTTCTGCATCAACACGTAGATGGGAATTGTTAAGTGAGAAGATAGATAATAAATTAACATTAAAATCTCTGTCAACAACAAGGTGGTCTGCAAGTGATGTCGGGCTTCCCCTACTTTTAAGTCTTAAGCGGGCCCTGGAGCAACCAAAAACTTTTCGGGTCTCCACAGTTAGCCTCACTCAGCTGATGTTTCGGCAACTATAAAAAGTGATAAAACAGATTGACCCATTAGCTGAAGCAAATAAATATTTTAAAAGGACATAAAGAAGGAAAAATAAGCTTTAGAACAATTTCTGTTAATTAAATCATATTTGGCGTTTCACATTATGACCAGTTTTTTTTTTTTAATCATTCTAGTTAATTTCATTTTATAAAAAATGAATTTTACAATTTCTCAACTTTAATTTTATTATTATTATTATTATTATTATTATTTTTATAAAATCCTATTTTATTATAAATGAAAGCAACGCGGACATGAGCAACATCACATATATTCTTTCTGAAGATACTAGTGAAAATAAAGGTATGTTAAATAAACTTATACTTTATGATATATTTTAAGTCTTCTTTGGATGACATTTTATTTTTGTGTGTTTTCCCGTAGATAATAAGAATAATTGAAATGATAATGTAGAAAAAAGATTACGTTTTGCTATTACAAGAAATACTATAAAACAATAAAACTTCTATTCAAATTCAAAGAAAAAGATTGATTACTTGGGTTTATGTATGCGAGGCGCATTTTGTGAAAATAAAAGTTATTTTTGTGAAAAATAGAATTTTGTTATGGAAGATGAAATCTATTTACTCAAATTCGAACCAAGCATTTATTAATGATAACTCTTTTATGTTCTTTGCCAATGTTTTTCTTGTGGACTACTTTTGTTGGCAAATTACACATTTTAAACCCTAACAAAATAAAAATTTATGAGAATGTTTTTAAAGAATGGAATTTTGTGAAGGGGTTTATTTTATTAAATAAGATTTTTGTGAAGGGACCCTAAATAAGCACCAAATTTTGTTTGGGTCAGCCTCTGGTTTATCAACATTATATTTTCTCAAGATAATTCATTAGTAAAGCATTTGTTTTGTAGTTTCTAGAGATCTTGCTTGTAACACTTCTATAAATATTGCATTGTTGGAATGCACTTCCATTTATTTCCACTCCAAGATATTTAATAATTTTATAATTAAAAAGGATTACGCAAGTGGGTACATATATGGATCTAACAAATAAACTTTTTTTTAAAGTACATGTTGCTGCTGTAAACATATGCAGCTAACATGTTTTCTGTTCGCATTTACTCTGCGATCTTCTCAAAACATTTATTCAGATTTTTTATCTGATATTACTAAGGAAAATATTAAAATAATAACTCCATTGCAAACCATTTGAAAAACACATATTTGAGCGAGAACGCTGAGCACGCTAACTTTATTGAAAACAACCACGCTATCTCCACTGAAGATACAGTTACAGTGAAAACATACAATATTCACATGGTTAAAAAATGAAATGTTAAAATACAAATTAATTTACAAAAACTATTCTGAAGATTTAAAAATACATTTTAAGTTAAAGAAATTTATTTTAAATTATTATATTAGCAAAGAATTATTTTAAATATTTTATATGCAATTATAAATATTATTTCAAAATTTACTACTTGCGATGCGACATGCGTAGCTTATTTTCATTACGTATAGAGTCGCCATCTGTCGGTATATTATGACCTGACATTACTCCCCTACCAGTAACTAAGTTACGATTTTAGAAATCATGGTAGGAAATACAGAGTTAAATATTAAAATAATGCCTTAAATAAGTTAATTTAAATTTTACGTAAAAATAATCAGATACATTACACAATACCTACAATATAGTTGCATTAATAATTTAGTATGAATACATTAATAATTTAGTAGGATATTCTCTTTAACTTTATCAAACAATAATAATAATGATATATAAATAATAAAATTCAGCAATCCAAATGATAATTATTAATAGCATTGCAATTATTCAGAGTAATTTCTTATAGTAAATTTAAATAATCTCATGTAAAAGAAAACTTTCTGAAATATATGAGATTGTAAATATTAATGCAATTTACTCAAGTATTAAATATTTATGAGATCATGCTAGTTTACAAATAGTTGAACACACTAAAAATAAAGAAAAGAAAGAAGGAATTACATGATAATATGAAGTAAATAAACTCGACAAAATTTTACACATTACAAAGAAATCAAGGAAGAAAATAAAATGAACAATAATAAAATTGAACTCAGTCCTTAAACTGAACTGGCATATTAATTCTCCTACCACAACGTGTAGTAGCAGATGTTTTTTCATCAGGGATGAGGGTATGCGAGTTCATACTTTGATCATTGGTATTATTGTTACATAATAATTCTG
Organism: Maratus michaelseni; assembly: GCA_963931845.1. Classification (NCBI taxonomy): domain Eukaryota; kingdom Metazoa; phylum Arthropoda; class Arachnida; order Araneae; family Salticidae; genus Maratus; species Maratus michaelseni. Next base: position 24,434,610 of record OZ007597.1, read on the forward strand.
GAGTATTATCACAGGTTAACATATAGGCTGGTTTCAGCCGGTCAATTGAAATATTTATATGTTTATCTTTCATGGATAGAGTAAAATATTTGTCGAATTTTTTAACTACAAGGAAGGGTCCGTGATAAGATGGCTCCGGAGGTTTTTTCACTCTGTCTACTCGAAGAAACACATGTGAGCAAGAACTCAGATTTTTATGGACAAATATTGTGTTTTGTGTGGCCTGTTTTGATGGCATTGGTTTTAGTGGGCTCATATAACTTTGTAGGTTAGTTACAAAGGTATCAGGATCTATGTGAACAGTAGGTTCATCAAAAAATTCAGCTGGCAGTCTAATGTTTGTTCCATAGACCATTTGTGCTACAGAATGATTTGTACCGCTTTTGATCACAGATCTGAGTCCGAGAAGCACTGTTGGCAAAATCTCTGTCCATCTTGCATTATTGTGTGCTTTAATGGCTGTTTTCAGAGTTCTGTGGAACCTTTCAACTTTGCCCTGGCATTGTGGATGGTATGGTGTTGATGTTCGCAGCTTTGCACCACAAATGTTTGCCAAGTTTGTGAGCAGTTGGGACTTGAATTATCTTCCTTGATCTGTTATTATGGTTCCTGGTGCACCAAATCTGCTTTGCTCACTGTTTCTGCACTGATTACTGGTAAAGGAACAACTTCTGTCCAACAAGTAAACCTGTCATTACATGTTAGACAGTATATCTGTCCATTGGATGGAGGCAAGGGTCCAATTAGATCGATATGAACCACATTAAATCTTTCATCTGGTTCTTGGTAATTAGAAAATTCAGATTTGGTATGTCTGTTTACTTTGGTCTTTTGACAATTTATGCAAGTTTGAGCCCATTCTTTCACTTCCTTATTAATTCCTGGCCAAATGAACCTGGCAGTCATCTCTTTAATAGTAGATTTTATGCCTGGATGCGACAAGCCATGGATTTGATTAAAAACTTCTTTCCTGAACTTAGGAGGAATATATGGACAAATCTTGTTGTGGGATATATCACACCATAGAGTTTTTCCAGATGCAAGGGTATAAGGTTTAAAATCGAGAGATGTGTCACTGGAACATAACTTCTGGAATTCTGTATCATTACTCTGCTCTTGAGCAATTTGATCGTAATCGACAACTGAAACTGTTTCAATTCTTGACAAGGTGTCAGCAACAACATTATCTTTACCACTGTTGGATGTCAGTAGTAAACTCAGAAATGTACTGGAGCTGGCGCAACTGTCTTGGAGAAGCTTTCTCGTTTTTCTGCTTGAATGCAAATATTAATGGCTTGTGGTCTGTCCAAACTGTAAATTCTCTACCTTCTAACAGATATTTAAAGTGTTTGATGGAAAGGTAGATTCCCAATAATTCACGGTCATATGTACTGTACCCTTTTTGAGTTTCATTAAGCTTTTTTGAGTAGAATGCAATTGGCTTCCACATGTCATCTTCGAACTGTTCTAATACTGATCCTATCGCCCAATCAGAAGCATCTGTGCATAAAGATAATGGGAGTCCAGGCTTTGGAAAACATAAAAGTGCAGCATTAGCTAGATCAGTTTTGCATTTTTCAAATTGTTGAATACTTTTATCAGTCCAAGGGACTTTTCTCCGATCCTTTTTCTTTGCACCTTTCAGCATTTCATGGAGCAGTGCTTGAGTTTTTGCAGCATTTTTCAGGTATCTACGATAAAAGTTCACCATTCCAAGGAAGGTACGTAGGTCATGGAGGGTTTCAGGCAACTTATAATCCAGAATTACTTGAACTTTGGCAGGAAGAGGCGAGGAGCCTTTCGCAGTGATGAAGTATCCCAAAAATTCAACTTGGTCAACTCCCATTATGGATTTAGATACATTAATGCGAAGACCATAGTTGTTCAATCTCTCAAAGACAATTTTTAGATGCTCTTTATGTTCAGCTTCTGAGCCTGAAGCTACTAAAACATCATCCAAGTATGGAAATAGAAAATCCAAGCCATAAAAAACCTCATTAATGAACCTCTGAAATGTAGCTGGAGCATTGCGCAAACCAAAACTCATAACATTAAATTCATACAACCCAAATGGAGTAATTATGGCAGTTTTGGGTTTGTCTTCTTCAGCAATAGGGATCTGATAATAGGCTTTAATGAGATCAATTTTGGAAAAAATAACTTTATCTTTTAAGATGAGGTGGAAATCTTCAATTCTGGGTATGGGATATCTGTCTGGTATCGTTTGATCATTTAATTTCCTATAATCACCACAAGGTCTTAAGGTACCATCTTTTTTGTTTACTAAGTGCAAAGGGCTGGCCCACTGAGATTTAGAAGGTCGAATTATGTTATTAGCAAGCATAAATTGAAATTCCTGTTTGGCTAATGCAAGCTTTTCAGGATTCAATTGTCGAGCTCTAGAATGCACTGGTTGACCTTTAGTTTGGATATAATGTTTAACATCATGTTTGACTGATTTATTTAAAATATTTGGTTTTGTTATATCTGGATACAAATTTAATAAATCACTAAATTGAGATGCACGATCAAATGTGCTAATACGATATTCATCAGAAATGGTTAAGATTTCACTTTTAACTGACAACTGAGTTATACCATCAATTAATTTTTGTTTATGAATATCAATTAGTAAATGAAATTGATGTAAGAAATCAGCACCAATGATGCCTTTACTCACCTTGGCCACAATAAAAGGCCATTGAAATGCACGTCTTAATCCCAAATCTAATGTAAGAGTTTTAATGCTATAAGTTGGGATTTGTGTACCGTTAGCGGCATATAATACATATGAGCATGGCTGCTCTGCTTTAATATTTGCCGGAATCAACGAAACATCAGCACCACTGTCCACTAAAAAACGAACACCAGTTTGTTTGTCTTTAACAAATAATCTGTACTTGCGGCAATCTATTTTTGTTGCAGCAGGACTTGCCGCTGACTCTACTGCTGTGAGGAGTTTCCCGATTGTTGCCAACTATAAGGTTGTTTACATTTTTCTGGAAGACATTTCTTACCAAACTTGAAGTGAAAATAGCAAAATCTCCCATTGGGATCATACCGTTTCCTGGATCGACTTCTGTGTCTGTCAGCATGGCGATTAGGCGTACGACTACGAGATCGCTGGTGGACATGCATGCTTGCAATTTGCTGTTCCAAGCTGGAGATCTTATCCAAGAGAGCTGCATAGCTAGGTTCTTTCTTGATTTTGGCGAGTTCCATGTGGGGATTCATCTCGACGATTTTGTCAGCCATCTGAGCTAATTTTTCAAGATTTTCATCACTAACAACAATAATGTTCTTTACAGAATCAGGCAATTTTTCCAACCAAAGAGTCCTTAGCACTTTGCCTGAAACATCCTTTGTATCGCCCAATGTTTGCATTTTACGTAACAGTTGACTGGGTTTCAAGTCACCTAGTTCTAATCCAGTTAAAAGTCGTTTTATGCGAAGGTTTTCACTTTCTTTGAAAGTGTTCAAAAGTCTGTCTTTTGCGGCAGCATATTTATTGGCAGAGTCATTTTTTATGATATCCCAGATATTTTCTAGGAATTTCGGATCTAATTGTGCAATGAGGTAGTTAAATTTGGTATCATCAGTTGAAATTCCAGCAATCTTGAACTGCGCTTCGATCGTAACAAACCACATCTCTGGTTTTTCAGTCCAGAATGGTGGGATTTTGATGCTAACTTTGCTAGCTTCCGCTAATCCAGCGATTTGCTCAGGAGTTGACATTTTTAAACTTCAATTATTTTAGATTGAGAGAAAATATAGTTAAAAAAAACGGGTCACCAATTCTTGCTGCTGTAAACATATGCAGCTAACATGTTTTCTGTTCGCATTTACTCTGCGATCTTCTCAAAACATTTATTCAGATTTTTTATCTGATATTACTAAGGAAAATATTAAAATAATAACACCATTGCAAACCATTTGAAAAACACGTATTCGAGCGAGAACGCTGAGCACGCTAACTTTATTGAAAACAACCACGCTATCTCCACTGAAGATACAGTTACAGTGAAAACATACAATATTCACATGGTTAAAAAATGAAATGTTAAAATACAAATTAATTTACAAAAACTATTCTGAAGATTTAAAAATACATTTTAAGTTAAAGAAATTTATTTTAAATTATTATATTAGCAAAGAATTATTTTAAATATTTTATATGCAATTATAAATAAGTAAAACCTCCATAACGGACACTCCCGAATAGCGGACACCTCTATTTAACGGACACTTTTCCAATCCCCACTCCCAAAACTTATTTTATTGTATGTTTAACCTCTGAATAGCGGACATTCCGAATAGCGGACAGTAGTTTTGATGATAAAGGATGAAAAATGTTTTTTTTTTAAGAGAAAGAAAATGGGAAAAAAGTAAAAAGCCTCTAAATTTATCAGGACAATGTGTCACAAATGTTGTGACCACAGATAAATGTAGGGGGTGGCCTGGGGAATCTCCCAATTTTGCAATGGATTTTGTATCATTACTGTTTGAGTCTTGAGACTTAATTGACACACATTATTCAAAGCTTCAAAATATGTTAATACCATTTTTATCGTTTTATGAATATATTGAGTTTTATGTACTCTGAATTTAGTGTCTTGTTTGTGATTAATGTTTCGAGAATGACCTCAAAACGAAAGCGATTAACTTTAAAAGAAAAAATTGAAACTGTAAGTGCAAGTGAATCTGAAAATCAGAGTTTACGAATATACTTGCCGAACGTTTTAAAATAAGTAATACCCAAGTGGGAGGGATTTTACGAAATAAAGAAGAAATAAGGAATTTGTAGATTACTAACTCTAACACCAAAAATGTGAAATTGAGGAATACTGATTCCATTGCAATTGATTCTATAATTCTGAATTGGTTTACTTCACTTCGTTCAAAAAAATTCCTATCAGTGGGCCTTTGATTCAAGAAAAGGCTTTAGAAGTCGCAAAAGAACTTGGATTACATAATTTTAAGGCTTTGAGTGGATGGCTGGAAAAATTCCGGTTTCGGCACAACATCGCTTTCAAAACAATATGTGGAAAAGCATAATCTGTAGTTTTTAGAAAAGTGGAGGATTGGCATGAAAGACTGCAATCAATTTGTGAAGGTTATGAGGAGAGAAACATTTTAATGCTGATGAAAAGGGACTCTTTTTCAGAACTTTTCGGAATAAGACTTTGTGCTTTAAAATGGAAGACTGTATCTGCGAAAAAATGTCAAAAGAGCGACTCACTATTTTATTATGTTGTAATGTATTATAAGAATTTGAAATCCCTCTTATAATTGAAAAACCTCTGGAACACATGTGTTTCTCAAAGAACATCCAATTTAATAAATTTTGTGTTATGTGGAGAGCGAATAATAAAGCGTGGATGACCAGTTCTTTAGTGATTAAATGGTTAACTTCCTTTGATAATAGGATGAAAAAACAAAGAAAAGTTCTCTTGTTTTTGGACAATGCAACTTCTCATCCAAAATATTTGAAATTGCGCAATGTTAAAATTTTGTCCCCCCCCCAGCAAAACACAACTTCCGTATGCCAACCCCTTGATCAATGTGTTATACCCAATTGTAATGCCTGGTACAGAAAAAATTTATTAAGCCACACTCAGTGTTGAATTCAGGGTGTGGCCCGGGGGGGACATTCCCCCCAGGAGGATTGAAATCCCCCCCCGGAAGATTTATGATTTTGTGGTTTTAATGGTCAAAAGTGCAATCCCCCCCCCCCCCCCCCGGAGCCACAGAAATCCCTCCCGGAGAAAAATGTCTGAATTCAACACTGGTACACTTTTTCGAAGTTAGATTCTATGAATACTCTTGAGATCTGTCTAAAACTATTTAATGTTCCCGATGTTCTCGAATTTGGATTTCTTCAACTGTAAAAAAACATAACAACCGGAAAGCGTGTGACAATGTTTCAGAAAAGCAGGCTTTATATTAAAAGAAAATGAAACAGTTATTTCCGATAGAAATGAAGAATTAAGTGCAATAAGTGAATTGATGAAATGTGTCAGGAGTAAAGATACAGCCAAAATGTTCATCAACATTGATGATTATATTTCTTCAGAATATTCAACAAAAGTTGACTCTATTAGTGATATGAATGAGATACTGAAACTTGGGGATGCTTCCTGCAATCTCGAGAATTTCCAAGAAAAAGTAAAATACAATGAGCAGGTACACTTTTTGTAAAAAAGGATGATTCAGAAGGATTAAACTACTCATAGAATTAAAACTTTACATATACAAACAAATCACATGTAATCGCAAGCAAAAGCAAACTTTTGTAACAGATTTTTTTTTCGTAAGAACTTAATAAATAATGGGAAAATGTATGTACAATTTCATTTCAATTTTATTGCTTAAAAAAATATTATTAATTTATTATTATTAAAATAATAGAAGTTAAAATAGAATATAAAAGACAATTAAATGAAACATTAAGCATTTCTTAGCGATTTTGTGAATCTCTGAGTTTTTCCCAATAGCGGACACCTCCGAATAGCGGACAATTTCTGCGCTCTCGAGGTGTCCATTATTTAGAGGTTTTACTGTATTATTTCAAAATTTACTACTTGCGATGCGACATGCGTAGCTTATTTTCATTACGTATAGAGTCGCCATCTGTCGGTATATTAGGACCTGACATACATATTAATCATAATTTATTATTTCATTATTTATATGTGTAAAAATTTTAACAGCTTGGTATATTTTTTGTAATATTTCAAAACCTTGATGCTAATAATAAAATAAAATGACTTTTACTAAATCTATATTACTGAATAGCATAATTTTAACCATATTATACATGTATGATGAATATTCGATCTTCAGCCTATCTGGCTAAATCACTATTCGTCACATCCCTAACATAGTATCTCATTATTACCATTATAAAGTATACTTTTTCAAATTGGTGTTCTCTGAGTCAGGCTGGTAAGTTATTTCCATTAAAATATAAAAGAATACTCCAGTAATACTTTATCCTTTCTTAAATTTAAAGTTTGAGTGCTTGATATACTTCCTGAAATAGTCTTTGGTAAAGTAAATTTTATTGCTAGAAATTTATGTATTGAAATTCCCTCATGATTTAAAACATAACATATGATATATATTTTGTATTTTATTAAAGTTACAATGTTTGTTACAGTACAGGATGCTTAGTAATGCATCAAGAAAAATAGTTATAATTTAATAACATCATTTGCATTTATTTAGAATGCAAACAACCTAATAATACAACTTAAACTTACATTGAATTAGCATTGTGAAGTTTGTTTTAATAAATTGTTTGTATTATATAAATCTACAAGATTTTCTATTAAATATATTTAAGGCTGTTCTTAAAAATAATACTGCTGGACCATGTAAATCTTCGGTCATGTTCACAAAATCTTTTTTATATGTGGATGAAACATGCAGACATTAATATTGCAATGCTTTAAAATTTAATATCAGTTTTATTTTTTTATATATAAATGTACTACATATATAATAGCCTAATAATAGGCTTGTATCCAAAACTTGGGCACCATTTCTGAACATAAAATAATCTGTTTCTTTGCATTGACATGTTGTTATGTGCTGTCATTTAACTAAACTTTACCACTGTCAGGTTGTTCATTTTCTTGCGAAGAGTGTCCAAGCGTGTATTTTTCACTAACTACATGGAAAGTTTATAACAAACTAAGCATGTCATTGCATTAAAATTGTTGTTTCTAAATTATTTTGTATTCATATAATTTTTTTTTATTCTTTTTAGAACACCCTTTTCCAAGTGTGTTCATTTGGAGAGAAAAATCTACCAAGCTGTTGCTCAGTTTGTATGAAGAGAATTTGGACAAATTTAATTCTCCAAATGACTGTATACAATGTATAAAAAAAATTAAAGACTATAATGAGAAAGTGGCAGAGGATGCAAAACATTTGCATTTATGGATGAGATAGAAAAATAATTGCTAAAGATTCGACAGCTGGTTTTTCTGTAAATGAAAATGATGATAAATAACATCACCTATGCAGACACCAACAAGAGGTAGAGAAACAAACAGAAAAAGGAAAGACGAGGAGGGGCCAGAGTGGTTTAAAAAATTTAGAGTTGATTCAGAAAGACGGCAGAAAGAGCGTATGGCTGCTGCTTGAAAAATTTGTAGACAAACTGTAAAGCTTCCCAGGCAGCTCATCTTTATGGGCCCATGTGGGCAAAAGGGGGTCAGGGATATAGATCTATATGGGTTACCTATATAGGCCCGCATAGAATGTCCACTTTTTTTTCCATATGGGCCCATATGTGTTATCTATATTCATCTATATGGATGCCTATGTAGATCTATAATGTTATCTATGTGGATGCCCATGTAGATCTACAACGATATCTATATGGATGTATATAGATGCCTATGTAGATTTATAAGGATATTATATGGATCTATGTGGATGCCTATGTAGATCTATAATGTTATCTATATGGATCTATGTGGGTGCCTATATAGGCCCACGTAGAATGTCCACTTTTTTTTCCATATGGGCCCATATGTGTTACTTATATTTATCTATATGGATTCCTAAGTAGATCTATAACGATATCTAGGTGCATGCCTATATAGGCCCATGTGTTTTATTTATATTTATCTATATGGATGCCTATGTAGATCTATATCATTATCTATATGGATATATGTGAATGTTTATGTAGACCTATAATGATATGTACATGGATCTATGTAGATGCCTATATAGGCCCATGTAGAATATCCATTTTTTTTCCCCATATGGACCCATTTGTGTTATTTATATTTATCTATATGGATCTGTAAAGCAATTTACATAGGTTTATGAAAATTTATAATTTGATCTTTCATTCCAGATCAAATTTGCAAAATCATTATTCAGATTTTCTGTAGCTAATAAATTATATTATTTATTTTCACACTGATTTTTTAATAATTTTTTTCCTTGTTCAAAAACCTCAACAAGTTTAACTGCTGTAAATTAAATACTGGGCTACATAGAAAATAATATTTAGAGAAAAACGTAATATTTAAACAATGAAGCAAGACGAGACAAGAATTGAGCAAACCAGAGAATTAAAAAATTTTGATATGTAGAAAAGCAGAATTATTTTCAACTGAAGTATTAAAACAGGCTGACTTAAGAGTATCTTAGGGTTACGGTACAAGCATTATTCCGGGGCACCCTTTCTATCAATCCATAGGAAATTTTCTTGAATTACGCTGAAGACTTACTGCACACATGAATTTCACACTAGGTACTATTCATATTTGTATACTATTATTCATATTTGTATAATCATAAGAAAGATAAGAGATGATGTATATATTTTTTTGTATAGGCATATAATGGTTTATGTGAGCCATTGAAATGTAAACAAAGGTCTTTCTGGCATTCTTGGTTATTTGTTATAATATATATATGTCATAAGATGTCTAAAAGAAAAATGTCCCTAATTGGCCATCATTAAAAGTTTTAATTTGTCTTGTTATGAGGATAACAGGGCTCCCAACACATTTGTCTTCGAAAAGGGAGAAAGGGGACCATTTTTATTTAAAAAGGGAATTTTGGGGGACCATTTATACTAAAAAAAAGGGACTTTGGGGACCAGTTATAGTTCAAAAGGCGACTGCAAAGATACAACATGTCTAAAAATACTGCACCAAGTTTTCCTAAATATGCAATTTTTTTAAAATTACTTCAGAAAATATGTTAATTGATTATCTTTACAAAGGAAAGATGTCATTAAACATTGTACATAGCTTTATTTAACACACTTAAATATCCTATGCCAAGATGGGTTATATTTAGAACAGCAAAAAATAATTTCGAATAAAATATAAATAGCAAAAATTAATGCATCTAAGAAAATATTAAATGAATCAATTGTTAGCAGAGTTACACATTAACAATTACAAAAGTACAGTGCATTTCTTGTAATTTAACATGTAGTAACAGTAATCAGTGAATAAAAGAAGCACAACATAACATCGCCTTCTGTTAAGTAATAAAATTTAAAATTAGATTAACATATATATTGTTAATTATTAACACAAATATAAAATTCCATTCCTTTCTATACAATAGAAACTGCGATGTTATAATGTTCATCTAAAAAAAGCATAGTATGACAACTCCTCCTAGGTAGTGGTCAAAACCAATATTGAATTAATATTCGTAATCATCTTACATATTAAATTTGAAATTCTATACAAAACATGCCAAGATCTGGCTACCATGCAAATCGTTAAAAATGTGACCCAGTAGCGCCACCTGTTGGGTGAAATACACCAAACACTAATCGGCATTGATTTGTGTTAAGGCTTAACTTAATGTGAAGTTTGATGAAATTTCACCCAGATTACCTTATTAAAATACCTCATGTAAAATGTAAAAAATGCAGCATAACAGTGCCATCTGTGCCAAAACATAATCCACCATTTGATGAAATTCCTTGCTTCAGATTTTAATATAGAATGGCTACAAAATGTGTATCACATACAGAGAAAGATTTTTTTAAAATAGTCAAATTGGATTCAGGTCAATCTAAAATGAGTAAATCTGTGAAAAAAAAAATATACATTTTCACAATTCCAATATTTTTCCTTTAATAGCTGAGATATACTTCTCCATCAAAACTGAAAACAAAACTATATCTATAAATTAGCCTGTAAAACTATATCTATAAGCCTATAAAACTATATCTCTTTATATCTATAATATAGAAGTTTATCTGTGTGCTGAAGAGACTGTTGCGCATAGAGCTACAAGATTTGGCAGGAAAGTACCTGCATGTCTAAAGTTAGTTTCATTTTTAGATTAGATTTTTTTAATTTAATTTTTCATGCGATTTTTACCCTTTTTTTTATGTTTCATAGTTATTTTTTTCACATTAATAAAAGGAATTGAGTTTAAATTTTTTAGCCCAGTAGTAATTTTTTTCCTTTTTTCAATAGTTTATTCAGATTTTTTTAGAGATTTCTAAATTTTTCATTAATTTTTTATGCAAATTTCAGTTTTTTTTTGATAATTTTTTTGACATTCGTAAAAAGAATTCATTTATGAAATTTTATGTTTTGTTCTTCTGCTATTACGTTTTTTGATTTTAATTTTTACCAATTTCTAGTAACCCCCCCCGCCCCCCCCACCCACGTTCCGTGGGGATTTTTTGACATTTGTGAAACAATTCTGGTTACATCGTTAACTATAAGTAAATTTTTTTCTTCTGCGATTTTTATACATTTTGCAGAGTAGTAAAAGGAATCCATTTTCAACTTTTTTTAGCTCAATATAGTGAATGTTGTCTTTTTTATATAAAGTTTATTCGGAATTCATACAGCAATTTAATTTCACAGTTTATATGATTTTTAGATTTTTTTTGCGTTTTGCAATGATTTTTTGACATTCAAAAAAAGAATCCGGTTTCAATCTTTTAGTCCAGTTTAATAAATTTTGTCTTCCTTTCAATAAAATTTATTCGAAATTCGTGCAGCAATTTTTGACTTTTGGCTAATTTTTTTATGTAATTTGAGTATATATATATACAGTAAAATCCCGTTACAACGAATTCCATTACAACGAAAAATCCCGTTATAACGAAATGCAAGCGAGTCCCGTTTTGAAATGTATTCAAATAATGTTAACATAATCTCAGTATAACGAAATATTCAATTTTTTATAATCTCGTTAGAACGAAATAATATGACACGGCAAATACTTTCAGTTGTACATTTTTATCGCTTGACAATTTTTGTTTTCGATGCCTAGTCTTAGGGACAATCAAGCTTATCTCTAAAGCAATCGCTTTTCTCCGAGCTTTGTTGTAAAATCGGTGTGCATAGGCATTTCACTGCAGAAGGAATGTTTCCTTTGTTCGCTCTCCCCTTTTCTCCACCCCTTTTTCTTGGAAGTCCAAGTAAGCTGTAACCAATGTAGGCAAACTTAACAAAACGTGAAATGAATATTGCACATTCCCCCTTCCCTCTCCTCCCTACCTGAATAACTTTCGCAAAGGAATTTCCAAAGCTCGAAATCAGTTTGAAAATTTTCATCTTACCAGTAGGTCATAAAATGGCGGCTGTTAAGCGAAAACAGTTTAGTTTGGAAGAAAAAAAAGCCATAATTTCTGAAGTTGAGAAAGGAATGAAAAAATCTGATGTTGCTAGCAAATATGGAATTTCGCCGTCTACTTTATCCACTTTTCTAAAAGATAAAGAAAGCATTTTGAAAAAAATTCAAGTTAAAGTCTTTGATCCAAGCAGAAAACGAATTCGAAATGCCCAGTTTCAAGATGTGGATAGTGCTGTTTACAAATGGTTTATGGATGTTCGTTCTAGAAACATCCCTCTAAGTGGCCCTTTAATTAGAGAAAAAGGTTTGGAATTTGCAAGAATGCTAAACATTGAAAATTTTCAAGCCAGTGTCGGATGGTTGAATCGATTCCGAGAAAGATACGGTATAGTGGCAAAATGCATTTCAGGAGAAGCAAAAGACGTCCCAGTTGAATTTGTAAACGAATGGCGTAAAGGTGAAATACAAAAAATAATCAAGACGTATAGTCCTAACGATGTTTTTAATGCCGATGAAGCCGGAATATTTTTTCAGTTAGAACCAAGGAAGACTTTAGCGTTAAAAGGAGACAAGTGTATTGGAGGAAAGCTTTCCAAACAAAGGATTACAGCCCTATTTTGCTGCAACAAATCAGGAACAGAAAAACGAAAAGTACTCATAATCGGCAAATCTGAAAAACCCCGTTGTTTCAAACATTTTAAGTCCTTACCATGCATCTACAAAGCCAACAAAAAATCATGGATGACGCAAGGATTCTTTAATGAATGGCTGATAAATTTTGATAAAGATATGCAAAAACAAAAACGTAAAATTCTTCTACTCATAGACAACTGCACAGCACACAATGATCCTCCTATATTGAATCACATTCGTGTAGAGTATTTCCCGCCTAACTGTACTGCAATACTTCAGCTTCTTGACCAAGGCATTATCAGACGTAAAATCACGATACAAAACTATGTTATTAAAACGCATTCTCTGTGATCTGCAAAATAACGTAAACAGAAAGTGCAACATGAAAGAGGCAATTGATATGATCTGTGGATCGTGGGATGATATAAGCCAGAAAACAATAGCCCACTGTTGGAAACACGCGCAGATTGACCAGGATTTAAATAAAGAATCGACGGCTCAAGGATCTAGCGATGTAGTACATGATGAGGAGCAGACAGTCGAATATGAGATCGAATCCACTTGGAACTTAGTAAAAGAAAAATCTGGTGTGTCTCAAAGCATAAGCTTTAAAGATTTTTTAACTGCAGATGACAATGCTGCAACTTGTTATTCATTAACAGAGACAGATATTGTGCAGTCTATTGTTGATGATCGCATTTTAGAAAATGATGAAGAAAGTTCTGAAGATGAAGAAAATGAGGTTTCAAAAGTTACATCTGCTGAAGCCTTAGAAAGCTTAGAAAGAGTGCGCAATTTTATTTCTTTACAGAGCAGTGTACCAGATAACATTTTTTCTAATATTAATCATGTACATAATTTTGTATTGTCCGCAGCTTCAAACTCCCTTGTACAAAAAAAAATCACTGATTTTCTGCATTAAATTTTTTCTTGTACAATTTGAAGATCATTGAAATGGTGGTAAGTCAATTTTTCAGTTCTATAAAAAATATTATACATTGTATTATACTAACTTTACGTTATTAGAAGGTACTACTAATTTTTATTACTATTTTTAATAATTAATTATCTACTAATTTGTATTATACTACTATATTTTTATAATTAACTATGATATGAGGATCTGAATTGAAATGTTTAATTTTCTATTGAATTCCGTTACAACGAAATTCCCGTTACAACGAATAAAATTTGCGGTCCCGTGAAGTTCGTTGTAACGGGATTTTACTGTATATATATATATATATGTAAATGGGATGCATGTGGTTTTGCAGTTCCCATAACATGCCGACCGCAGCGTGAAGAGGAGCAGCCCGAGTTCTCACAGAAACACATTAGGTCAGCAATAACGATACACAATAAAGTTGATGATAAAGAGCTTCGCCTCTCTGGCCTGGGAACGGAATATTGAGATTATCATCAGATTTACTTTGGAGATTGACTTGTCCGGTTGGCTTTAGGCACGACGGCCTAGCTCTGGTCTGATGTCGGAAGGACGTGTTATATGCCGGTAACTGCGGCAGAATCAACCCCTATTCCCCTTAACCCTGTATATAACCTGTAATTAGTCTGTATATATAACTGTGTTTTACTCCAGAGATTAAAATAGTATAGTTTTTTACAAAAGACTCTTCAATAATCTCACCAGCCTAATTATTATTATTATTATTACATGTGGGCATCGGCCGGTCAAGAATTTGCAATTCTTGAATTAAATTTTAATATTTAGTTTAAATATATTAAATTTTAATATATAAAAATTTTTTCAAATTTCCTTCAGAAATTAAATAACATATTTTATATAAGATAATTAGAAACATTTGTATAACAAACATATTAATAATAAAGAATATTCAGTATACTAAAAAATATATCTTAAAAATGGAGTACGATTAGAGTGTTCTTTCTACTTGAAAGCACATCATGCAATTTCGAAAAACTTTACGCATTTTGTTCCTTTTTCTGAAAAAAAAAATATATAATTTTCACGTTGTTAATTAGTTTAATATTATATATTACAAATAGTATAACACTAACCCGCTGTAATAAACATTTTGACAAAACGAAAAAAAAAAAAAAAATTGTATGTACCGTAAAATCCTGAAAGTAAGCTCAGCCCTCCTCCAACTTTTAAACAATTTAGATTTTCTTTTCCATTTCCAAATATAATCCCCCCCCCCCCCTCCCTCTCACATACACAAAATTTTTTATGCAAAAAAAAATTTATTTTAAAAATCTAAGGGAGGGAATTTTCATACTTTTGACATTTTTGGCAGATTTCCACTTATGTTTTTATATGATGTTAATGAAATCCCTTCCCTCACTTGAAATGTCTGTTTTCCTTCTCTGCCCTCTCCAACATTTTTCTACAGCAAGATTTTCAAGCAAAATGTTTCATCTTCTCCCCTGAATCACATTTCTATTTTATGTTTTGAAATAAATATGTTCTCTAAAATAACTACCCATCCATTGACAAAATATCAGCTGTGAGAACAGCCAAACTACAAAAAGACTGAAATCTTCAATCTGCCCTTCCTCCCTCCATGTCTAGATTTTCACTCCTTTTCTGTGGATGGATTATGGTACTTTAAGGGGAGAATTAGTTGATAATTTATTTATTGTTGCTACAAAGTAACAATACAGCATAAAATCGTTAAAAAATAGTTTTAAAGATTTTAAAGTTTGTGTGCTGCAGGGCGGGAGGGGGGGGGGGTTTACAAAGGAAATAAAGAGGACTTTTTGGATGGGAGGGGGTGGAATAATGTAGATTCTTATTTAAATATTGTTGGGGAAAAATCACAAATAGAGCAGAAAACAATTAGGAATGTTAAAGATTTTAAATTTTACGAGATGCATTTGGAGTGGAGGATCTTCATGAGATACGGTTGGGGGGAGGGCAGGGGGAGAGAAGCCGAGATTTTAGGAGGAGGGAGTTATTTATTTTTAATATAGAGTATTTAATAAGTCTGAAAAGCAGTTTAAAATTAAAAAGTTATAAAGGTTAAACTATGCATGTTTGGTACCAGAGGGGGGAAGGGGAAAACAGTAATTTTGAGAGGAGATTTAGATGATTGATTGTTTATTGTTACAATAAAATAAGAAATTAAGAAAAATATTTAAAAAATAATTTTTAAAACTTTTTTTTTTTGGGGGGGGGGGGGGCAAGATTTTAGTGGGGGGAGGGGGAAATCTATTTTTATTTTATTTATTTATTTATTTTTTAAATATGCTGAAATACGGAAGATTCTTGTCCCCTTTTTTACTTCTAAATTAATGATACAAACAGGTTTTTTAAATGATTTTTTAAAAAAACTCCCCATCTATTAACAAAATATCAGCACCTTTTTCTGTGGATGGATTATGGAACTTTAAGTGGAGAGTTAGATGATCATTTATTTATTTTTGCTACAAAGTAACAATACAGCATAAAATCTTTAAAAAATAGTTTTAAAGATTTTAAAGGTTGGGGGGAGGGAGAAGCAAATTTTTTTGGGGTGGGGGGGGGGGGAGACAAAGGAAATAAAGAGGACTTTTTTGATGGGAGGAGGGGGGGGGATAATGTAGATCCTTATTTAAATATTCATGGGGGGGGAATCACAAATAGAGCAGAAAATATTAAGAATTTTTATTATTTTTTTAATTTTACGAGATGTATTTGGAGGGGAGGATCTTCATGAGATAAGTTGGGGGGAGGCAGGTGGAGAGAAACAGAGATTTTAGGAGGAGGGGTTAATTTATGTGGCAGGTTGGAGTTATTTATTTTGAATATAGAGTATTTAATAAGTCTTAAAAGAAGTTTGAAACTAAAAAGTTATAAAGGTTAAACTATGCATTTTTGGTACCAGAGGGGGAGGAAAGGGGGAAACAGTAAGTTTGAGAAGAGATTTAGATGGTTGATTATTTATTGTTACAACAAAATAAGAAATTAAGAAAAATATTTAAAAAATGATTTTAATTTTTTTTTTTGGGGGGGGGGGGGGGCAGGATTTTAGGGGGGTGAGGGGGAAATTTATTTATATTTTATTTATTTATTTATTTTTTAAATCTGCCGAAATACGGAAGTTTCTTGTCCCCATTTTTACTTCTAAATTAATGATAAACACAGGTTTTTAAATGATTTTTTAAAAAAATCTCGATTATAAGCCCCCCTCCCAAATTTAATCCTCTTTGATTTTGAAAAAAGGGGGGGGGGCTTACAATCGGGATTTTACGGTAATGATTTTTTTTAAAGTTTGATATTCCATTTTTAATTTACTAAAATATGTGTAAAGAATGGCCTGAACACATTAACAACAGATAAATATAACAGGAAAAACCAAATTTTGCTTACCTCTCATGAACTGGACTTTCAATGCTAGGTTCAAACCCCTGTCATGCTCGTCGACCTAACTATTCGGAGTTTTCTCAAGTTTTCTTCGACCCTTGCCGTAAACACAGGTAAGAATCCCTTAGAAAAACCTCCACTGAGGGCACCCCCCTCCTTAGGGCCTATATCCCTCGTGTAGATAATCGGTCGTCATAAAATCACCCAACCAACCAACTCGTAAACATGAAGAAAAAGATAAAAAATTTAAGGGGAAAAAACAATGAATTCTTTAAAAAACACTTATTTAATGATTAGATATATTTTTTACTGGTGCACACTGGTGGTTCATGTATAAATTGAATTATTGTTATAAATATTTACATTATTTTATAATATGCATTTATTTTGAGTGATATTTTCTAAAACAGTTGTTGTTCTTGCCTGCATGCAAAGTGACACCTCACATGTAGCACACAACCATTTTGTTTTCTTTTCATTTTTTTTTAGTGCTACACAATGCACATCGTCTAAGAGTCGATCGGACTGGTGTATGTTCTGCTTCTGTTAGCCTTTTTTCAGGTGGAATGTAAGGCTTGTGAGATTTTATGGCCGCTGGGCTAGATAGTCTCATTTTCCTTGTGCTTCCTTCATTACTCAGTGAAACGAGTCCAATAATTATATCTCTGCAGAAGTCTTTTAGTTTAATTTTTGATTGAGTTTCATCTTGCATATCTTTATACCTAACTAGCTACCCGCCCGGCGTTGCCCGGGCCCGAGATAATAACAATCTCAGTGCAAGGCATCAGCCCCCTCCCTCCCCATACCCACAAATATAACGAATAATTTGTTCAAGAAAACCACCCTCACCTACATTAACGCGATCATTAAAAAAATAATTAACTTTTACTGATAAATAGAACATAACGAAGACGCTACGCTAAAATAGCCGGCAGATGACAACACCTCCCATCCTCAATTTCAGATCTATATCTTAATTAGTTATCTAAATTTTTGTTCATTAGTAAAAATTGGCAATTATTTCCTTTCTTTTTCGCCAACTAAATGGAGGGATCGGCCAGAGAAACAGATCTCTTTGTAGTTCAGTTTTTAATGAAAGCAGATCCTTGTCTGAAACTTTCTCTGTTTTTTTTTCACTGGTGCAAGCAGATTTTTAGCAGTTTTTTGCATAAATTAAGAAAAATTACTGGCCGAATTTTTCAAAAATTGCATAGACTGATGCAGAATTCTTTTTTACATAAGCTCAGAAATTTTCAAATTGATATCTTAATTAGTTTTCTTAAAATTCGCTAATTAGTAAAATAATTTCGAATTCGTTCATTTTCGCTTGCAAATCCACAACAACAGTTCTTTTCTTTAGCCATTTTGATTTAAAAGATGGCATTTTCAATGCGATGTTTAATGATATTTTAATTAATATCAAGAGTAATTATCAAAATATTAAAATTCTGAGACTCAGGTATAGTAAGAGAGGGTTTGGACTACCTAAATCTAAATTTACAGACTTCTAGGAGCACTAAATTTTCCTAGCCATCGCAGACAGACAGACACACACACAGACACACAGAGCAAAACTTTCTTTTATTAGTATAGATATATGCATTGACTGTAGTGACATCGAGAAAGTGAAAAAAAATACGATGCCACCATTTTTTACTCTTCCTATCCACTTCATACATACTTTTCAAATGGTCGAACTTGTCAACATATCCCATGTTAGAATTATAATTTGCAATAGCTTTGGGACATGGCACACTAATTTTTTTTCCATTTTTTTCTTTTCTTTCAACATTTACTATATTAGTCAGTTCTGCAAGATTAAATAAAACCGTTGCGGCTCTTCTGTCTTTCCATACCAAACCAGTAAAATTATCGATAACTGCCCAATCCAATTCGCCTCTTTTCAATTTTTTGGTAGATTTTTAGCACTTTCCAACCTAGTTGAAAAGTGCTTATGACTTCGGTTTGTCTGGCCGTATGGCCGTCTGATGTCTGGCCGTCTGTCCATCTGTCCGTGCTCTAACTCTCGTAAATATGCTCGGATTGCTCTGCAATTTTTATATGTTATTGTCGCCATCCATAGCATGTTCCCTATTTCAACGGAAGTGTGTAGCACTTATAGTTATTTTACAGGGACACTCAAAAGAATTCCATTATATTGCGTTCTATGGGGAAAAATCATTTGCGGTTTATTTAAATAATGTTTAACTAATTTAAACACATTGAAATTTATATATATCACTAAGGTGCATTAGAAGAAGCTTAATATGGAATAGGGTGTGCATAGCACTTATAGTTACTTTACAGGGACAGTCAAAAGAATTCCGTTACATTACGTCTATGGAGAAAAATCGTCTGCGGTTTATTTAAGTAATGTTTCACTATTTTAAACGCACTGAAATTTATATATATCACTAATGTGCATTACAAGAGGCTTACTACAGAATATTGTGTACATAGCAGTCATCGTTCATTTACAGGGACACACAAAATAATTCTCTACTGCCTGTTAACAATAATTCCTGGAAGTGCATTTTAAGTTACTAAACGCGATTTTAAATTTAACTCACTTTTTGTTTATTATGTGGTGTGTATAAATTCTGTAGATCATATACAGGGAAGCATATCAGGGGGATCATATACAGGAATACCCATGTGTCCAGGTACCCAGCAGAATAAAATATTATAACCACGTCTAGTCAATTTATAATAAAAATCCAGGATGGCTGAGACATAAGGATGCTTTTTAAAAGATTTGATTGCGTCAATAGAACTATTTGAGTCAGTATATATGATAAAGGATGTTTTATGATGATGAGATATGTGCAACATGGCTCTCTCTATCACAATCAACTCTGCTGTAAAGACCGAAATTGAAGGGTGAAGGCGATAACTGAATTTAGTTTTATCAATGAAAACCCCACAACCAACACTATTCCCAATCTTGGAACCATCTGTATAATAAATATCAGTATAGTTATTATATTTTGCACGATGTGCAGCAAATAATTGTTGGAAAACAGTAGAAGCCAAGTTATTTTTGTCATAACCTTTAAAAAGGATGGTGAGAGGTAAATTTAGGAGGATTCCAAGGAGGGAGCACATGCAAAGGACATGGACTCACCTCGATATTATTCAACGGGCCATTATTGATACAATTTCTCATTCTGACTCCAAAAGATGGGATGCAAGATGGTAGATGCTGATAAAGAAAATCATTGTTAGTATTTAAAAGGTAGGTGTGAAGAGGATGACCAGGATGAGAAAGGATACGGTAATACAATTCTAATGAAAGTTTTTCACGGGTATGGTGTAATGCTGGTTCATTACAGTCAACATATAGACTCAAAATCGGGGATGTACGAAATGCACCAGAGCAGACACGGAGTGCACTATGGTGCACAGTGTCTAGTTTTATGAGAACAGATTTTCGTGCTGAACCATAGACTTGGCAGACATAGTCCATTTTTGATTGTACCACAGCTCGATAAATTTTTAAGAGAGAGGTACGGTCTGCTCCCCAGGAAGTATTTGACAGTACCCTCAATAAATTAAGCGATCTTTCACATTTTGTCCGTAAGTGCAAAATATGTGGTAAAAATGTAAGTTTCTTGTCAAAATGCAGGCCAAGATATCGAACGTTGTCCACAACAGGAATTTGAGATGCACCAATAAAAATTTCAAGATCTGGATGCAGACCCCTACGTCTACAGAAATGCACCCAAGATGTTTTGTCAAGAGATATTAAAAAACCATTTTTATTAGTCCAGCTAAGAATACTTTTAATGCAATTTGCAGTTGTCTCTCAATAAAACGAATATCCTGTCCCATACACATAATACGGAAGTCATCTACATAGAGATCACCCTTCACAGAAGGAGGTAGTTGTTTAAGAATTTCATTAATTTTAATAGCAAAGAGCATGACACTCAAGACACTGCCTTGAGGTACAACCTCTTCTTGCACATAAAAACTAGATAGTATTCCCCCAATTCGAACTTGAAATCGTCGAATGGCAAGAAAGTTTCTAATAAAAATTGGAAGGTTCCCACGAAAGTCCAGGTTAAAAAGATCGCGAAGTATCCCGTAATATCCCGTTCTATCATAAGCTTTCGCCATGTCAAAAAATACTGACACCAAATGGTTGCGTTTAAGAAAGGCGGCTCGCACGTGATTTTCCAAATAAATTAAATTATCGATAGTCGATAGATAATTATCGATAGATAAATTATCGATAGATAATTAAATTATCGACTGCCACGTCGAAATCCACTTTGAGATGCGGCAAGGCAATTGTTATTTTCTAAAATATGCACGAGGCGGCAATTCACCATTTTTTCAAGAAGTTTGCAAAGGCAGCTAGAGAGTGCAATCGGCCTGTAATTATTGGGATTCGTAGCATCTTTTCCTGGTTTAGGAAAAGGTATAATTATAGATAGCTCTGCACCAAGCATTCGGAAACCTCTGCTCCATCCATATCCTATTAAAGAAGGAGAGAAGATTACTCAAGGATAGTGCAGAAAGGTGCTTGAGCATAATGTATGTAATCCCGTCATGACCTGGAGCAGATAAATGACTGTCTCTCAAGCATTTTATCATCTCTGATGTAATAAATGGTTCGTTGTATTCATATGAGTGATGAAGTTAAAATTAATCCTGGTTCTTTCTGTTTGTCTTTTATATGTTAAAAAAGTTTCTGGGTGTGAGTCAGAGCTAGAAATATATGCTAGGGTACTCCCTATTGTCTCAGCGATGTTTTTAGGTGATGCGATGGTTTGACCGTTATGTTTTAAAATAGAAATATGATTATCAGAGTATAGGCCCATACATTTTTTCACTTTATTCCATAGTTCTTTACTTGATGTATTGGAATTAATGCTTGAGATGTAGTTGATCCAGAATTCACGCTGGCTTTTGCGTCGCACTCTTCTAGCTTCAGCCTTTGCTTTTTTATATGCCATATAGTTAGTATTATTTGGGTACTGCCGAAATATTCCCCAAGCCTTTTGCTGTTTTTTCTTGGCATTTTGGCAATCCTTATTCCTTTCTGTGCTTATGTGTGGATGCTGTTTTTAGAATGCTAGAATCTGCAGCACTGAAAATACATTGAGTTATATTATCAAGTGCATTGTCAATATTTCCCTGTATCATGCCAGCTGTGATGTTTGCAAGTGTTGTAAATGTCGGCCAGTTGGCTCTGTCATATATATATAACGATTGGTAGAATTATAAGAATCCCTATCAGGAGTAGTCAGTGTAATAAAAGTAGGAAAGTGGTCAGTGCCGTGCAGGTCATTAGAGACCCAGAAATTCCAGAATGGATAGAGTATTGGGGAACAAATTGAAAGGTCTATTGCATGGAAAGTACAGGTTGGCTCGTGAAAATAAGTGTGATCACCATTATTGAGCAGGCATAAGCCGTTGTCAGAAATAAATTTTTCGATAATATCACCACGTTGGTTAGAATCGTGTTGCCCCAGAGTTGACTGTGTGCATTAAAATCTCCAACAAGGATGTATGGAGTTGGGAGTTGGAGAAGGAGATTATCAAGATGTGCTAATGGGAGATTTTGGTTCAGAGCTAAATAAATTGTACATATTGTTATGAGTTGTTTAATATGTACACGGGCTACAACAGCTTGTAAGTTTGTATTTAAAGAGAGATAAGAATGGGGTAAATTATTGGAGATGAAAAGAGCCACTCCATCAGTGGCCCTTCCATTAACTGTAAAATCTTTTCTTTATGTAGTATAATTATGTAATTTTGCTTTGTCATTGGGCTTTAGATGGGTTTCTTGTAGAGCTAAACATAATGGTTGATGGTCAGATAGGATATTACGGATTTCAGCATGTTTATTATGATAACCACGGCAGTTCCACAAGATAATATTAGTCATGATTGATTTTTTAGATAAATGAATCTACGTTATTTTGTTCGGAAGAGGTAGACATATCATCTCCTCCATCGTTCAATTCATCATCAGATTCTGGATGAAGCACTACAGCGTCTTCATCCTGCATATGCATCTCATCTTTTTTATTATTATGTTTTGGACGAGTTTCTTTTGTGAGTGGTTTAATTTTTATTTTCTTATTAGCTGGGTTTTCAGATGATACAGTGGATTTTATTTGTGGTAGGCCATGTTTTTCTGTAACAGATCTGCGACTTTGTTTTATAGGTGTAGTTTTGGTGGTATTTTGAGAGGTTTTTTTATGGATTGTGATTTTAGGAAACATGGATTGTGATGACTTTGAAGAGACATTTTGTGGTGATTTAGGAGGAAGAGCGTTTACTGATTTAGAAGGCACAGATTGTGTTGATTTAGTTGTAGTAGCAGAAAAAGTAGACAGGTTTTCTTTTGTTGTTTCTGTTTGAGTGGCAATTGTTTTATATTTTTTATTTCCAATTAATGCAGCAGAGTAACTTATGCCTGTATTTGGTGTGCGAGACTTGACTATTTTCCTTGCTTCTGAATATGATTGGTTGGTTGGTTGGTTGTATAGGGTTTTATGGCGCAAGGTCCCATTGGGGACAAGCTGCGCCAAAGAAAAAATGTATTAAAAAAATCCACAGAGTCCAATCAGAAAATCATCTGGATGGGGTCACCCATCCAGATATAGTCATACAATATATAAAACAAATATAAAGAAATCTTAAAAAATTGAGGTATAAAAATACAACATTAAGAAATATCACCTGGATGAGGCTTCTGAATATGAAATATTCTGTTTTGTGCGCACTGTTTGGATTTCTTTCTCAATTTTCCAGATTTCACATGATTTATAATAAGACGGATGATCTTTTTCACAATTTACACAATGGGCAGGAGCTGTGCAGCTTTCACTTTCATGTCCTTTTTCTCCACATCGAGCACATGCTAGGGTTCTACGGCAACTATTTTTGGAGTGACCAAATTTTTGACATTTGAAACATCGCAAAGGGTTTGGTATAGGTCGGATTGGGAAACTTCCAGCTTTTATGTGTGTGGGTAGGTTAGGTATATCAAATGTAAGTATTATATGTTTTGTTGGGATGATTTTATTATCTCTCTTAATTGTTATTCTTCGAACTCCTGTAACATGCTGTTCTTTAAGATTTTCAAGTATTTCTGATTCTGAGACAAATGTGGTCTTGTTCTGAGATAACACTACGTGAGCTATTTAAATAATTATGAGCAGATACAGTAACTGGTATATTTCCAAAGAATTTACATTTCTTTATATTTACAGCTTGAGTTGAGTTTTTGACCTCAATAAATAAGTCACCAGATCTTAATTTTTTAATAGTCTTTGGTTCACCAATAAGTCCTTGTATAGCTTTTTGTATGAGGAATGGTGATTTGAGGGCAAAATCGCCTTCAGTACATTTTACAATAAAGAAACGTGCATTTGAAGAAAAACTTTCCTCGACTTTATCAGCCCAGGATGTATTTGGTTGTGGGGCCGTCTACTTCGCATGTCTTATTTCCATTAGTTGTGGCCATAATTAGAGAGAATCAAATAAACGCCAGGCGTCGGGCCTGGTCACCGACCCTTCTTCTTAACCTTACTTCTGGGTGCAGGTCTCAAAAGGGCGAAAACTATTATCAACAAACCTCCACGTTTTTCGAATGTTGTATTAAACTCAATAGCATTTCCTAATATCTAGTTCTTTCACATTGGAATCAGGTAGTCAGTAGGTAAGCCTTTACAGCTCTGTCCAACCTACAACCCCTTCCACCGAAAGGCACCAGTCTCCCGGTGTTGGTCCTAACAGCCACCATACAATGTATGGCGTCCTCCGACCACGGAACCGGAATTCGGAAAATGCCCTGCACTCTGGGACTCAAGATCAGCCTAAAAAGGTAGAACCGAGTCGAAGAGATTAAAAAACCTCAGCACCCAGAGTGTCTTACGTGAAAATAAAAAAATCCACTATTGATAAAAAAAAGAAGCAATGTGAGAGAAACTTAGAAACAAGGTGTATTTTTTGTCTTTTTTAAGCTTTTTAATTTTTTTTTCTTTTTCTAATTTTTAAACAAAAAAAACGAAAACAACGTTAGTAGAACAAAGAACAATATGAACAAAAGTGTTAGTAAAACAATCATACATGAACAAGAACAAAGAGGTATAACAAACTGAAAAGAGAAGATTAAAAAGTGTGAAACAATGAAAAAAGGATAGACAACTAAAAAGAGAAGAAGACATGAAAGGAGAAGGATCGCTCAGGAATCCGGGGTCGCGAAACCCGTAAATACCTAAAGAAGGTATTCCCCTGGGGGTAAATGGAAATGTGATAAAATCCAATTAAATCGTTGTATTGGCATAAGATTTGCTATGTATTCATCATGTAAATCAGGAGCACTTGACCAATGATCCCGATAGCTTGGCATTTTTTTAATACCCATTAGTATGTTCATTGCAAGAAATTTAAAAAATTCGGACGTATCCAAATTAGTGTATGGCTTTCCTTTTTGAACTGCGTACATGTTTGTCTGGAAAACAATCGTTTCCATAAATGCTAAACTTAAAAAAGCAAGAAATAACGATAGCAGAGATTTATCTTCCATTCTTAAAATTTCATCAGAAGGTCCAGTTATTTCGGAGAAATCGGGGATATTTTTCTGCACATCAGCTTTTTTCGTCCAGATAGTTTCTACAGCTACTGATGGACCTGGCAAACAAGTTTTGGATGCAGATAATGTGCCAGATAGACTATGAGATTCAGTTTCTCTCGATGAACCAGGCAAATTCATAGTCTCAATATCAGATTCATCTGATAAAATATCAGTTTCATCTAATGGTTGTGGAATTTCCTCTTCCTCACTACTACTACATTCAGATATATCTGAAGATGCATCTGACGGAATATCCTCAAAAATTGCGACAATGCTAAGTCCTTTATTAGGCATTAGGATGATTTCCACTCAATATATAAATTAATGTATTAAATATATAGGTTAGTAAAGTTATACTATATACAAATTATTAAAAATAAGAATAAATTGCTTAAAACTGTTAAATAATTATATATACAACTAAAAATTAATAAATGCAATAACGAAATCTAGAACTAAAAATCTACAACTGAATGACTCAAGTAACAGATAAAAACTGAACATGTATCTTTTCTCAAAACACCCAAACCCTCACCACCACCCTTTCCTCCAAATACCAAAGCCAGAACATACGCCACATGCCCCTAAAAAATATAAACAAAACCCCTTTACAATCTAAACAATGAATAGTTCAATGCCTGAATGAAAACTCTCTCCAGGAGAGAATTTTAGTGCTGCCATCTGGTGGCTATGAGACCTCCTGAATGGCGGAGGTATAAAAAATATACCACCTTTTAGATAAACACTAAATATGATGAAAATAGCTTATTTTTCAGTTTCTAAATACATGAATCAATTCTAGAAACACTAGAAAATAAGAAAAATATAGGCATATATGGTATTGCTAAAGCTTTTACGGTCAAAAAATCGTAATTGCTCTCTTGTTTTCAGATTTCTTAGAATTCAATTGTAAAAAATTCTGTATGATAATTCCAAAATGATATTTGTATGGTGCTGCCATCTGTGATTGACAGAAGAAAGCTAAAACTATAATCTGAATGAGTTTTTACTAGACCAACATATGATCCTAAAAGACCCGACCATTCGCCGATTTACTGCGTGCTGATTTTGGAAGGGGGCGTTTGGCGTCTTGTGGTCAGCACTAGAACAACAAACTGCAGTTCATAGAACACATGAATGATATAGTTAAATGTTTTTTTTTTTTTTGGTTGTATATCTTTACAAATATGAGTTGTTGCGTGCCTTTCTGCAGTATTGACAGTCGAGCAGACTATTTCGACCCAGATGATAATAAAATATCAATGCATTATTTTCCAAAAGATGAAAAAATTAAGGAAGCATGGATTCAAGCAATCGGCAGGCAAGGTATGTTTATTTCCCTTGTACTATTTTATTTAAGTTTATTAAATGTTAATTATGCATTTAAGCTAATAAGATGACTCATAATTTTACTATAAAAGGAACAGAAATTATAGAATAATAAAATATCTGTTCTAAACATTATGACTATTAAATAAAACTGTTTTTTTTTCTTCATCACAAGCACACCATACCTAGACCCACATGTGCACCTAGCGCAATACATTTGTAAAATCATAAATCTTTAAAACATTCTAAATAAGAATTTATACAATCAAGCTTTTCTTTTATCTATCACACAGTAGCCAAGGGATGTGCATAGGAAATTATCCTGATTTCTATATTTTTTTTATTTTGTATTTCAGGAATTTTTTTTATTAATTTTCAGTGATGTTTATAATAATTCACCCATGTGTAACATAATTTTTTTGAATTAAAAACTTTTATTGTGATGGCGTTTTAAATTAATCTTTTTGCCACTTGAATCATTTAAAGATAATCAATATTTTATATTTTAATGAGTAAATTTTGAATTTTCTCTGCATTTTTAATTTTATTTTGTACAATTGAAACTTTTGAAAACCAGTGATAGAAAACAAAGAAAAATTACAATAGCTTTAATATCACAATATTACTTGCATAATACTGCATTAATTTCCTTTTATATATGTATTAATAAAGAATTCTAATTATTGACTCATATCCAGTGTCATTAGTTTTTGGATAGAATATGTAATTGCATATATCATTTAAAAAAAAGAGTTAAATAAGGGGAATATATTGAAACGTCCTAATAGACTAATAGATGGGGGGGGGGGTAAAAATGATATAATCAATCTTTAAATAAGGGAAATTTTTGATAAAATTACATATCAATGTTAGTTATGTTAAAAATGAATTTTAGAAATTGCAACTGGGCGATAGGCACACCTGTATCTAGAAATTCTGATGTCTTGCATTTTGTATCAGTGAATGATGACAGGATAGACTGTCTTAATACACATTTCTGAAGTATTTAGAAGAATAAAAAAATTCTTGTGAAAACACAGCTCACTTTATAAATAAAGAAACATGTTTAGCTGCTACAGTTAAAACAGAATCAACTGTGGACTGCATTAAATTCCTTTTGCAATCTGGTTTCCATTAAGTGCTAACCAGAAAACTAAATTCAGATGAGATTGAGTCATTTTTCTCGGCACTGCAACAAATGTCAGGTTCAAATGACATGACAAATGCAAACAACTGTATACAGAACCTTCACAGGATTTTAGTGACAGGGATGGTGGCTTCATCTACAAATGCCAATGTTACAACCTGTAATGATCAGGGCTAGAGATAAGGAAGGGCCGGTTTAGCACTTTGATGAGGGACATGCCGACATGTTCCACTTTCGAGGAGTCTTGTGACGTCAGTGGGAACAAACTGCCCATGGAACGTTACAGTTAAGCATAGCATTCTGAGCAGGTCTGAAATAGTCTGAAAAAATTCATTTCTTTTTTTCAATATAAATTAGTATTTTTTTAATTCATTGCTAAGATATTATAATCTTATGTATATATATTTTTTAAATGTCGTCTTTTGCATTTGCAACGTGCTGTAATACATTTGTAAAGTGCAAAGGAAAATATATTATTTTCCATCGATTTCCTCAGAAGAATTCGGACTTATCAAAAGAATGGATTTGTAGATGTTGCCGAAAATATGAAGTTAACCCGAAAAATGCTCGGGTATGTGGTGAGCATTTTATGGAAAATGATTATGCAGATGATATGCAAAATAGACTGTTACGATTGCCCCAAGAAAGAGAATTAAAAGAGCTTGCTGTACCAAATTTGAAATTACCAGCTCTAAATACAGATGAACAAATAAGTGCAATATCGGAAAGGCAAAAAAGAAGAAAAATTTTGCAAAATGTGCATGACAGACTGAAAACTGTAAGTCCTTGTAAAACAAATAATGATTCATTAGTACTCATCGAAGACCATCATGATGAAATCAAATCCAAAGATTGTGAAAACTGTAACATCCTTCAAAAAGAGATTGATGACTTAAAATTAAAGTTAATTACAGAAAATAACATGGTACAGTTTTTAAGCAATGAAAAACACTGTACTGATAATAAAACATCCTGAAAATTGAAGAGAGTTCACCAATCGAAAAAAGTAGAGCAGCTGAAGTGTATAAATTGAAAACAAGGTTACGCTCTTTAACCAAAGAAAACACAAAGCTCAGTAATTTGACAAAATGCATAAGGGGTGTTTTTAGTGAAACGCAAACAGATGCACTCATTAAAAAGAAAAATGTTCAATGAACATATGAAGATATATCAGAAGCTATAGCAGCAAGAGTAATTTCATCAAAAGCGTTATTTCAATGCATATTAGGAATATTTTATATTCCTCTCTTATTTATTGAAACTCTTATTTTAAGGGGAAAACCCCAATTACAGGTAATCAATAGTAGATTAGCATGTATGTATTTATGTACTAAATCATTGAGACTAAATTTATTTAAACAAATTTTCTTATTTTTAGGACATTCTTGTTTAGATTTCTGCTCTTGTCATTTATCAAAGTACTATGAAATAATTCAATTTGTTTTCTTACTTAATCAATGTTTTGTCATTTCTTTATTCTTTGTAGATAAATTTTGAAAGGATGAAAAAACCCTTTTGTTAAATCGTAACTATAATGATCCATCAGACACAGAAATCACTAGTTTAAAAGAATTGAAGGCTGGTGATCCAAACAAGCAGGTAAGTAGAGTCAGTAAAGTTGGACTCTAAAAAATATAAGTGTACATCAGCAGTATCAGGGAGTGTAAAAACTTGTTAGAAACTCTCTAGAAAAAAAAAATTACAAGAACTACTTAACTCTTTTAATAAACAAAATACTCCTTAAAACTCTTTAAATTATCATGAGGCAAAATTTAGTGGCTTAATTAAAGTATACAAGAGTCAAATAAAAAGGAAATAAAATAGGAAGCTTCCATTTTTACAAAAATAAAGTGTACTTATTATTTTATTATTATCACTGTTTAAATTTTATCAAAACCCAGTAGCAAAAATTTCTGTGTCAGTGTGCAGCAAATCAAAATTTATCTGTGACCCAACAATGCTGGAACAAGCTTAGTATCATGAGAAATGACTTGAACAGCTTTTGAAAAATAATTAGAATGTTAGCTCATAAAAATGAGTATATGTACATTATCATGCTAATCATGTAAATTCTGAAACTTGCAAAGGAAGATAATCGTATCTAAGGGCTTTTATGATATTTACAGAGATGCCTACCTCTAAATAAAAATAGTCTTGATCTTCACTAATCCAAGAGTGAGAATTTTCAATGTTTCAATAAATTTCCATTTTTTAAAAATCAATGATATCCCCCACCCCCTTTCCCATAATTTGCATTTTCCTCTCTTATTTTATATATTCCTATTTTATTAGGAATATTTTATATTCCTCTCTTATTTTAAGGGGAAAAACCCCTATTACAGGTAATCCATAGTAGATTAGCATCTATGTATTTATGTACTTAATCATTCAGACTAAATTTATTTAAGCAAATTTTCTTATTTTTAAGGACATTCTTGTTTAGATTTCTGCTCTTGTCATTTATCAAAGTACTACGAAATAATTCAATTTGTTTTCTTACTTAATCAATGTTTTGCCATTTCTTTATTCTTTGTAGGTAAATTTTGAAAGGATGAAAAATTCCCTTCTATTAAATCGAAACTATGACGATTCATTAAACACAAAATTCACCAGTATAGAAGAATTAAAGGCTGGTAATCAAATAAGCAGGTATGAAAAATTCCCTTCTAATAATCGAAAATATGACTATTCATTAAACACAAAAATCACCAGTATAGAAGAATTAAAGGCTGGTAATCAAACAAGCAGGTATGAAAAATTTCCTTCTATTAAATCGAAACTATGACGATTCATTAAACACAAAAATCACCAGTATAGAAGAATTAAAGGCTAGTAATCAAAACAAGCAGGTATGATAAATTCCCTTCTATTAAATCGAAACTATGATGTTTCATTAAACACAAAAATCACCAGTATAGAAGAATTAAAGGCTGGTAATCAAAACAAGCAGGTATGAAAAATTCCCTTTTACAATTTAAATAAAAAGAATTTTTAAACTTTACCTCTGTGCTCTCCTTGTACACCTGGCTCAATTATTACTGATGACAATGGCCGTCGTAACACATTTTTTTAACGATTTTGGAGAACGAAATATATAAACAAAGATAAGAATTTATTTTCCAATATGTTCAATGTGATAGCCCTTATGTTAAACTGTCATAGTATTAATCTTGATTTCCAGTATAAGATTGTTTTTCTGAAAATATCAAGGTTGATTTTGTTCCTCTACACAACCACAATCTTCCAGAGTGCATTCAATGTTTTGGGTTGGTTGGTTGGTTGTATGGAGTTTAATGGCACAAGGTCCCATAGGGGACAAGCTGCGCCAAAGAAAAAATATTTTTTTTTTTTTTTTTTTTTATAAACCACAAAATTTAAAATGAACAAAAGTAAAAAAGGAAACAAAGTTTAATGAGAACGCTATCTGGATGGGGTCAATGTTTTGGGAGGCCACTTATAAAGAGCTTGTTTCAAAAACTCAAATGCACAGTCCCATAGGAGACATGTCAGGGAACTTGGGTGGGATGCATTTAACTGGGATAGCCTTATAACAGAAAACTTCAAATAAGGAAAGATTAAAAAAAAAAAGGATATACATGCATTTAGTATGCCTTGGAGTAACCAAGAAATTGCTCAATACATGGTTGAATGGCAAAAGCTTTGTCAAATTAACACACAAAGCTAAAGATAAAATAAATGCTTTTCTCAGTTAAGAAGTTGGACTTCAAATGAATTTTCCAAAAAACCAAAATCCCTTAATGACATTGCTAGGTGGAAAGCCACTGAATATACGCAATTTCTTCTGTATACAGGATCTGTAGTTCTGCAAAATGTATTGCCACCACATTTATATGAGCACTTTTTAATATTGCATGCATCAATATATGCGGTATTCGCCTACATATTGCAGAACATGTGATTTCGTATACAACTTATTATATATCTTTATTCAAAGGGCAAAACAAATTTATGGGGCAGATTTCATAGTATCTAATGTTCACAATTTAATTCATCTCAGTGACTGTGTGAAGATGTTTGGCATTCTAGATAGTTTCAGTGCATTTCAAATCGAAAGCTATTTAGGACAAATGAAGAAAATGTTAGACTCCAAAAAAAACCCTTGCCCAACTTTGTAACAGGTTGTCTGAAAGAGACAGAATCATTTTTGATACTTTTGATGATGCTGTTGTACATAACGAATCAGAAATAATTAGTGTCCTCAAGCATTACAAAGAAATGAAAACTAAAAAAATATTTTATATCTAGCGTATTGCTTAAAGGTTGTACAATATGCAATAAAGAAAATGTTCTTGCTAAATATTTCATAAAAGTTTGTTCTCACACTGAAAAGTGCAAATTAACTTATTTTTATGACTATCTTATACTTTCCCCAAGCTCATGATAACTGTAGTATTGAAAATAAGAAGAATATAGTTGTTTTAAAGATGAACTAAATTCAAAGCCGGTATATGAATTCATGGGGCTGATAGCAAAAATGTAATCGATTCTGTCTTCAGAGGGTGAGAAAAGAACAAAAAAGGGGGTCTCACGAAGTGTCGTCAAGAATAAAATCAAGCATGAAAATTATAAAGAAGCCCTATTCCATTCGAAGCTTTCAAGAAAAATGCAATATCGCATACAGAATGAGCAGCATTAAATATACACGATTCGGCAAAACTAAGTGGCACTGTCTTCCAACAAGGACAAAAGGTATGTTCTAGACGGTAGGCGGAAAAAATCACCCTGGAAAAAATCATCACGGAAAAAATCACCACGGTAAAAATCACCAATGGAAAAAAGCACCATCGGTAAAAATCAAAGCACCATCAGTGAAAAGCTCCCTGATAAAAAAAAAGGGGGGGGCTTCAAGTTCAGATGGGAAAATACCACACATCACATTTATGAATAACACGTCTTTAAATAATAGTCCAGGCATTTGGTAGAAAATAAAGGAAAGTTTTGGTGTAGTTTTTTTTTTGGGTCCCTTTATGTTTTTTGGGTCACTGAACACGAATCCGAGGTTTTCCAACAAAATTTTTTTCGGGAAATATGTTTTTTTTTACAAAAAACGTGCAAAAAAACAGACTTTTTTCCGTTTTTTCAAAATAATTCCAAAATTATGCATTTTACGTGAAAGTCGGCAATATATGAATTAAAGAAAATAAAATTTCTTACATTTTATGTATTGAAAGTTTTTTTCTCTGATCAATAGTTTAGCCGTGAGAGTGCCTCAAAAATGGGTGGAAAAAACAAAAAACTGTAAAAAAAACGGGAATTACAGTACTGTATGTCAATGTAACATAGAAACTAATCCTTTTACGCAAATGTTAACTATTAATGTTACTAAAGATTATATGTCTGACTATATTTTATGCATTTGAGGTAGAGGAAAAGCACGGATCTGACACCAGGGGAAGGTGGGAGCAGTGGGGCAGATGCAGCTACTCTCATGAGTTGAAGGTGCTACTCCTCCGGAGAGCTCGTATTCTAAGAGGCGGTAACATTGAAGTCCAGTAGAAATAGCATTTTACCTTACAAAAATTCGGGTAGTTCTGATTTTTGGGTATGTTGTAAAGGTTGACCCTCTAATAAAAAAAAACCAAGTTTTCGACCTTCTAGACTTTGTGTGTTTTTCACAATATTGAAAAAAAAAAACCAATATTTTTCGGCACTTTTTTCGATTTTTCTTAAATAACTCAATTTTAGTGCATTTTACAGAAAAAAGCACAGTCACCATTTTGTAGAGCATAAAATTCTCTACAACATGCAATATTCAGGTTTGTAAATTGTCCAAATAGGGGGTAAGATACGCAGCCGGGAAAATAGGGTTAAATTTGGAAAAAATGTAAAAATCCACAAATGACGTTAGTGTTTGCTTAATAACCTACTTTTAGTGCATTTTAGAGACAAAAGCACTTTCACCATTTTGTAGAGCATAAAATTCTCTACAACATGCAGTATTCATGTTTGTAAATTTTCCAAATAGGGGGTAAGATACGGCAAAAACTAACGTCATTTGTGGATTTTTATATTTTTTCCAAATTTAACCCTATTTTCCCGGCTTCGTATCTTACCCCCTATTTGGACAATTTACAAACATGAATACTGCATGTTGTAGAGAAGTTTCTGCTCTACAAAATGGTTTAAGTGCTTTTGTCTCTAAAACGAACTAAAAGTAGGTTATTAAGCAAAAACTAACAACTTTAGTGGATTTTTGCAAATTTTACCCTATTTTCCCGGCTCCGTATCTTACCCCCTATTTCAGGGATGAAAGTGCACTAAAGTCATTTTGTAGCAGCTTTGTAGCAGCAAAAATCTAATTTTGTAGCAGTAAAATCCATTTTTGTAGCAGCAAAAATCTTAATTTTGGAGCAATAAAAACTGTTTTGGAGCAGATTGAAATTCTAATGTTAATAAAAGTTATTGCTATCTTGAAAATACTTTGATATTTGAAAAAAAAATTACTCTGATAAAATTTTGCCACACTTTTTGCTAACCCTGAACATTCTAAACAACATTTGGGTACTGATTGCAATAATGCATGTATGTTAAAGAAAAAATTAATGAATCTATAAAATCCCCCCCCCCCCCACCCAAAAAAACTGACTACATTACTGGGTAATAGTACTTTCATTTAGCATTTTGTTTGAGAAACTATTTCTTTGAAGAAAATATTGTATAATAATAATAAAATCAAATAAGATGTGAGAAACATTGAGAGATGCATGAAATAATATTTTTGTCAGCCAATATCTGTGGGGATCTCAAAGTAATGCTTTGTATTTCAATAACCATTAAACTCTTTTTGTAAGTGAATATTTGAAAGGCCAAAAAAAAATTTTTTTTTCATATGCAGCTTTTCGAGAAGAGCCAATCAAAATCCATCCTGCCACATTTGAAGGCCCATAAAAACCTCACCAACGCTTACATTTTATCAGTCATCATGTTTGATCAACTCCCGTTCGAATTACAATGTTTTATTTTTCGTAACTACTTGTCGACTGCGGATAAAATAAAGTTGTTCCGCGTAAGAGAATTTGGAAAAATTTTAACCGCTAAGTATTCGTGGATACATCTTCCCAAGATCTCTTTAAAGAATTATATGCGTATTTCAAAAAAATACCTGCACATTTTAAAGCCAGGACTCTATAAATCCAGCAATTTAAAAACTATATACGAAATAAATCTTTGTGAAAAGATGGGTGTGTTAAAACTGCAGAGTTTCGCATTAGGGAACTCAGGAGACTTCCGCACACACAAAAAAAATGCTTCATCCACTTATAGCATTCCCGAATTTCAAGCAATGCTGATGAAGCTTCGAACCACATCGACAAAAATTTCCGAACATTCCTATTTTAACAGTGAATACTACATATCCTTGAACACTCCTATGCACAAACTGTTTCGAGAAAATATCATTTATGAAACAGATTTCAACCAGCTTTCGTGCTACAAAGGTAAACAGCTGTACATCATGAATGTTTTCAAAAAACGTCCTCTCGATGAACTCAAGTTTTATTTGAAAGAATTCATGAGGCGAAGAAATAAAGATTCTGAAAAGCACGCTTTCTATCAAATCTTTAAAATGACACACTGGAGAAAAAATTTAAAATGTATTCTCAAAGTGAAATATGTCTACAAATCATGAAAACATGTAATCCTTGCGGAAGGATTTAGAAAATCCTTGCAGATGTAAAAAATAAAATAAAGCTTTTTTTTTTTCTTTGGAGGCGCTCCTCACCCTGGAAAGTAAATCCCCACTGATCAAGAAGAGATATTAAGACTGGATTGTTTATTTTAAAATCGAGGCAAAAAATTTTACAATTCAAATGGAACATCCAATCTTTTGGCGGCAGTCCCTTTATTAAAAAAGTGTGCGGGTGGGCCGAAAGTTCAGAAAATTGGACTAAAAGTGATTAAACGCTTTCAAGTATAACACGCCCGACCCCATGCTCCGAAACAATACAGTTCTCCATCAAAATAAAGGCCAGATAAAATGGAACGATTTTCATTTGATTTTGAGATCCCCTCCCTATTTATTTTTGATTGCGACCCAAGGACTACAGAAGAGATGCCTGTTTTGAAGATTGAATATCCTTTCGCATTTGAAGTTTTCTGGAGCCAATGAAGATTTTTCTTTCTGCCTCCTGCAGGAGAGCTTAAAAATCTCGAATTGACAGGGCAAAAAAAATTTTTTTGCTTCCATTTTAAAGTTCTCGTAACTTTAAAGAAATAAAAACAATTCAAGACGTAGTTAATAAATATGAAACTTTTTACCCTCATTAAAAAAGAAACATTCATTCAAAAAAAAAAATGGTCAGAGAAAATAAAGTAAAAGCTTTATATATCAAATAAAAAAAAAACCCATCCATCGATAAATATAAAATATCAAAAAGGAAAAAGCACTGTCTGCAAAAACAGATCCATTTTGGGATTACAAGAAAACTCGCGGCAATCAACTTTGTGAACATTAACTGAAAACATTTTTGGCCAGCGCAACAAATTCAAAATAGTCACTGAGAAATGCTTTTGTAAAAGCGGGTTGCTCCTTAGCTCATGATGCCAGTAAATTTGATTGGACAGAACCCATATCTTATTTTGTGCTAACTTTTATGACTGCTGTATTTAAATTGCAAGTAATTATGAAAGCGGAGAATATTGGAAAATCGACCTGCAGCACGTGGCAAAGCGCGAATGGCGAAAAGATGGCGCCTATGTTTTTTTCTAGAATTTGCTTTTTCCTCCGTCTTTATCAGTCTTATCTGAGCCCTTCCTTGTGGTGCTTCACTCATTGTTCACTTCCAGTCTGTCGAAAAATGTCAGAGTAGTGTGACTATACGCAGAATTGGAAAACAACACATTCTGTTCTTTTTTTTCCTGTAGGCTTTGTGAATTTTCATTAAAAATGGCACAGCTTTATAAGAACTTAAATTAAAGGATCTTCTTAATTTTCTTGAAAGCAGGGAAAAAACTCATGGAGGTTCTACTGTATTTATAATGCCACAATAATTTGTTTGCTTAAAATGGCATAATTTACATACTTAAACAATACTATGTTGAGGTGACAATTTAAATTTTCTTTCAAACTGCAGTGATTGAAACTCATTTTTTTTTCTGTACTAGTAATTTAAGAAATGCAACTAAAAACATGCGATCTAATTAATTAAACATGACATTGTCCGAACTCTGCAATAATTGTTTCTTGGTGTCAGTGTATTACAAACAATGATTAAAGCAAGAAAAGACGTATCGAAAAAAAAATCTTAGATCTTTTTGTGGAAGTGCGAATTCGTTTAAATGTGTCGTGGGCCTAAAGTTGGACTAAAAATGATTAAAATACAAAATTTAATTGTGCTTGTTTTTTTTCTAAGCTTAGGCGTTGCATTTCGTGCGGTGCTTACTTCTGGTATTACATTTCATGGACAGTGCTTACAAGTTACACTTTTTT
Organism: Maratus michaelseni; assembly: GCA_963931845.1. Lineage (NCBI taxonomy): Eukaryota > Metazoa > Arthropoda > Arachnida > Araneae > Salticidae > Maratus > Maratus michaelseni. The sequence continues at coordinate 24,472,177 of OZ007597.1, forward strand.
TTTTTAACAGCCATAGAAAATTGTAGAGGATAAAATCTTGTGCAACCTCATTTTGATACTTTTCTGCATGCTGTTCGCGCCAAAAAATAAATCTCTGGCCACAAGCATCCTAAGTTTTCAAGTCGTTGCAATACACTAACTGAAGGATTTTTTTTTTTTTTTTGCTCATAAAACCTGTTTTAAGATTCTAACAAGATCCTTCCGAAGAGTCACAGCTCTTGTTTAAAAAGTCCGAGTAAGATTCCTTTTCTTGACTTAAGATATAAAATTCTGGAACGTTTCTCCAATCTCGTAGTATGTTGGGTATTTCAGTTAAATGTATCGGTTTTGCATCTTCCAATTTTTTGAGCAGGAGTTTTAGCACACGATCGATATCGACCTGGGAAAACTAATTAAACCGGGAATGCTGACACATAATACATTTTATTTCATACCAAATGATGTGATTCAATATAGTGAATATCACAACTTTTTTCTGTGAGTCTGAAATAAATTGCCATCTTTCTCTAAAAGGGTTCCAGCAATAAATATTTTCTGCCCCAACCCTTTTAATCACGGGGAAAAAATGCTCTTGAATCCACCGAATAAAATCTTCTATTTCATCCACAGTTGTTATATATTGCAGAAAATCTGTAAATTTCTTTAAGATTGTATTCATCTGCTGTTTAATTGAACACCTATTTTCATGTGAACCCCCTCTCTGCATTTTTAAGCTGCAGTAAATAAGTGTTTTGTAGCTGAAGTTGCCAAATTCCAGCAACTTTACGCTATCAAGTTCAAAAGGTAGTATTAGTTCTAGCCGTTCAGCAATTATTTCAGGTGCATACCTATTTCTCAATATACTACACAGTGCATTGTACACGGGCACAAAAAAACACCCACTCCCTTGGAAATGGCGTTTGTAAGAAAGCAGTATTTCGAGTGTGCGCGTACATGTCTTCAGACTGGAATCATGCGACCTTAAGATAATGTTGAATTTTCGAAATATTCCAGGCTCGTTGAAGCTATCCGATGAGAGGCGTTTACACCATGTTTTAAGAACTCTGTTAGTAGTTGATTTAAACGCAGTTATAGCGCGAGCGTTCTTTTTCAAATAACAAACATTTCATCCAGTCCTTTTTATCGTGAACGATTTCAATTTTATCCTCTTTACAAATGACATACCGTCGTTTATTCAATATGTGAGTAAACTGAGCAACAACATGCTGCTGTGTATTGTTGTCGGGATGAATGTGCGATGGAAAAAATAATTTATAAAGTGGTTTCATAGAACTCACACAAGGCATCATTAATTCCAGCAACTCTTCCTCAAACACTTGCTTTTTGTCAATTGAAATCAAACGCTTAAAACACGATTTCTCATTTTCAATATTCATTTTGGATAACTCTGAAAAATAATTTTTCTTGTACACTTCGATGCAGCTCGTTTTATCGTTTACCGTATCGACAAAAATGATTTCTACAGGCACGTTTATCGCATTGCCGGGTTTTTTCGAGCCTGATAACGATATGCTTGAAGGGCAATCTAATTTGAATTTCACTTCAAAATCTCTTTTGCTGCATTTGAATTTCATCTGGTTGCACAATAAAATATAGTCGTCGTGACTTATTTCAATTTCTGGTAGGTGAACGTGCATGCCACCAGAATAATCTTCTCGCATAGCCAAAATCACTGTGAAATCTTTAAGAATAGGAGCTAAATGAAATTTAAGAACATCTAGGAAAGTCGTGTAGAAAAAACGTAAATGTTTTTCGCGAGAAATATTGGTTCCATGCACATCTATGTCGAATACGAGTGAGTGACTCAAAGAATGTGTCAAGCTCAGAGTCAGACATTTGTTCTCATGAGATTTCCCAACAGAAGAAGCCAGATAAGAAGATAGTTCAGGATAGTTGGAAGGATAACAAATATATAAAGATTTGCTTGCCATGCATTTTATAATATACGACTGTTGTGTGCAGTTGTAAAGCGATACTTGAGAAATTTCATGCAAGTATTTTTCCATAATAATATATACTATTCACATGAAAATTCGTTTATATAGAAGATATAAAAAAAATTATTGAAAATATACTGATAATAATTTATGAATCGCCCCTTTTTTTTTTCCCCGGAATGCAGATAAAGTAAGATATGGAAAACACAGGAAGGTACGAGATTGATAGATTTGGCAATCAAATTTATCCCCCGTCTCCCGAAGGTGGGGAAAGATATCTGAAAAATGGAAAGTTTGATGTCATGGCAAAAAAAAGAGATTTTAGAGGAAATATACATCCTTATTTTGCCAACGATAAAGACGGTAACCCCATTTGCCCATTTTTAAAAGAAGGTATGAAATATTTGGAGCTCAATATACCTTATCTGAAACGAGGCAATAAAGAGCTTTATCCGAAACTCGATAATAAGGAGTATTATATAGGTGTTAACGAAAATTGTAAGTATGCAAGGGACGAAAACAATCAAGAATACCATGCACGATTCATGAATGAATTTTATTATGCATTTAAACGAAACCAAAACGGGGACCTTGTTGATTTTCCAATCGAAAATCAACAGAGAGAAGCGATATACATCCTCTTTGTGGATAAAATTGAGTACCCTTTGAATTGGCCCGAAAGAAGAGTCATATACCCTGCAGATTCAAAAGACTTTGTGGATAGAATTCTATACCCTTTGAATTGGACCAAAAGAAGAGTCATATACCCTGTAGATTCGAGTGGGAATGAATACTATTTAGAGAATCGCGGAAAGCAGTATTATGGCCATCTGCAGCTTAACATTACCGCGCTTTGTTCGCCTATATATGCTAAAAATAAATTGGGGGCTGATATTCTAGCACTCGATAAAAAAATTCCTTATTATGCTTTTACTATATATAAGTGTGTTAAAATATCAGACATTTATCCAGAGACGAAAAATCGTAGAAAATTTTATTTGCGACAGAATAATAAGGAAATATACGCAAAACGTAATAAGAAAGGAGAAATCTACGCGAAAACCGGAACGACTATTGTGCTGTGGACGAAACTAATATATCGTATTATGCGGCAGACGAAAATAACATAGAAATATACCCCTCTACTCAACTTGGGAAAAATATTTATCGAGTGGAGAATAGCAAAGAACGAGTAGCTGAAAATAAAAAATCGAAGCAAGGTTTCTATGCAAAAGATCGATTTTTGAATGAGTTTTACCCTAAACAATTTGTGATTTTAGAATCATAAAAAAAAGAGACAAAAAAATTAAAAAAAAAAAAAAGGATACACCTTATAAGATCAGATCACAAGCATTTGGCAAGGTACAAAAATGATTGTCGCGGCAATTGATGTCAGTTATTCCACTGACCTAATAGATTGCTATAAAAATACACACAGTGTTTACAGTGTTTTAAGAAAATTGCAGCCTCCCATTCATGTTATATACTGGCATAGCTTTGCTACTAAGATCACTATTGAAAGAGTGGAAGAAAATTTAGGTTATAATAGAGGACTTGGATACACTGAACCTCAATGTTTCGTAGAGCTATTATCGGGCAAAAACGATCCCATCGATTTGTATGTGTTCACAGACGGAGCTGTTACCAACATGCAAGTGCAAAAATGTAAACAGATTCTAAAGAGAGAGAAAGTGCTCATATCGAGCGTTCAATTATACTTCATTGGAGATGCAAAAAATATGAATTTCAATTTCGTTAAAATATTCGAAGGAGTCTCCCAAGAAATCTATATTAATGGCGAATCGAATTTCATTGAGACTTTTAATGAACAATATTTTTCTCCAGAAATATTTTTTCTTTGGCAGGTTTGGAAAACATTGTGCGAACAGTCTAAATTTGCAATATTTAACATATTAGCACATTATTTTCATCATGAAGTGTATAATGAAGTACCGGAAAGTAAATTTCAAATAGTTTTGTACGCGAGCGGATGGAAAAAAAGAAATCTTCACTTAACCTATGAATTCTTGGGCCATTTAAATCTGAAAACAGTTTTATGCGTGTATAAAAATTTTATAAAGACAAATTCTCCTACAGCTGATCGCATGACTTTTGAAGATGTAAACGACGAATCAGTATTTGAAGATTTTATCGACGATCAAAATGAAACAAACAATAAATTGCTGAATCATATTCAGATCAACCTCGTTACTTGCCATCCACTCGTTATATGTCGAACATCAAAGAAACACTGGAAAGAGTGTGTCGAAAAATATAATTCCATAAGACATTCTTATATAAGATTATTCAGAAGGTATTGCGAAAAATATAAAAAATACCCTCAAAGTCCTTCAGAATTAATTGTTTTTTTAAACGAGTATATTTTTGTAAAGCAAGATGGTATTCCAGCAATATTTTCTACATCATTAATTTCTAATTTCGAAAAAGTATTGGTGATTTTCAAAGAAGTCATGACTACATATTCGTGTTCAGATTATTTGAGATTGGCTCGCAAATATCATTCAGAAGCTCGTCGTTTAACATGTGAATAAAAACGGCCGAGTGCTCAAAAAATGTTCTTTTTTATTTTTATCTGCAGATTTTGTTTAGAATAAACATTTGTAAAAAAAAAAAATATGCAGCATTTTTTTTTGTCAATATACAGGTGTTTAACTTGAGTGATTACACATTCATGTTGAGTAAACTGCCTACAGAAATACTTTTCAAAATATTGCGAGATTACATTGATTATGAAGAAAAAGTGCGTTTATTAACTTATCCTTTTTTCCAAAAAATTCTTTTGAGAGAATATGCTTGGCGAACATTACCGAAGGTATCTTTGAAATCGTTACAATTTATATCACAACACTATCTACATGTTATTGCCCCGGGATTCTATATTTCAAAGAATGATTCTTATGACATTTTTACAGTTTTTATAAATAAACAAACTGGCTGTGTTCTCATTGAAGGTTATGAATTGGCGACTGTTTTCACTGCCGGTCGTCAGAAAGCATCGAAAAGAATACACCAATATCTCAATGTTTTAGATTTGAAAGAGATTTTAATTTATTTCAAAGCATCGTGTCATTTCGCTCCTACCATGACTATTGCTTCCAAAATTTCTATGGGTGGATTTTTTTTTTTCTAAAGCAGTACGGAATTGTGACATGTTTAGTTTAAACGACAAGTTTTATATGTACAGATCAAAAACATTAAAAAATATTTATGAATATGATTCCAGTAAAAATGTCATTAAAGTAACCTATTTCTATATAAAAAGAAATATGTTTTGACATACATTTTACCTCGGTGTTTCTCAAAACTGCTGTTTGAAGGTCACATTGGGCGGGTTCCAGTAAAAATGTCATTAAAGCAACCCATATCTATATGAAAGAGAAATATTTTTTGACACATGACCTCGGTGTTTCTCAACTGCTATTTGAAGGTCTTTATAAATTGGGTCAAACCTTTGTACTTAAAGCTCAGCAACTGAGCGAGTCATTGAATAGTATTTCAACCTCAGCTGCTGCTTACTGTTGTCTGTTTTTTTTATTTCGAAGAAAAATTATGGATCTCGCTGCGTATTACCACAGTGATCTTGTTTTCAATTTTGAAAACTCGTCTGACGAGGAAGAATGGAACTTTGTCGAACAGAAGCTTGATGAAGATGTACACCTGTTCAAGGGGGTAAAGTGCATCAACGTGCCGATTGTGCTGTTTTTAAGCCTTTTAAAAATCGGCTTCACAAAAGAAGAACTTGCTTTTGTCAACGAAGAACTTAAAAAAAGTATTGTGTCCACACAGGCACTGCGAACTGTTTTAGGCGTCGAGAAAACTGAGTCGCTCGTATATATGCTCAGCCCCGAGCTTGCGATTTCCGAATATTTGAAACCAGATATGGAAATATTGAAACTCGAAGAGATGGATCTGAAATACATCAAGAAATGTGCCGTCTGCAAAACTGACTTTACAACAGGTACAGAAGTGTACTGTTTCACATGTGTGCATTTTGCACATGAAACATGCTTGCAAAAACGAATAAAAAAACACGAAACTTGCCCCGTGTGCAATACACGTTACGATAAGTATCCTAAACTCATCAAAAATTGGATAAAAAATGATGCTGAAGTAACAACATACCTGTACAAAATAAAGCACAAAGTTTCTGGTTTAATTCGTGTATACAATCCAGAATGTGTAAAAATGTTGATGCATGAAAATTTATATAAAATGTATTGATATCTGAAAGCCTCTGGTCTTCTTTTTCACTATTATTCACACAATTCTCACTGATTTTTTTTTTTTTTTTTTTTACAGCGGCGATACCCAAACATTTTTTTCAACTATTTTTACACTGGCATTGAAAAAAAAATTAATTTTCTTCATGAGTTTTAAAAATGACTCCCAAGGGAGAAACTCCCTTTTTACAAAAATTTAAATCGATAAATCAAATCAAAATATATACAACATTTTATAATACACATTATAATTGTAATTGTTACAATTATACTATAGAATTTAATTTGTATGAAAGGAACTGTAAAACCACCAAAAATTTCTTTTTCTGCTGTCTTGTAATTGATGCGTTTATTTAAATTAATCAACTGTGTTACAGGTTCTGGTGCTAAGATTATTTTTCCGTGTTTATTAAAGGTTATGATAGAGTTTTCCCAGTCAATGCTGTTTAATGTTGAAATATCAAACTTTTCTGCATAGGGATATTTTTTATAAGTATGGGCATTATTTTTCAGATACTCAGATAAGACATTGGCAGTGAAATAAACATTTTTAGGAAAATCAATGACATTATACTCTAGATGAAAATTGTCGTGATAATCCATCCACGAATTTTTATACAAAATATCCTCCATTTCTTAATTTTTTGAAAAAAAAGGGTATTATATTACTGCATTTAAATAATCTATTAGACTGTCAGAAAAATGGAGTATTTTTTCAAACGTTAGTATACCGCTGACGTTTTGTTTATTACAGAAAATAAAATGTTCTCTTAGAGAATTAGAGTTCATGCAATTTATGGAACCTGATAAAATATTTTTTTGGAACTGAAATGCTTTTTCAACGCAAGCAGAGGACAAGTCATTTGCATTTTCGTGTTCCAAATGTCCACAGTCCCATTGTTTAGTTATGCTGTTAAATCCAGGTATGCCGCGTCTAAATTTTATTTTCTCTAGACAATAATCCGAAAAGCAGTGGAATGGAATTTCATCTAAATGAATTAATTTATTACCACTCTTATCTAAAGAATTACAAGAACACTGGTAACGCAATTTGCCATTGTATAATTCGTAATAATCGTTGATTATTTCGTTGGTTATTGGAAGATTCGTTTTCCTATCGATTAGTATGTTTAAGGAATTGTCAACGGCATATGAATTTTGACAAGCAACAAAATTGTCATTGTTCCAAATTGATGGATTTTTTGGAATACATAACCATCCGTTCACTGAATAAATGGGTACAGACCTTTGAACGTTACAATTTTCAAACCCTTTCGGCAAGCAATAAGTACCTGGTGATAACTTTTCATTAAACATGATCACATTCTCTTCAGGATATATTTGAAATTTTTTATACTGACCAGAACAAACAGTCTTACAATTGCACGTATCATTTTCACATTTATAGCCGTTTATGGAACAGAACAGCTTAGCGTCCGATGTTGCTGTATTGGGGATATCTGTAAATTTGGAAGATTTCTTGTTTATACCAAACAAGTTATATATGCCGGGTTTATAAAATAAGTTGTAAATAGAAATTATGAAAATTAAAAATATGATTAAATATATAAAGTCGATTTTCATTATTAGTTTCTTTTTTTTTCTATGAAATGACTATTTTTTTTCCCCTAATAAAGAAATAAATGAAACTTGTATTTTTAGTTTTGTGCCTTCTATTACTATTTTTTAATTTTGAGACTGTAAACATTTTAAACAAAACAAAAGAGAGCCATTTTATGATAATATGGAAAATCACAGAACATAAGCATTTGTTTCATTTATTGCCACAAGAAATATTTTTGCTGTTAGATCATGGCACGTTTTATTTCTTTTTAGAAGATCATACGGAGGCTACTTATATTCCTGCAATAAATCTCAAAACGAATTATAAAGTTAATGTAATCAATTATATTTACTTATGCGAGTGGACAGAATTCACTCCAAAGGTGCAAGAATACGATAGTTCTCTTGCCAGTATACCCGAAATAATTAATTCTTTAATATGATAGAGAAAAAGTGAAGTTTTAAATTTATTATTTGGAAATTTTTTTTTAATAAACCGAGTTTGTGAAAATGTGGATAAATGAAGGCGTATAAGATAAGTAATGAATAAGAAAAACTGCCCTGACAATCGGAGTTTTTATGATTTAGGTATTTTGAAGAAATCAAATCGTTCTATAGATAAATTGCTTGAGTTTACCATCTCTCACAACAAAAACTTACCGAAATATTATAAAAGAAATTCAGCATTCCACCAGTTTAATGATATAACTCTGCAGTTAGCCTTAGATTTTGCTATTCATGCGAAATCGCATATCGACGAATTGATCCACAATAAATTGCAATATGGGAAATTATATGAACTTGCGAGAATGACTAAATTCAATAATATCAACATAGATTATTCAATTTTCCCCCTCATCGATCAAGAAAAACGAGATGATATTATGGAACAAATTAAATGTATTGCTTTAAAATTTTAATTTATTTCAAATTATTTTTATTAGATTTTAATTTATTTCAAAGCATCGTGTCATTTCGCTCCTACCATGACTATTGCTTCCAAAATTTCTATGGGTGGATTTTTTTTTTTCTAAAGCAGTACGGAATTGTGACATGTTTAGTTTAAACGACAAGTTTTATATGTACGGATCAAAAACATTAAAAAATATTTATGAATATGATTCCAGTAAAAATGTCATTAAAGTAACCTATTTCTATATAAAAAGAAATATGTTTTGACATACATTTTACCTCGGTGTTTCTCAAAACTGCTGTTTGAAGGTCACATTGGGCGGGTTCCAGTAAAAATGTCATTAAAGCAACCCATATCTATATGAAAGAGAAATATTTTTTGACACATGACCTCAGTGTTTCTCAACTGCTATTTGAAGGTCTTTATAAATTGGGTCAAACCTTTGTACTTAAAGCTCAGCAACTGAGCGAGTCATTGAATAGTATTTCAACCTCAGCTGCTGCTTACTGTTGTCTGTTTTTTTTATTTCGAAGAAAAATTATGGATCTCGCTGCGTATTACCACAGTGATCTTGTTTTCAATTTTGAAAACTCGTCTGACGAGGAAGAATGGAACTTTGTCGAACAGAAGCTTGATGAAGATGTACACCTGTTCAAGGGGGTAAAGTGCATCAACGTGCCGATTGTGCTGTTTTTAAGCCTTTTAAAAATCGGCTTCACAAAAGAAGAACTTGCTTTTGTCAACGAAGAACTTAAAAAAAGTATTGTGTCCACACAGGCACTGCGAACTGTTTTAGGCGTCGAGAAAACTGAGTCGCTCGTATATATGCTCAGCCCCGAGCTTGCGATTTCCGAATATTTGAAACCAGATATGGAAATATTGAAACTCGAAGAGATGGATCTGAAATACATCAAGAAATGTGCCGTCTGCAAAACTGACTTTACAACAGGTACAGAAGTGTACTGTTTCACATGTGTGCATTTTGCACATGAAACATGCTTGCAAAAACGAATAAAAAAACACGAAACTTGCCCCGTGTGCAATACACGTTACGATAAGTATCCTAAACTCATCAAAAATTGGATAAAAAATGATGCTGAAGTAACAACATACCTGTACAAAATAAAGCACAAAGTTTCTGGTTTAATTCGTGTATACAATCCAGAATGTGTAAAAATGTTGATGCATGAAAATTTATATAAAATGTATTGATATCTGAAAGCCTCTGGTCTTCTTTTTCACTATTATTCACACAATTCTCACTGATTTTTTTTTTTTTTTTTTTACAGCGGCGATACCCAAACATTTTTTTCAACTATTTTTACACTGGCATTGAAAAAAAAATTAATTTTCTTCATCAGTTTTAAAAATGACTCCCAAGGGAGAAACTCCCTTTTTACAAAAATTTAAATCGATAAATCAAATCAAAATATATACAACATTTTATAATACACATTATAATTGTAATTGTTACAATTATACTATAGAATTTAATTTGTATGAAAGGAACTGTAAAACCACCAAAAATTTCTTTTTCTGCTGTCTTGTAATTGATGCGTTTATTTAAATTAATCAACTGTGTTACAGGTTCTGGTGCTAAGATTATTTTTCCGTGTTTATTAAAGGTTATGATAGAGTTTTCCCAGTCAATGCTGTTTAATGTTGAAATATCAAACTTTTCTGCATAGGGATATTTTTTATAAGTATGGGCATTATTTTTCAGATACTCAGATAAGACATTGGCAGTGAAATAAACATTTTTAGGAAAATCAATGACATTATACTCTAGATGAAAATTGTCGTGATAATCCATCCACGAATTTTTATACAAAATATCCTCCATTTCTTAATTTTTTGAAAAAAAAGGGTATTATATTACTGCATTTAAATAATCTATTAGACTGTCAGAAAAATGGAGTATTTTTTCAAACGTTAGTATACCGCTGACGTTTTGTTTATTACAGAAAATAAAATGTTCTCTTAGAGAATTAGAGTTCATGCAATTTATGGAACCTGATAAAATATTTTTTTGGAACTGAAATGCTTTTTCAACGCAAGCAGAGGACAAGTCATTTGCATTTTCGTGTTCCAAATGTCCACAGTCCCATTGTTTAGTTATGCTGTTAAATCCAGGTATGCCGCGTCTAAATTTTATTTTCTCTAGACAATAATCCGAAAAGCAGTGGAATGGAATTTCATCTAAATGAATTAATTTATTACCACTCTTATCTAAAGAATTACAAGAACACTGGTAACGCAATTTGCCATTGTATAATTCGTAATAATCGTTGATTATTTCGTTGGTTATTGGAAGATTCGTTTTCCTATCGATTAGTATGTTTAAGGAATTGTCAACGGCATATGAATTTTGACAAGCAACAAAATTGTCATTGTTCCAAATTGATGGATTTTTTGGAATACATAACCATCCGTTCACTGAATAAATGGGTACAGACCTTTGAACGTTACAATTTTCAAACCCTTTCGGCAAGCAATAAGTACCTGGTGATAACTTTTCATTAAACATGATCACATTCTCTTCAGGATATATTTGAAATTTTTTATACTGACCAGAACAAACAGTCTTACAATTGCACGTATCATTTTCACATTTATAGCCGTTTATGGAACAGAACAGCTTAGCGTCCGATGTTGCTGTATTGGGGATATCTGTAAATTTGGAAGATTTCTTGTTTATACCAAACAAGTTATATATGCCGGGTTTATAAAATAAGTTGTAAATAGAAATTATGAAAATTAAAAATATGATTAAATATATAAAGTCGATTTTCATTATTAGTTTCTTTTTTTTTCTATGAAATGACTATTTTTTTTCCCCTAATAAAGAAATAAATGAAACTTGTATTTTTAGTTTTGTGCCTTCTATTACTATTTTTTAATTTTGAGACTGTAAACATTTTAAACAAAACAAAAGAGAGCCATTTTATGATAATATGGAAAATCACAGAACATAAGCATTTGTTTCATTTATTGCCACAAGAAATATTTTTGCTGTTAGATCATGGCACGTTTTATTTCTTTTTAGAAGATCATACGGAGGCTACTTATATTCCTGCAATAAATCTCAAAACGAATTATAAAGTTAATGTAATCAATTATATTTACTTATGCGAGTGGACAGAATTCACTCCAAAGGTGCAAGAATACGATAGTTCTCTTGCCAGTATACCCGAAATAATTAATTCTTTAATATGATAGAGAAAAAGTGAAGTTTTAAATTTATTATTTGGAAATTTTTTTTTAATAAACCGAGTTTGTGAAAATGTGGATAAATGAAGGCGTATAAGATAAGTAATGTATAAGAAAAACTGCCCTGACAATCGGAGTTTTTATAATTTAGGTATTTTGAAGAAATCAAATCGTTCTATAGATAAATTGCTTGAGTTTACCATCTCTCACAACAAAAACTTACCGAAATATTATAAAAGAAATTCAGCATTCCACCAGTTTAATGATATAACTCTGCAGTTAGCCTTAGATTTTGCTATTCATGCGAAATCGCATATCGACGAATTGATCCACAATAAATTGCAATATGGGAAATTATATGAACTTGCGAGAATGACTAAATTCAATAATATCAACATAGATTATTCAATTTTCCCCCTCATCGATCAAGAAAAACGAGATGATATTATGGAACAAATTAAATGTATTGCTTTAAAATTTTAATTTATTTCAAATTATTTTTATTAGATTTTAATTTATTTCAAAGCATCGTGTCATTTCGCTCCTACCATGACTATTGCTTCCAAAATTTCTATGGGTGGATTTTTTTTTTTCTAAAGCAGTACGGAATTGTGACATGTTTAGTTTAAACGACAAGTTTTATATGTACGGATCAAAAACATTAAAAAATATTTATGAATATGATTCCAGTAAAAATGTCATTAAAGTAACCTATTTCTATATAAAAAGAAATATGTTTTGACATACATTTTACCTCGGTGTTTCTCAAAACTGCTGTTTGAAGGTCACATTGGGCGGGTTCCAGTAAAAATGTCATTAAAGCAACCCATATCTATATGAAAGAGAAATATTTTTTGACACATGACCTCGGTGTTTCTCAACTGCTATTTGAAGGTCTTTATAAATTGGGTCAAACCTTTGTACTTAAAGCTCAGCAACTGAGCGAGTCATTGAATAGTATTTCAACCTCAGCTGCTGCTTACTGTTGTCTGTTTTTTTTTATTTCGAAGAAAAATTATGGATCTCGCTGCGTATTACCACAGTGATCTTGTTTTCAATTTTGAAAACTCGTCTGACGAGGAAGAATGGAACTTTGTCGAACAGAAGCTTGATGAAGATGTACACCTGTTCAAGGGGGTAAAGTGCATCAACGTGCCGATTGTGCTGTTTTTAAGCCTTTTAAAAATCGGCTTCACAAAAGAATAACTTGCTTTTGTCAACGAAGAACTTAAAAAAAGTATTGTGTCCACACAGGCACTGCGAACTGTTTTAGGCGTCGAGAAAACTGAGTCGCTCGTATATATGCTCAGCCCCGAGCTTGCGATTTCCGAATATTTGAAACCAGATATGGAAATATTGAAACTCGAAGAGATGGATCTGAAATACATCAAGAAATGTGCCGTCTGCAAAACTGACTTTACAACAGGTACAGAAGTGTACTGTTTCACATGTGTGCATTTTGCACATGAAACATGCTTGCAAAAACGAATAAAAAAACACGAAACTTGCCCCGTGTGCAATACACGTTACGATAAGTATCCTAAACTCATCAAAAATTGGATAAAAAATGATGCTGAAGTAACAACATACCTGTACAAAATAAAGCACAAAGTTTCTGGTTTAATTCGTGTATACAATCCAGAATGTGTAAAAATGTTGATGCATGAAAATTTATATAAAATGTATTGATATCTGAAAGCCTCTGGTCTTCTTTTTCACTATTATTCACACAATTCTCACTGATTTTTTTTTTTTTTTTTACAGCGGCGATACCCAAACATTTTTTTCAACTATTTTTACACTGGCATTGAAAAAAAAATTAATTTTCTTCATCAGTTTTAAAAATGACTCCCAAGGGAGAAACTCCCTTTTTACAAAAATTTAAATCGATAAATCAAATCAAAATATATACAACATTTTATAATACACATTATAATTGTAATTGTTACAATTATACTATAGAATTTAATTTGTATGAAAGGAACTGTAAAACCACCAAAAATTTCTTTTTCTGCTGTCTTGTAATTGATGCGTTTATTTAAATTAATCAACTGTGTTACAGGTTCTGGTGCTAAGATTATTTTTCCGTGTTTATTAAAGGTTATGATAGAGTTTTCCCAGTCAATGCTGTTTAATGTTGAAATATCAAACTTTTCTGCATAGGGATATTTTTTATAAGTATGGGCATTATTTTTCAGATACTCAGATAAGACATTGGCAGTGAAATAAACATTTTTAGGAAAATCAATGACATTATACTCTAGATGAAAATTGTCGTGATAATCCATCCACGAATTTTTATACAAAATATCCTCCATTTCTTAATTTTTTGAAAAAAAAGGGTATTATATTACTGCATTTAAATAATCTATTAGACTGTCAGAAAAATGGAGTATTTTTTCAAACGTTAGTATACCGCTGACGTTTTGTTTATTACAGAAAATAAAATGTTCTCTTAGAGAATTAGAGTTCATGCAATTTATGGAACCTGATAAAATATTTTTTTGGAACTGAAATGCTTTTTCAACGCAAGCAGAGGACAAGTCATTTGCATTTTCGTGTTCCAAATGTCCACAGTCCCATTGTTTAGTTATGCTGTTAAATCCAGGTATGCCGCGTCTAAATTTTATTTTCTCTAGACAATAATCCGAAAAGCAGTGGAATGGAATTTCATCTAAATGAATTAATTTATTACCACTCTTATCTAAAGAATTACAAGAACACTGGTAACGCAATTTGCCATTGTATAATTCGTAATAATCGTTGATTATTTCGTTGGTTATTGGAAGATTCGTTTTCCTATCGATTAGTATGTTTAAGGAATTGTCAACGGCATATGAATTTTGACAAGCAACAAAATTGTCATTGTTCCAAATTGATGGATTTTTTGGAATACATAACCATCCGTTCACTGAATAAATGGGTACAGACCTTTGAACGTTACAATTTTCAAACCCTTTCGGCAAGCAATAAGTACCTGGTGATAACTTTTCATTAAACATGATCACATTCTCTTCAGGATATATTTGAAATTTTTTATACTGACCAGAACAAACAGTCTTACAATTGCACGTATCATTTTCACATTTATAGCCGTTTATGGAACAGAACAGCTTAGCGTCCGATGTTGCTGTATTGGGGATATCTGTAAATTTGGAAGATTTCTTGTTTATACCAAACAAGTTATATATGCCGGGTTTATAAAATAAGTTGTAAATAGAAATTATGAAAATTAAAAATATGATTAAATATATAAAGTCGATTTTCATTATTAGTTTCTTTTTTTTTCTATGAAATGACTATTTTTTTTCCCCTAATAAAGAAATAAATGAAACTTGTATTTTTAGTTTTGTGCCTTCTATTACTATTTTTTAATTTTGAGACTGTAAACATTTTAAGCAAAACAAAAGAGAGCCATTTTATGATAATATGGAAAATCACAGAACATAAGCATTTGTTTCATTTATTGCCACAAGAAATATTTTTGCTGTTAGATCATGGCACGTTTTATTTCTTTTTAGAAGATCATACGGAGGCTACTTATATTCCTGCAATAAATCTCAAAACGAATTATAAAGTTAATGTAATCAATTATATTTACTTATGCGAGTGGACAGAATTCACTCCAAAGGTGCAAGAATACGATAGTTCTCTTGCCAGTATACCCGAAATAATTAATTCTTTAATATGATAGAGAAAAAGTGAAGTTTTAAATTTATTATTTGGAAATTTTTTTTTAATAAACCGAGTTTGTGAAAATGTGGATAAATGAAGGCGTATAAGATAAGTAATGTATAAGAAAAACTGCCCTGACAATCGGAGTTTTTATAATTTAGGTATTTTGAAGAAATCAAATCGTTCTATAGATAAATTGCTTGAGTTTACCATCTCTCACAACAAAAACTTACCGAAATATTATAAAAGAAATTCAGCATTCCACCAGTTTAATGATATAACTCTGCAGTTAGCCTTAGATTTTGCTATTCATGCGAAATCGCATATCGACGAATTGATCCACAATAAATTGCAATATGGGAAATTATATGAACTTGCGAGAATGACTAAATTCAATAATATCAACATAGATTATTCAATTTTCCCCCTCATCGATCAAGAAAAACGAGATGATATTATGGAACAAATTAAATGTATTGCTTTAAAATTTTAATTTATTTCAAATTATTTTTATTAGATTTTAATTTATTTCAAAGCATCGTGTCATTTCGCTCCTACCATGACTATTGCTTCCAAAATTTCTATGGGTGGATTTTTTTTTTTCTAAAGCAGTACGGAATTGTGACATGTTTAGTTTAAACGACAAGTTTTATATGTACAGATCAAAAACACTAAAAAATATTTATGAATATGATTCCAGTAAAAATGTCATTAAAGTAACCTATTTCTATATAAAAAGAAATATGTTTTGACATACATTTTACCTCGGTGTTTCTCAAAACTGCTGTTTGAAGGTCACATTGGGCGGGTTCCAGTAAAAATGTCATTAAAGCAACCCATATCTATATGAAAGAGAAATATTTTTTGACACATGACCTCGGTGTTTCTCAACTGCTATTTGAAGGTCTTTATAAATTGGGTCAAACCTTTGTACTTAAAGCTCAGCAACTGAGCGAGTCATTGAATAGTATTTCAACCTCAGCTGCTGCTTACTGTTGTCTGTTTTTTTTATTTCGAAGAAAAATTATGGATCTCGCTGCGTATTACCACAGTGATCTTGTTTTCAATTTTGAAAACTCGTCTGACGAGGAAGAATGGAACTTTGTCGAACAGAAGCTTGATGAAGATGTACACCTGTTCAAGGGGGTAAAGTGCATCAACGTGCCGATTGTGCTGTTTTTAAGCCTTTTAAAAATCAGCTTCACAAAAGAAGAACTTGCTTTTGTTAACGAAGAACTTAAAAAAAGTATTGTGTCCACACAGGCACTGCGAACTGTTTTAGGCGTCGAGAAAACTGAGTCGCTCGTATATATGCTCAGCCCCGAGCTTGCGATTTCCGAATATTTGAAACCAGATATGGAAATATTGAAACTCGAAGAGATGGATCTGAAATACATCAAGAAATGTGCCGTCTGCAAAACTGACTTTACAACAGGTACAGAAGTGTACTGTTTCACATGTGTGCATTTTGCACATGAAACATGCTTGCAAAAACGAATAAAAAAACACGAAACTTGCCCCGTGTGCAATACATGTTACGATAAGTATCCTAAACTCATCAAAAATTGGATAAAAAATGATGCTCAAGTAACAACATACCTGTACAAAATAAAGCACAAAGTTTCTGGTTTAATTCGTGTATACAATCCAGAATGTGTAAAAATGTTGATGCATGAAAATTTATATAAAATGTATTGATATCTGAAAGCCTCTGGTCTTCTTTTTCACTATTATTCACACAATTCTCACTGATTTTTTTTTTTTTTTTTTTTTTACAGCGGCGATACCCAAACATTTTTTTCAACTATTTTTACACTGGCATTGAAAAAAAAATTAATTTTCTTCATCAGTTTTAAAAATGACTCCCAAGGGAGAAACTCCCTTTTTACAAAAATTTAAATCGATAAATCAAATCAAAATATATACAACATTTTATAATACACATTATAATTGTAATTGTTACAATTATACTATAGAATTTAATTTGTATGAAAGGAACTGTAAAACCACCAAAAATTTCTTTTTCTGCTGTCTTGTAATTGATGCGTTTATTTAAATTAATCAACTGTGTTACAGGTTCTGGTGCTAAGATTATTTTTCCGTGTTTATTAAAGGTTATGATAGAGTTTTCCCAGTCAATGCTGTTTAATGTTGAAATATCAAACTTTTCTGCATAGGGATATTTTTTATAAGTATGGGCATTATTTTTCAGATACTCAGATAAGACATTGGCAGTGAAATAAACATTTTTAGGAAAATCAATGACATTATACTCTAGATGAAAATTGTCGTGATAATCCATCCACGAATTTTTATACAAAATATCCTCCATTTCTTAATTTTTTGAAAAAAAAGGGTATTATATTACTGCATTTAAATAATCTATTAGACTGTCAGAAAAATGGAGTATTTTTTCAAACGTTAGTATACCGCTGACGTTTTGTTTATTACAGAAAATAAAATGTTCTCTTAGAGAATTAGAGTTCATGCAATTTATGGAACCTGATAAAATATTTTTTTGGAACTGAAATGCTTTTTCAACGCAAGCAGAGGACAAGTCATTTGCATTTTCGTGTTCCAAATGTCCACAGTCCCATTGTTTAGTTATGCTGTTAAATCCAGGTATGCCGCGTCTAAATTTTATTTTCTCTAGACAATAATCCGAAAAGCAGTGGAATGGAATTTCATCTAAATGAATTAATTTATTACCACTCTTATCTAAAGAATTACAAGAACACTGGTAACGCAATTTGCCATTGTATAATTCGTAATAATCGTTGATTATTTCGTTGGTTATTGGAAGATTCGTTTTCCTATCGATTAGTATGTTTAAGGAATTGTCAACGGCATATGAATTTTGACAAGCAACAAAATTGTCATTGTTCCAAATTGATGGATTTTTTGGAATACATAACCATCCGTTCACTGAATAAATGGGTACAGACCTTTGAACGTTACAATTTTCAAACCCTTTCGGCAAGCAATAAGTACCTGGTGATAACTTTTCATTAAACATGATCACATTCTCTTCAGGATATATTTGAAATTTTTTATACTGACCAGAACAAACAGTCTTACAATTGCACGTATCATTTTCACATTTATAGCCGTTTATGGAACAGAACAGCTTAGCGTCCGATGTTGCTGTATTGGGGATATCTGTAAATTTGGAAGATTTCTTGTTTATACCAAACAAGTTATATATGCCGGGTTTATAAAATAAGTTGTAAATAGAAATTATGAAAATTAAAAATATGATTAAATATATAAAGTCGATTTTCATTATTAGTTTCTTTTTTTTTCTATGAAATGACTATTTTTTTTCCCCTAATAAAGAAATAAATGAAACTTGTATTTTTAGTTTTGTGCCTTCTATTACTATTTTTTAATTTTGAGACTGTAAACATTTTAAACAAAACAAAAGAGAGCCATTTTATGATAATATGGAAAATCACAGAACATAAGCATTTGTTTCATTTATTGCCACAAGAAATATTTTTGCTGTTAGATCATGGCACGTTTTATTTCTTTTTAGAAGATCATACGGAGGCTACTTATATTCCTGCAATAAATCTCAAAACGAATTATAAAGTTAATGTAATCAATTATATTTACTTATGCGAGTGGACAGAATTCACTCCAAAGGTGCAAGAATACGATAGTTCTCTTGCCAGTATACCCGAAATAATTAATTCTTTAATATGATAGAGAAAAAGTGAAGTTTTAAATTTATTATTTGGAAATTTTTTTTTAATAAACCGAGTTTGTGAAAATGTGGATAAATGAAGGCGTATAAGATAAGTAATGAATAAGAAAAACTGCCCTGACAATCGGAGTTTTTATGATTTAGGTATTTTGAAGAAATCAAATCGTTCTATAGATAAATTGCTTGAGTTTACCATCTCTCACAACAAAAACTTACCGAAATATTATAAAAGAAATTCAGCATTCCACCAGTTTAATGATATAACTCTGCAGTTAGCCTTAGATTTTGCTATTCATGCGAAATCGCATATCGACGAATTGATCCACAATAAATTGCAATATGGGAAATTATATGAACTTGCGAGAATGACTAAATTCAATAATATCAACATAGATTATTCAATTTTCCCCCTCATCGATCAAGAAAAACGAGATGATATTATGGAACAAATTAAATGTATTGCTTTAAAATTTTAATTTATTTCAAATTATTTTTATTAGATTTTAATTTATTTCAAAGCATCGTGTCATTTCGCTCCTACCATGACTATTGCTTCCAAAATTTCTATGGGTGGATTTTTTTTTTTCTAAAGCAGTACGGAATTGTGACATGTTTAGTTTAAACGACAAGTTTTATATGTACGGATCAAAAACATTAAAAAATATTTATGAATATGATTCCAGTAAAAATGTCATTAAAGTAACCTATTTCTATATAAAAAGAAATATGTTTTGACATACATTTTACCTCGGTGTTTCTCAAAACTGCTGTTTGAAGGTCACATTGGGCGGGTTCCAGTAAAAATGTCATTAAAGCAACCCATATCTATATGAAAGAGAAATATTTTTTGACACATGACCTCAGTGTTTCTCAACTGCTATTTGAAGGTCTTTATAAATTGGGTCAAACCTTTGTACTTAAAGCTCAGCAACTGAGCGAGTCATTGAATAGTATTTCAACCTCAGCTGCTGCTTACTGTTGTCTGTTTTTTTTATTTCGAAGAAAAATTATGGATCTCGCTGCGTATTACCACAGTGATCTTGTTTTCAATTTTGAAAACTCGTCTGACGAGGAAGAATGGAACTTTGTCGAACAGAAGCTTGATGAAGATGTACACCTGTTCAAGGGGGTAAAGTGCATCAACGTGCCGATTGTGCTGTTTTTAAGCCTTTTAAAAATCAGCTTCACAAAAGAAGAACTTGCTTTTGTTAACGAAGAACTTAAAAAAAGTATTGTGTCCACACAGGCACTGCGAACTGTTTTAGGCGTCGAGAAAACTGAGTCGCTCGTATATATGCTCAGCCCCGAGCTTGCGATTTCCGAATATTTGAAACCAGATATGGAAATATTGAAACTCGAAGAGATGGATCTGAAATACATCAAGAAATGTGCCGTCTGCAAAACTGACTTTACAACAGGTACAGAAGTGTACTGTTTCACATGTGTGCATTTTGCACATGAAACATGCTTGCAAAAACGAATAAAAAAACACGAAACTTGCCCCGTGTGCAATACATGTTACGATAAGTATCCTAAACTCATCAAAAATTGGATAAAAAATGATGCTCAAGTAACAACATACCTGTACAAAATAAAGCACAAAGTTTCTGGTTTAATTCGTGTATACAATCCAGAATGTGTAAAAATGTTGATGCATGAAAATTTATATAAAATGTATTGATATCTGAAAGCCTCTGGTCTTCTTTTTCACTATTATTCACACAATTCTCACTGATTTTTTTTTTTTTTTTTTTTTTACAGCGGCGATACCCAAACATTTTTTTCAACTATTTTTACACTGGCATTGAAAAAAAAATTAATTTTCTTCATCAGTTTTAAAAATGACTCCCAAGGGAGAAACTCCCTTTTTACAAAAATTTAAATCGATAAATCAAATCAAAATATATACAACATTTTATAATACACATTATAATTGTAATTGTTACAATTATACTATAGAATTTAATTTGTATGAAAGGAACTGTAAAACCACCAAAAATTTCTTTTTCTGCTGTCTTGTAATTGATGCGTTTATTTAAATTAATCAACTGTGTTACAGGTTCTGGTGCTAAGATTATTTTTCCGTGTTTATTAAAGGTTATGATAGAGTTTTCCCAGTCAATGCTGTTTAATGTTGAAATATCAAACTTTTCTGCATAGGGATATTTTTTATAAGTATGGGCATTATTTTTCAGATACTCAGATAAGACATTGGCAGTGAAATAAACATTTTTAGGAAAATCAATGACATTATACTCTAGATGAAAATTGTCGTGATAATCCATCCACGAATTTTTATACAAAATATCCTCCATTTCTTAATTTTTTGAAAAAAAAGGGTATTATATTACTGCATTTAAATAATCTATTAGACTGTCAGAAAAATGGAGTATTTTTTCAAACGTTAGTATACCGCTGACGTTTTGTTTATTACAGAAAATAAAATGTTCTCTTAGAGAATTAGAGTTCATGCAATTTATGGAACCTGATAAAATATTTTTTTGGAACTGAAATGCTTTTTCAACGCAAGCAGAGGACAAGTCATTTGCATTTTCGTGTTCCAAATGTCCACAGTCCCATTGTTTAGTTATGCTGTTAAATCCAGGTATGCCGCGTCTAAATTTTATTTTCTCTAGACAATAATCCGAAAAGCAGTGGAATGGAATTTCATCTAAATGAATTAATTTATTACCACTCTTATCTAAAGAATTACAAGAACACTGGTAACGCAATTTGCCATTGTATAATTCGTAATAATCGTTGATTATTTCGTTGGTTATTGGAAGATTCGTTTTCCTATCGATTAGTATGTTTAAGGAATTGTCAACGGCATATGAATTTTGACAAGCAACAAAATTGTCATTGTTCCAAATTGATGGATTTTTTGGAATACATAACCATCCGTTCACTGAATAAATGGGTACAGACCTTTGAACGTTACAATTTTCAAACCCTTTCGGCAAGCAATAAGTACCTGGTGATAACTTTTCATTAAACATGATCACATTCTCTTCAGGATATATTTGAAATTTTTTATACTGACCAGAACAAACAGTCTTACAATTGCACGTATCATTTTCACATTTATAGCCGTTTATGGAACAGAACAGCTTAGCGTCCGATGTTGCTGTATTGGGGATATCTGTAAATTTGGAAGATTTCTTGTTTATACCAAACAAGTTATATATGCCGGGTTTATAAAATAAGTTGTAAATAGAAATTATGAAAATTAAAAATATGATTAAATATATAAAGTCGATTTTCATTATTAGTTTCTTTTTTTTTCTATGAAATGACTATTTTTTTTCCCCTAATAAAGAAATAAATGAAACTTGTATTTTTAGTTTTGTGCCTTCTATTACTATTTTTTAATTTTGAGACTGTAAACATTTTAAACAAAACAAAAGAGAGCCATTTTATGATAATATGGAAAATCACAGAACATAAGCATTTGTTTCATTTATTGCCACAAGAAATATTTTTGCTGTTAGATCATGGCACGTTTTATTTCTTTTTAGAAGATCATACGGAGGCTACTTATATTCCTGCAATAAATCTCAAAACGAATTATAAAGTTAATGTAATCAATTATATTTACTTATGCGAGTGGACAGAATTCACTCCAAAGGTGCAAGAATACGATAGTTCTCTTGCCAGTATACCCGAAATAATTAATTCTTTAATATGATAGAGAAAAAGTGAAGTTTTAAATTTATTATTTGGAAATTTTTTTTTAATAAACAGAGTTTGTGAAAATGTGGATAAATGAAGGCGTATAAGATAAGTAATGAATAAGAAAAACTGCCCTGACAATCGGAGTTTTTATGATTTAGGTATTTTGAAGAAATCAAATCGTTCTATAGATAAATTGCTTGAGTTTACCATCTCTCACAACAAAAACTTACCGAAATATTATAAAAGAAATTCAGCATTCCACCAGTTTAATGATATAACTCTGCAGTTAGCCTTAGATTTTGCTATTCATGCGAAATCGCATATCGACGAATTGATCCACAATAAATTGCAATATGGGAAATTATATGAACTTGCGAGAATGACTAAATTCAATAATATCAACATAGATTATTCAATTTTCCCCCTCATCGATCAAGAAAAACGAGATGATATTATGGAACAAATTAAATGTATTGCTTTAAAATTTTAATTTATTTCAAATTATTTTTATTAGATTTTAATTTATTTCAAAGCATCGTGTCATTTCGCTCCTACCATGACTATTGCTTCCAAAATTTCTATGGGTGGATTTTTTTTTTTCTAAAGCAGTACGGAATTGTGACATGTTTAGTTTAAACGACAAGTTTTATATGTACGGATCAAAAACATTAAAAAATATTTATGAATATGATTCCAGTAAAAATGTCATTAAAGTAACCTATTTCTATATAAAAAGAAATATGTTTTGACATACATTTTACCTCGGTGTTTCTCAAAACTGCTGTTTGAAGGTCACATTGGGCGGGTTCCAGTAAAAATGTCATTAAAGCAACCCATATCTATATGAAAGAGAAATATTTTTTGACACATGACCTCAGTGTTTCTCAACTGCTATTTGAAGGTCTTTATAAATTGGGTCAAACCTTTGTACTTAAAGCTCAGCAACTGAGCGAGTCATTGAATAGTATTTCAACCTCAGCTGCTGCTTACTGTTGTCTGTTTTTTTTATTTCGAAGAAAAATTATGGATCTCGCTGCGTATTACCACAGTGATCTTGTTTTCAATTTTGAAAACTCGTCTGACGAGGAAGAATGGAACTTTGTCGAACAGAAGCTTGATGAAGATGTACACCTGTTCAAGGGGGTAAAGTGCATCAACGTGCCGATTGTGCTGTTTTTAAGCCTTTTAAAAATCGGCTTCACAAAAGAAGAACTTGCTTTTGTCAACGAAGAACTTAAAAAAAGTATTGTGTCCACACAGGCACTGCGAACTGTTTTAGGCGTCGAGAAAACTGAGTCGCTCGTATATATGCTCAGCCCCGAGCTTGCGATTTCCGAATATTTGAAACCAGATATGGAAATATTGAAACTCGAAGAGATGGATCTGAAATACATCAAGAAATGTGCCGTCTGCAAAACTGACTTTACAACAGGTACAGAAGTGTACTGTTTCACATGTGTGCATTTTGCACATGAAACATGCTTGCAAAAACGAATAAAAAAACACGAAACTTGCCCCGTGTGCAATACACGTTACGATAAGTATCCTAAACTCATCAAAAATTGGATAAAAAATGATGCTGAAGTAACAACATACCTGTACAAAATAAAGCACAAAGTTTCTGGTTTAATTCGTGTATACAATCCAGAATGTGTAAAAATGTTGATGCATGAAAATTTATATAAAATGTATTGATATCTGAAAGCCTCTGGTCTTCTTTTTCACTATTATTCACACAATTCTCACTGATTTTTTTTTTTTTTTTTTTACAGCGGCGATACCCAAACATTTTTTTCAACTATTTTTACACTGGCATTGAAAAAAAAATTAATTTTCTTCATCAGTTTTAAAAATGACTCCCAAGGGAGAAACTCCCTTTTTACAAAAATTTAAATCGATAAATCAAATCAAAATATATACAACATTTTATAATACACATTATAATTGTAATTGTTACAATTATACTATAGAATTTAATTTGTATGAAAGGAACTGTAAAACCACCAAAAATTTCTTTTTCTGCTGTCTTGTAATTGATGCGTTTATTTAAATTAATCAACTGTGTTACAGGTTCTGGTGCTAAGATTATTTTTCCGTGTTTATTAAAGGTTATGATAGAGTTTTCCCAGTCAATGCTGTTTAATGTTGAAATATCAAACTTTTCTGCATAGGGATATTTTTTATAAGTATGGGCATTATTTTTCAGATACTCAGATAAGACATTGGCAGTGAAATAAACATTTTTAGGAAAATCAATGACATTATACTCTAGATGAAAATTGTCGTGATAATCCATCCACGAATTTTTATACAAAATATCCTCCATTTCTTAATTTTTTGAAAAAAAAGGGTATTATATTACTGCATTTAAATAATCTATTAGACTGTCAGAAAAATGGAGTATTTTTTCAAACGTTAGTATACCGCTGACGTTTTGTTTATTACAGAAAATAAAATGTTCTCTTAGAGAATTAGAGTTCATGCAATTTATGGAACCTGATAAAATATTTTTTTGGAACTGAAATGCTTTTTCAACGCAAGCAGAGGACAAGTCATTTGCATTTTCGTGTTCCAAATGTCCACAGTCCCATTGTTTAGTTATGCTGTTAAATCCAGGTATGCCGCGTCTAAATTTTATTTTCTCTAGACAATAATCCGAAAAGCAGTGGAATGGAATTTCATCTAAATGAATTAATTTATTACCACTCTTATCTAAAGAATTACAAGAACACTGGTAACGCAATTTGCCATTGTATAATTCGTAATAATCGTTGATTATTTCGTTGGTTATTGGAAGATTCGTTTTCCTATCGATTAGTATGTTTAAGGAATTGTCAACGGCATATGAATTTTGACAAGCAACAAAATTGTCATTGTTCCAAATTGATGGATTTTTTGGAATACATAACCATCCGTTCACTGAATAAATGGGTACAGACCTTTGAACGTTACAATTTTCAAACCCTTTCGGCAAGCAATAAGTACCTGGTGATAACTTTTCATTAAACATGATCACATTCTCTTCAGGATATATTTGAAATTTTTTATACTGACCAGAACAAACAGTCTTACAATTGCACGTATCATTTTCACATTTATAGCCGTTTATGGAACAGAACAGCTTAGCGTCCGATGTTGCTGTATTGGGGATATCTGTAAATTTGGAAGATTTCTTGTTTATACCAAACAAGTTATATATGCCGGGTTTATAAAATAAGTTGTAAATAGAAATTATGAAAATTAAAAATATGATTAAATATATAAAGTCGATTTTCATTATTAGTTTCTTTTTTTTTCTATGAAATGACTATTTTTTTTCCCCTAATAAAGAAATAAATGAAACTTGTATTTTTAGTTTTGTGCCTTCTATTACTATTTTTTAATTTTGAGACTGTAAACATTTTAAGCAAAACAAAAGAGAGCCATTTTATGATAATATGGAAAATCACAGAACATAAGCATTTGTTTCATTTATTGCCACAAGAAATATTTTTGCTGTTAGATCATGGCACGTTTTATTTCTTTTTAGAAGATCATACGGAGGCTACTTATATTCCTGCAATAAATCTCAAAACGAATTATAAAGTTAATGTAATCAATTATATTTACTTATGCGAGTGGACAGAATTCACTCCAAAGGTGCAAGAATACGATAGTTCTCTTGCCAGTATACCCGAAATAATTAATTCTTTAATATGATAGAGAAAAAGTGAAGTTTTAAATTTATTATTTGGAAATTTTTTTTTAATAAACCGAGTTTGTGAAAATGTGGATAAATGAAGGCGTATAAGATAAGTAATGTATAAGAAAAACTGCCCTGACAATCGGAGTTTTTATAATTTAGGTATTTTGAAGAAATCAAATCGTTCTATAGATAAATTGCTTGAGTTTACCATCTCTCACAACAAAAACTTACCGAAATATTATAAAAGAAATTCAGCATTCCACCAGTTTAATGATATAACTCTGCAGTTAGCCTTAGATTTTGCTATTCATGCGAAATCGCATATCGACGAATTGATCCACAATAAATTGCAATATGGGAAATTATATGAACTTGCGAGAATGACTAAATTCAATAATATCAACATAGATTATTCAATTTTCCCCCTCATCGATCAAGAAAAACGAGATGATATTATGGAACAAATTAAATGTATTGCTTTAAAATTTTAATTTATTTCAAATTATTTTTATTAGATTTTAATTTATTTCAAAGCATCGTGTCATTTCGCTCCTACCATGACTATTGCTTCCAAAATTTCTATGGGTGGATTTTTTTTTTTCTAAAGCAGTACGGAATTGTGACATGTTTAGTTTAAACGACAAGTTTTATATGTACGGATCAAAAACATTAAAAAATATTTATGAATATGATTCCAGTAAAAATGTCATTAAAGTAACCTATTTCTATATAAAAAGAAATATGTTTTGACATACATTTTACCTCGGTGTTTCTCAAAACTGCTGTTTGAAGGTCACATTGGGCGGGTTCCAGTAAAAATGTCATTAAAGCAACCCATATCTATATGAAAGAGAAATATTTTTTGACACATGACCTCGGTGTTTCTCAACTGCTATTTGAAGGTCTTTATAAATTGGGTCAAACCTTTGTACTTAAAGCTCAGCAACTGAGCGAGTCATTGAATAGTATTTCAACCTCAGCTGCTGCTTACTGTTGTCTGTTTTTTTTTATTTCGAAGAAAAATTATGGATCTCGCTGCGTATTACCACAGTGATCTTGTTTTCAATTTTGAAAACTCGTCTGACGAGGAAGAATGGAACTTTGTCGAACAGAAGCTTGATGAAGATGTACACCTGTTCAAGGGGGTAAAGTGCATCAACGTGCCGATTGTGCTGTTTTTAAGCCTTTTAAAAATCGGCTTCACAAAAGAATAACTTGCTTTTGTCAACGAAGAACTTAAAAAAAGTATTGTGTCCACACAGGCACTGCGAACTGTTTTAGGCGTCGAGAAAACTGAGTCGCTCGTATATATGCTCAGCCCCGAGCTTGCGATTTCCGAATATTTGAAACCAGATATGGAAATATTGAAACTCGAAGAGATGGATCTGAAATACATCAAGAAATGTGCCGTCTGCAAAACTGACTTTACAACAGGTACAGAAGTGTACTGTTTCACATGTGTGCATTTTGCACATGAAACATGCTTGCAAAAACGAATAAAAAAACACGAAACTTGCCCCGTGTGCAATACACGTTACGATAAGTATCCTAAACTCATCAAAAATTGGATAAAAAATGATGCTGAAGTAACAACATACCTGTACAAAATAAAGCACAAAGTTTCTGGTTTAATTCGTGTATACAATCCAGAATGTGTAAAAATGTTGATGCATGAAAATTTATATAAAATGTATTGATATCTGAAAGCCTCTGGTCTTCTTTTTCACTATTATTCACACAATTCTCACTGATTTTTTTTTTTTTTTTTACAGCGGCGATACCCAAACATTTTTTTCAACTATTTTTACACTGGCATTGAAAAAAAAATTAATTTTCTTCATCAGTTTTAAAAATGACTCCCAAGGGAGAAACTCCCTTTTTACAAAAATTTAAATCGATAAATCAAATCAAAATATATACAACATTTTATAATACACATTATAATTGTAATTGTTACAATTATACTATAGAATTTAATTTGTATGAAAGGAACTGTAAAACCACCAAAAATTTCTTTTTCTGCTGTCTTGTAATTGATGCGTTTATTTAAATTAATCAACTGTGTTACAGGTTCTGGTGCTAAGATTATTTTTCCGTGTTTATTAAAGGTTATGATAGAGTTTTCCCAGTCAATGCTGTTTAATGTTGAAATATCAAACTTTTCTGCATAGGGATATTTTTTATAAGTATGGGCATTATTTTTCAGATACTCAGATAAGACATTGGCAGTGAAATAAACATTTTTAGGAAAATCAATGACATTATACTCTAGATGAAAATTGTCGTGATAATCCATCCACGAATTTTTATACAAAATATCCTCCATTTCTTAATTTTTTGAAAAAAAAGGGTATTATATTACTGCATTTAAATAATCTATTAGACTGTCAGAAAAATGGAGTATTTTTTCAAACGTTAGTATACCGCTGACGTTTTGTTTATTACAGAAAATAAAATGTTCTCTTAGAGAATTAGAGTTCATGCAATTTATGGAACCTGATAAAATATTTTTTTGGAACTGAAATGCTTTTTCAACGCAAGCAGAGGACAAGTCATTTGCATTTTCGTGTTCCAAATGTCCACAGTCCCATTGTTTAGTTATGCTGTTAAATCCAGGTATGCCGCGTCTAAATTTTATTTTCTCTAGACAATAATCCGAAAAGCAGTGGAATGGAATTTCATCTAAATGAATTAATTTATTACCACTCTTATCTAAAGAATTACAAGAACACTGGTAACGCAATTTGCCATTGTATAATTCGTAATAATCGTTGATTATTTCGTTGGTTATTGGAAGATTCGTTTTCCTATCGATTAGTATGTTTAAGGAATTGTCAACGGCATATGAATTTTGACAAGCAACAAAATTGTCATTGTTCCAAATTGATGGATTTTTTGGAATACATAACCATCCGTTCACTGAATAAATGGGTACAGACCTTTGAACGTTACAATTTTCAAACCCTTTCGGCAAGCAATAAGTACCTGGTGATAACTTTTCATTAAACATGATCACATTCTCTTCAGGATATATTTGAAATTTTTTATACTGACCAGAACAAACAGTCTTACAATTGCACGTATCATTTTCACATTTATAGCCGTTTATGGAACAGAACAGCTTAGCGTCCGATGTTGCTGTATTGGGGATATCTGTAAATTTGGAAGATTTCTTGTTTATACCAAACAAGTTATATATGCCGGGTTTATAAAATAAGTTGTAAATAGAAATTATGAAAATTAAAAATATGATTAAATATATAAAGTCGATTTTCATTATTAGTTTCTTTTTTTTTCTATGAAATGACTATTTTTTTTCCCCTAATAAAGAAATAAATGAAACTTGTATTTTTAGTTTTGTGCCTTCTATTACTATTTTTTAATTTTGAGACTGTAAACATTTTAAGCAAAACAAAAGAGAGCCATTTTATGATAATATGGAAAATCACAGAACATAAGCATTTGTTTCATTTATTGCCACAAGAAATATTTTTGCTGTTAGATCATGGCACGTTTTATTTCTTTTTAGAAGATCATACGGAGGCTACTTATATTCCTGCAATAAATCTCAAAACGAATTATAAAGTTAATGTAATCAATTATATTTACTTATGCGAGTGGACAGAATTCACTCCAAAGGTGCAAGAATACGATAGTTCTCTTGCCAGTATACCCGAAATAATTAATTCTTTAATATGATAGAGAAAAAGTGAAGTTTTAAATTTATTATTTGGAAATTTTTTTTAATAAACCGAGTTTGTGAAAATGTGGATAAATGAAGGCGTATAAGATAAGTAATGTATAAGAAAAGCTGCCCTGACAATCGGAGTTTTTATAATTTAGGTATTTTGAAGAAATCAAATCGTTCTATAGATAAATTGCTTGAGTTTACCATCTCTCACAACAAAAACTTACCGAAATATTATAAAAGAAATTCAGCATTCCACCAGTTTAATGATATAACTCTGCAGTTAGCCTTAGATTTTGCTATTCATGCGAAATCGCATATCGACGAATTGATCCACAATAAATTGCAATATGGGAAATTATATGAACTTGCGAGAATGACTAAATTCAATAATATCAACATAGATTATTCAATTTTCCCCCTCATCGATCAAGAAAAACGAGATGATATTATGGAACAAATTAAATGTATTGCTTTAAAATTTTAATTTATTTCAAATTATTTTTATTAGATTTTAATTTATTTCAAAGCATCGTGTCATTTCGCTCCTACCATGACTATTGCTTCCAAAATTTCTATGGGTGGATTTTTTTTTTTCTAAAGCAGTACGGAATTGTGACATGTTTATTTTAAACGACAAGTTTTATATGTACAGATCAAAAACATTAAAAAATATTTATGAATATGATTCCAGTAAAAATGTCATTAAAGTAACCTATTTCTATATAAAAAGAAATATGTTTTGACATACATTTTACCTCGGTGTTTCTCAAAACTGCTGTTTGAAGGTCACATTGGGCGGGTTCCAGTAAAAATGTCATTAAAGCAACCCATATCTATATGAAAGAGAAATATTTTTTGACACATGACCTCGGTGTTTCTCAACTGCTATTTGAAGGTCTTTATAAATTGGGTCAAACCTTTGTACTTAAAGCTCAGCAACTGAGCGAGTCATTGAATAGTATTTCAACCTCAGCTGCTGCTTACTGTTGTCTGTTTTTTTTATTTCGAAGAAAAATTATGGATCTCGCTGCGTATTACCACAGTGATCTTGTTTTCAATTTTGAAAACTCGTCTGACGAGGAAGAATGGAACTTTGTCGAACAGAAGCTTGATGAAGATGTACACCTGTTCAAGGGGGTAAAGTGCATCAACGTGCCGTATGTGCTGTTTTTAAGCCTTTTAAAAATCAGCTTCACAAAAGAAGAACTTGCTTTTGTCAACGAAGAACTTAAAAAAAGTATTGTGTCCACACAGGCACTGCGAACTGTTTTAGGCGTCGAGAAAACTGAGTCGCTCGTATATATGCTCAGCCCCGAGCTTGCGATTTCCGAATATTTGAAACCAGATATGGAAATATTGAAACTCGAAGAGATGGATCTGAAATACATCAAGAAATGTGCCGTCTGCAAAACTGACTTTACAACAGGTACAGAAGTGTACTGTTTCACATGTGTGCATTTTGCACATGAAACATGCTTGCAAAAACGAATAAAAAAACACGAAACTTGCCCCGTGTGCAATACACGTTACGATAAGTATCCTAAACTCATCAAAAATTGGATAAAAAATGATGCTGAAGTAACAACATACCTGTACAAAATAAAGCACAAAGTTTCTGGTTTAATTCGTGTATACAATCCAGAATGTGTAAAAATGTTGATGCATGAAAATTTATATAAAATGTATTGATATCTGAAAGCCTCTGGTCTTCTTTTTCACTATTATTCACACAATTCTCACTGATTTTTTTTTTTTTTTTTTACAGCGGCGATACCCAAACATTTTTTTCAACTATTTTTACACTGGCATTGAAAAAAAAATTAATTTTCTTCATCAGTTTTAAAAATGACTCCCAAGGGAGAAACTCCCTTTTTACAAAAATTTAAATCGATAAATCAAATCAAAATATATACAACATTTTATAATACACATTATAATTGTAATTGTTACAATTATACTATAGAATTTAATTTGTATGAAAGGAACTGTAAAACCACCAAAAATTTCTTTTTCTGCTGTCTTGTAATTGATGCGTTTATTTAAATTAATCAACTGTGTTACAGGTTCTGGTGCTAAGATTATTTTTCCGTGTTTATTAAAGGTTATGATAGAGTTTTCCCAGTCAATGCTGTTTAATGTTGAAATATCAAACTTTTCTGCATAGGGATATTTTTTATAAGTATGGGCATTATTTTTCAGATACTCAGATAAGACATTGGCAGTGAAATAAACATTTTTAGGAAAATCAATGACATTATACTCTAGATGAAAATTGTCGTGATAATCCATCCACGAATTTTTATACAAAATATCCTCCATTTCTTAATTTTTTGAAAAAAAAGGGTATTATATTACTGCATTTAAATAATCTATTAGACTGTCAGAAAAATGGAGTATTTTTTCAAACGTTAGTATACCGCTGACGTTTTGTTTATTACAGAAAATAAAATGTTCTCTTAGAGAATTAGAGTTCATGCAATTTATGGAACCTGATAAAATATTTTTTTGGAACTGAAATGCTTTTTCAACGCAAGCAGAGGACAAGTCATTTGCATTTTCGTGTTCCAAATGTCCACAGTCCCATTGTTTAGTTATGCTGTTAAATCCAGGTATGCCGCGTCTAAATTTTATTTTCTCTAGACAATAATCCGAAAAGCAGTGGAATGGAATTTCATCTAAATGAATTAATTTATTACCACTCTTATCTAAAGAATTACAAGAACACTGGTAACGCAATTTGCCATTGTATAATTCGTAATAATCGTTGATTATTTCGTTGGTTATTGGAAGATTCGTTTTCCTATCGATTAGTATGTTTAAGGAATTGTCAACGGCATATGAATTTTGACAAGCAACAAAATTGTCATTGTTCCAAATTGATGGATTTTTTGGAATACATAACCATCCGTTCACTGAATAAATGGGTACAGACCTTTGAACGTTACAATTTTCAAACCCTTTCGGCAAGCAATAAGTACCTGGTGATAACTTTTCATTAAACATGATCACATTCTCTTCAGGATATATTTGAAATTTTTTATACTGACCAGAACAAACAGTCTTACAATTGCACATATCATTTTCACATTTATAGCCGTTTATGGAACAGAACAGCTTAGCGTCCGATGTTGCTGTATTGGGGATATCTGTAAATTTGGAAGATTTCTTGTTTATACCAAACAAGTTATATATGCCGGGTTTATAAAATAAGTTGTAAATAGAAATTATGAAAATTAAAAATATGATTAAATATATAAAGTCGATTTTCATTATTAGTTTCTTTTTTTTTCTATGAAATGACTATTTTTTTTCCCCTAATAAAGAAATAAATGAAACTTGTATTTTTAGTTTTGTGCCTTCTATTACTATTTTTTAATTTTGAGACTGTAAACATTTTAAGCAAAACAAAAGAGAGCCATTTTATGATAATATGGAAAATCACAGAACATAAGCATTTGTTTCATTTATTGCCACAAGAAATATTTTTGCTGTTAGATCATGGCACGTTTTATTTCTTTTTAGAAGATCATACGGAGGCTACTTATATTCCTGCAATAAATCTCAAAACGAATTATAAAGTTAATGTAATCAATTATATTTACTTATGCGAGTGGACAGAATTCACTCCAAAGGTGCAAGAATACGATAGTTCTCTTGCCAGTATACCCGAAATAATTAATTCTTTAATATGATAGAGAAAAAGTGAAGTTTTAAATTTATTATTTGGAAATTTTTTTTTAATAAACCGAGTTTGGGAAAATGTGGATAAATGAAGGCGTATAAGATAAGTAATGTATAAGAAAAACTGCCCTGACAATCGGAGTTTTTATGATTTAGGTATTTTGAAGAAATCAAATCGTTCTATAGATAAATTGCTTGAGTTTACCATCTCTCACAACAAAAACTTACCGAAATATTATAAAAGAAATTCAGCATTCCACCAGTTTAATGATATAACTCTGCAGTTAGCCTTAGATTTTGTATTCATGCGAAATCGCATATCGACGAATTGATCCACAATAAATTGCAATATGGGAAATTATATGAACTTGCGAGAATGACTAAATTCAATAATATCAACATAGATTATTCAATTTTCCCCCTCATCGATCAAGAAAAACGAGATGATATTATGGAACAAATTAAATGTATTGCTTTAAAATTTTATGCTAAAAACACACTGTTGTATAGCATAACATGCTTAGAACTATTGTATTTTTTTGCATTATTAGTAAACCCGTCTTATAACTGGATCACGATGGATTACTTGAGCAGTGGGAATAAAAACCACCAATATATAATTAATATCGAAACGTACGCCGAAACATGTAGTAGAAACACATATTTATAAAGTATGCGCAAAACTCGTCATTTTTTTTCTAAAAAAATTACTCATTTTTTTTTTACATTTTAAAAAGGGTATTGAAATTGTTTAGAGATCAAGTAGGAATGTATCCCACACATTACTTTAAGCCTAAAAACCCCGCAATGAGCAGTTTGTCTAAAAGATTGTTGACTTTCGATCAGTCTTTTACAAATTTAAACAAGTTCGTGTTAGCAGATTGCGGGTTTTATTGCACAAAAGAGTTGCTGGTGTGTTTTCACTGTGCCTTATTTTTGAGTCCGCAAACCATAACAAATATGCCCTTAGAACAACATCTCCGATTTAATCCACTCTGCTATTATGCTACAGAAAAAATGCAGAGAAAAAAACTGCCACTTTTAAAAGATCACCTTTCTTCATTCGAAAACAATGAATCCCTGTTGCTTTGTATTATTTGCATGGTCAACGAAAGAAATATTGTATTTGTTCCTTGTCGTCATTTCAGCACGTGCGAGGCGTGTTCGGAAAAGCTTCTGCAATGCCCAATGTGTCGAACATTCATAGAAAGTAGACAGAAAGTTTTTCTCAATTGATTTATTTAACATGAATTGTGTTAAATGTCTGGTATGGCTTATTAGGAAATAAATCTCGCTGACGAGATTTAAAATTGTGTAAATAGCAGTGGTAAGTTTTTGTAAAAAAAGTTTCCAATGCATCTTTTTGTAATGATATGGTTAATAAATATTCAAATACATACAATGCTTCTTGGGGTATCCTTTTTCCACTGAGGCTTTGTTTTTTCGATAAAATGTTATATATATCGAGTTTTGTAAGTTTGAGAATATTTTCATTTTTAAAGGCGTTTCCAACAGTATTAAAAGGAGGAGAGAGATTTCTTCCAATTTATAGTTCCTTTTACAGACATCCCTTAAAATTACAAGTTCGTCGGGATGAAATTTTGTGGAAGATTTTGTTAACAAGAATCTAACCTTCAGAGGGATTTTTTTTTTTTTCGATATGACATTTAAACTATTTCGAATGTATGCATCAGATCGCTTACTATTTTTGAGGTGTGATTTATACAAGTCTAAACTTTCGTTTTCATTTAATCTTTGTCGTGTACACCAATTTTGATAGCAATTTAAGTAATATTGATAGGTTTTTTCACTAGACTTTGATATCATACTTATTTAAAAAAAAAAAAGATGTGATAATAAAGAGATGTACATACCAAATATACACGGAAATTTAAATTACAATCTCACAAAAGGCGTACAGCGTTACGTACAAGACGCATTGGGTCGTGATGTTTATATCAAACGGGGTAATCACGAAATATATGCGTTTGACTTCAATAAAAAACGTGAAAATTTTGCTGTGGACAAAAATAAGAACGAGTTTTACTGCAAAAGGGATAATAATGAGGTTCATGCCCTCAGTCTAAATTCTGGTTTTGAGAGGTTTGCGATAATTGGGGGATCCCTTCAAATATATGCCCTCACCAAATTCGGTGATGAAAAATATCCGTTGAATTTATACCGCAAAGAAAAAATGGCCAGAAGAAATATGAAAACCCAACCCGAGTATTATTATGCTAAGTTAGCCAATAGAGACGAATTTTATTTGCGAGATGATTTAAAACAGGAATACGCCTATGTGGACAAAGGCATCCCTTTAATCGCGATGACAAAAGATGGTCTGCCGAAAGCACCTCTTTCAAGAAATGGAACGGTTAAATACAACACGGATGGCGATATAGAAATTTTATACGACCATTTGGGTGAGCCGTTTTTTGGAAAGGATATGGCAGGAAATGAAATTTATCCGAAAAATTTAACAACAAAGGAGGAATATTACCCAGTGCATAATTCGAACCTACTGGTCGCAAAATTTGCATGCGGAACTAAGATATACGCAGTGAGCGACAAGCAAAAAATTATTTATCCTAAAAGGAATGGGGTTTCTTTTTATATAGTCGACGACAATGGCGATACACATTCGTCTTTGAAAAAGCACCTGAATCGTTTTGAACAATATGTTTCGCCTGAAAAATATCCCATAAAAAATACACAGTTTGGGGTGACAGAAGTGATAATTAACGACATTTACTTACAAAGGTATCCCCTAGATTCAAATTTGAACACATATACGAATAGCAAGGGCAACATTATAGAGTCGCAACAGTATCCAATCACGAATGATGATTATATTATTCTTCCGAACATAAAAAATAAACCCTTTCTGAAACCCAGTGACCAAGACCTCCTGAATCATGTTAAATATTTACTTTATCGACCCGAGTTTGATTCCTATGATTTTTTAACAAATGTGAAATCTAAACGACATAGCACCGCAAGCCATCATTTACCGTATGAGATCTTAGATTTATCTAATTATAGGATAGGGACTTTCAATATAGATTATTATATTTTTGGGTACTTATTTGCAGTTATCATTTTTCTGTTACTGTGTATTTTAATCTAGATTTATTTGTATCGCAAAAACAAAACCCAGAAACCGTCCTGAAAAGAATGCCATCTTTAATCAATCGAATGAAACTGAGCTTCTGTCTGTCGATTCATCCATTTGAAGTGTCGCGCGATTGGAAATGCTCGACAATAAGGAGCGCATGATAAATAGAAAATTCATAGTTGATCCCAATTTGTCAAAAACTTTCGCGGCACACAGGTTGAGAAACACTGCTCTCTATTTCCAAATAATACAAGGATGCTATAACTACAGTCTGTAGAAAGTTTCGCTACCATCCTGAGTGCACTTTACAGGTTTAACGACTCTGTGGTGACGGCGTCTGGGAGTGTTGGATTTCTTGCATCCTTTTCCTCTCTATGTTGATTTTAATTTCAGCTGGCTTTATGTGGCGTCTTAAAGTGTCAGATAGAGTAACCACGTTGTAGGATCTGATTGCTCGCTACATGTTTGGCGAAGATCGTTTGCATTATGCTGAATAAAACTTTTATTCTGCACCCACTGTGTCTGATCAGCTTCGTTGAAGCTATAACACCATATGAAATTTGAACACACTGTTGTATGAGCGCTCTGTTTGTCTGAAAATTCTTAAAGAATTGAAGATTGCATTCAACGAAGTTGTTTCAATAGTAAATTATATCCATTCACAAGTGAATGCATCAGGTGGCTGTCCCGGGGAAAAAAGCGATTTAAAATTTTGAATTTTTGCACTGCGTGATGAAGTAATACTGTTTTTAATGGACTCCATTTTAAAGATCGTTTCAATTATTTCTTCTGGCTTATCAAGGTTGACAGTTACTTTAAATTTCTTGAATAATACACAAGTCCAAGAAAAAATAGAAGCCACAATAAAAAAAAGTAGTTATCGACTTGGAAATTTTATTTTTGAACCATATCCAACATTATTCGATAACTTCTTATGATTCCCTAGTATTATTGAAAATTTTTTTTTTACACCTGAAGCTCTTGAAAGAAACTTTCAGGATTTATTTTCCTCAATCAGAAGCAGGGATCCATATAATTTGCAAAAAAATTACTGAAATCGCTTTCCATTGCCTTTCCAAATTTTTGGTTAACTAGCAGAAAAAACTACCAAACTTTCCTTCTTCGCCACACATTTATGTGAAAACACCTTCTCCAATCTTGTGCCGATGAGAAATGAATATAGACATCGCCTGGATGTCGAACTAGACTTACGGAAACATGTTTTAAACATTGAACCAAATGCTGCACATCTAGTAGAATTCTTCTCATAGCAAATAGTAGTATGTATATTTTAACTGTCTTAAAATGTGTGTTATAATTTTATTCTACTTATTAATGCAGCTTATTTTTTACCAACACTGAAACTAAACATAAAATATGTGTGGCGGTGAAAACACAAGTTCCTCAGAGACAAAGCAAGTAATTTTCGAACGGTTATAATTATTTTAAGAGATTCTGTTATAATTTATTCAGTTTGAAAGGAATTTGTCATTTAAACACATGTTTTTTAGTGCATTAAAATAATATTGTTAGGATAAAAATGAGGATTCAGTTTGTTTTAAATATTTCAATCTCTCTCCTTTTTATCGTTCTTATTTAAAGCTGAAATGTTGTATATTTCTCTGGTTTTAATATCAATTGATAAAACAGTGTATTGGTTAGTTGAATGTAATTTACCATTTTTGAAATTATTTTTTAATTCGTAATTTTGTTCATCCAATCATACGGAACTTATTTTGTATAATATTTTATAATAACTTAAATTAGTAGTAATTCAATTATTTTGAGGCCTTAAGTTTTTATTTTAAAAAAAATTGAATTTTTTTTTTAATTTTTTTATTTAAAATTTTAAACTTTAAGTATAAATAGAGATTGAAATTATTATGTGTGTTCAGTAGACCAAAAATTTACAAGGGGGCATATATATAGGATTTTTTTTTTTTTTACAATCTGACATTGAAATCCTTCCTTAGTGAGTGCAAAATACTCCTAATGATACATAAATGTTTCAAATTATAAAAAATAGTAATGTTTTGAATAAATAAATAAATTACCGAATTTTTAACTATCGAATATTCATTTATGTATAAAATTCCCGTTTTCAGCCGTCAATTTCTGACTTGCTCCTCTTAACAACAATACCCTATTTAATTATCCCACTTTAAAAAAAATATTTCAACATCTAATACAATATTTACATTCTAAAATTATATTTATCAGATATGTATATTTAGATTTTTGAAAGCCATGGAAGGGTCTAGAAGTTAATTTAAAAGATACAATAGGAATATCTTCAGTGTAGATTTTACACTAAGCTAATATAATGTATGTATATTTTTTAAGATAGATAAATCGTATGCTCAATCTTTATTTATATTTTAAATCTTCAAAATGCAAAAATAGCTAGTTTAGAATAGTTACTGTTTTTTAGATCTGTGTAAGAAACTAAGGTAGTGGGAGAAAATAATAAATGTTATTTATTTTTTGGGTTAAATTCATTTTGCATGAAAATCTAAGAAAGCCTTCATTTTTTTTTTTTTTTTCAAAATAGTGTGAAAGTAAAATGAAGTTCAATTACGCGGAATGGATCGCAGTGCGATGTATTTATTATTATTATTTGTATAAGCAATTACTTAAAAATCCTTCACAGCGCAATGGTGACGAATGCTGAAGTTGGAACTAAAATAGCAGATTCCCCAAATTTCAGCCGCGTCAATGTCCAGTTTCTCTACATTCAGGGTTACTCAGCGGTTTCTAAATTTAAATTGGGACTTAAAAATACCATAAATCCTATGAAAACGGAGTCTGTCTATAACGGAATCCTACTGTAAACGTTAATATCTCGCGCTCCCTACAGAAGGAATACCTGTTAAGTCAAAAACCTTTCGGAATATTTTTCCTGTCACTGAACTTTCCATCTTAGTAAGTTTTACTGTACTAAATAAGTAGAATAATATTTACGGTAAAATCTGTGAAATCGGAATCGTTAAAACCAGGAACAAAATCTGGTATCGGAGCGGTTTCCGATTGGTACATCGTGAAAAGTCCTCCCTGTTTGCGTTCGGTGGAGTGGGTCTACCAGTGGGAGGGGCTTGGAAGCCCTGAAAATTGGGAATATTTGTTTTGGCATCATTTGTGCCGTGGTCTGTTAATTTTCTCGTGAAAATCATAGACGTCCCCGTAGCTTTCAGTTTTTGACAGTACTCGTGTGGCATGTACAATTTATTAATTTTCGTTATTGTTAAATGGAAGATTTAATTTATATACCAGAGACTAATAGAATCATGAAGAGGCATATCTATGAAAAATACCTTCGCAAAAAAGAAGCGTCTTCTTGCGAAACTTCGCGATCTCGTGTAAGTAAAGTTTATATATTATATATTATAGGGGTCACTTAATCATGGGGGAAGGGGCTGCTTGGGGCAATTGCTTTTCTTTTAAAATCATTGTGTTTTCCCCCATTTTTTAAAAAAATTATTTTGTTTTCATATGTTTTTACCGCAATTTTATACCAATATATTTGCATGTAAAAAAAAAAATGTAACAGTACAATTATTCCTATTTAAATTTGTATTAAAAATGAATGCATGTAAAATAGTTTATTTCAAGTGTACATAAATCTGTATTTAATATACCCTACTCTAATGAATTTTGCCCTCTCCAAGCAAATCTGAAATTTCAAATTATTTGTTTTATTTAATTTAATAACCATGTTAAAAATGCACTTTTGCTGAAAGCGCCACTTTGAAAAATGGCACATCATTATATATTTTTTTATTGATGCTGAGTACTTTGTTTTAAACCTCTCTGAAATTAAATGTATTATTAATGAGAGTAAAAAAGTTTTAATGTAATATGCATGATTATTTTGCATTATTGTAATACTTTCCAGTAGGGTGTCAACGATTTTAATCAGATGATTTATATCAACCGATTTTTTTTTCTTTTAATTATAAATTTTCTAAATTTTGACATAGACAAATAATAAAATCTAAGATAAACATAATTTGAAAGGTTTCTGTGGATATTTTTTTACCTTATGAATAAACAAAAGCTTTGAATAATAGTTTTTAAGCTTAATTTCTTAGGCTTGTAAAAAATTAAGTACAGTAAGTTTGTAAAACAAGTTTTTATTGGGTATTTATTAAAAGCATTTTATTTAAAAATATTTAAATCTAATATAATTTGCAATGTCGTAATTACTTTTAAATAATAAAATTATTCGTTCTTTTACATAAAAAAGAAGATCAAGTATATTTT
The DNA here is from genome assembly GCA_963931845.1 of Maratus michaelseni. Taxonomy (NCBI): domain Eukaryota; kingdom Metazoa; phylum Arthropoda; class Arachnida; order Araneae; family Salticidae; genus Maratus; species Maratus michaelseni. Next base: position 24,513,529 of record OZ007597.1, read on the forward strand.
TACTCTACCTGTTTGGGTAAAAAAGCAGTGGTTGACTGGTTAACATCTAGGTATGAATGTCCGAATTGTGGAAAGGATATGAAATTAAGCAAGAATGAGAGATTAAGTGATGGTTTTGAATGAGGTTGTCAAGTGCAAGCGAAAGTAGGTAAGCATGATGTGTGTAGAAGTTTGAGAGATGGTACATGGTTTGAGAAATCTAATTTAACTTTTATGAAAATTTTAAAAATAATGCATAATTGATTTGGAAGAAGCATGAAAAAGTTTATAAATGAAGATGAGAAAGTGTCTAAACATACATTGAATGACTGCTATAGCTATTGTAGAGAAGTGTGTCAGTGTGTGTTAGCGACTGATTTTAAACCAATAGGTGGTGTAGGTGTGAGACTGTAGAGATTGATGAGAGTAAATTTGGAAAAATGAAGTATGGAAAGGAAAGCATGTGAATGGATTGTGGGTGTTTGGAGGGATTGAAAGAGGGACGAATAAGTGTTTTTTTTTTTTTTAAGTTTTTCCTAATCGTACAAAAGAGTGTTTGCTTGCGGTAATTAAAGAGTGTATTCTCCCGGGTTCAGAACTCAGACTGTTGGAAGTCCTATGACACACTCAAAAGTAGAAAATTTTGAGCATTTGCGGGTCAACCACAGTTTGCAGTATGTCAATCCTGAAATAGGCGCTCACACTAACACAATAGAGGTGATGTGGTTGGGAATCAAATGTGCTTTGCAGAATACTCTGCACATAGCAGGTGAATTTGATTCTCACTTGGACGAGTATATGTGGCGAAAGTACCATGACGCTCACTCGATGAAACCCGATGCATTTAAAACATTTCTCCGTGATATTGTTAAGGTGTACATGCCACTACAAAAAGATTCTCCTTCTGAACCATCTGAAGCTGCCGGATCATCTGGCGAAATAGCCGATGAAGTGGCTGCTGGACCATCCAGTGAAATAGCCGCTCCACCTGCCAAGCGGCAGAAATTAGTATAAAAAACATCTTTTTTATCCCTCCAAACTTCCTTAAACAGCCTTAGTTTTTGTAAGTGAAATTTTGGACTATTTTTCAGAGATCTGTTCTTAAAATCGTTATTTTGACATGTTTTTGCTATTTCAAGTTTAAAATTACGCATTTTTGCTTTATTTTGATTATTGTCATTTAAAATTACACGCTTTTGCGTGTTGTCTCGTGGAGGTTGCCACTCCAGGAAACAATATGCAAAAACACACCAATTTGGCGAATTTTTGAAAACACGCCAAGCAGTGGTGGATCCTTCACTCATACCATTGCTCCTGCTATAATAATCAATGTTAGTGTTTGTTTTGAATAATTCAACTTCATTCAATTAATTTGCACAAAATATATATTTCATATAAATATAACTTTACAAATATTTTTTTAAAAATGCATGCACGTACTAGTTTTATAGATATGGCAAAATATAGCATTTTGTACATATGGTTAATAATGTAAATGGTTTATTATCTCTCTTAATGATACATAGGAAAAGAATGTCAGAATGACAAGCACCAGTTGGTCATGTAATTTTCTTGTGCAGTCAGGAAATCAGCAAAAAATTCATGAAATTAAACTTTGAGCATTGTAGACACCATGAATCTGTCCTTTTTTAAATTGTAATTTTTCTCTGAAATTTTCTGTGCTTTGGCGATACACTTTAATTGGACTGTCTGTTGTGTGTCTTCCTTAATAAAGTTGTCATTATTTCAAGTAGTGAACTTGCTTTTACTATACTCATGCTACCTAGCCTGATACAAAAGTTCCATTGCTTTATACTGAAGAACATGTAGAAATTTCTGTATTGCAATCAGTCATTGTTTCACTACAACTCCATCAATGTCTTTAACAATTCATCGTATGAGTTATTCTATTATTTTGAACAAACAATTGGCGACAAAAGCTGTGGATCCACTGCGGCCATTTTGTAGTTCACATTGTTTTGGCTGTTCAATGTTGGGTACAGCAGAAACTATGTTTCTCTCTTATCCTTTTTTAACCCATTCATCTTCAAAGTGTTAGTTCAGATCAGTTCCATGAATTGTTAACTCTCTATTGAATGCTATGAATTAACTGTGTTTTTATTCACATTCCCTTCCCAGTAATTAAGACATTTCCCAAAGCTGCATCTCGTAAAAGCAACGTCCATAGAAGAAAAGAGAAATCTTGCATTTTAACAGATTCTTCAGTAAAAGCTAAAATTAAAGCTACCAAGCAGAAAACTGTTACAGCAAGAAAAGGAAATAAAAGACCATCTCCAGTACAAAATAGTAGTTCATAAATTGATAATGATGAACAAACCAATTCTCCCTCTCTCTTTTCAACATCAGCAAAAAGGGAAGCTTTTGCGAAGTTATGCTAAGGTTATCTTAAATGTTTACATTAATCTCTGAACACAAATTCTCACTAAATCTGGTACAAAAATTACTCAGACGTGTGCTGATTTAACAGGAGTTTCACCACGATCTATTGAAAGAATGAAGGCTGAAATAAAAACTAGTGAAAAACTTACAACTCCTGGCAAGAAACATCCTTTGAAAGTAAATACATGTACAAGAATGCAGATTTATGATCAATTTACTAATACGGCTACTAGTAAGAAAGTACATTCTTTTTTCTTCATTAGCGGCAGAAAAAGTAATGTGTGCCATAGTTGAAGATGACAACTCCCAAATTTCAGTGTTCAAAGTGTTAGAAATTTTATACATAATTTGGGATTATTTTTTTTTCTTAAACAAATTGTCAGTTTAAAAAAAAAAAAGTACAATTCATCATTGTTATTGGAGCAAGAGGATATTCAACAATGATAGCACGAATATTTGAGGAGTATCTGAAGATTTTTCTTCAAAAGGGAAGAAAATTTATTACACCGATGAAACATGGGTTAATGCAGGGCATACAAAAATTGCGTACGGCAAGATTCTACAGTAAAATCGAAGAAACAGGCATTTTAAAACAGTCTGTCTAGAAGTTTAAAAGCTCCTTCAGGTAAAGGAGGTATATTAATTATTATACATGCTGGGTGCGAAGATTACCATAAGAAATTGTAAAATGGCCAAAATGGAGTTACCATGATGAAATGAACAAATGGTTACTAAAATTCCTACACTATATTCAGCCTAATAGTGTTATTGCTACGGATAATGCCCCATACCATTCTTTTCAGGTAGAAAAACATCCTACAAGCTCAACCAAGAAAAAAAGGACACACAAGCATGGTTATCAAGAAAGAATATCACTTGGAACCCAGACATGTTAAAAGGGGAATTGTTTAAACTTGTGGTAGAAAATAAAGTTTTATGAAGCTTACAGCATAGATCAAATTGTTGCTTAACGTAGCCATACCATTCTTCAATCGCCCCCTTATCACTGCGAATTAAAACCCATTGAAAATATCTGGGGTGAAGTTAAAAGATTAGGTCGCGAAAAAAAAAATTAACATTTAAAAAGGAAGAAATTCAAAAACTTACTAATGAAGGATACAGAAAGTATCTTCTACTTAGGCTAATTGTGTTCAACATATAATTGAAAAGGTAGAAACATGATGAAAAGGAGAAACAACAAGATGTGAAAATTAGACGGTATTGAAAAATAATTAATTGAAAGAGTCAGTTTCACTGTTGGTGATTCATCTGCCGATTCTGAGCATTACACAAATGGTACCCTTAACAAAATCGAGCCATTAGATTACTTAGATTCAGAAGGTAAATATTGTGAAATTTATAAATAATTCATAAAACTGCCTGCTTACCTTCAACAGTCTGTTTCTTGTTCTCTGCCACTTTCAAATGATTAAAATACATATTTAGCTGCAATTTTTTTTATTATTTCGGTGCACAGATAGAAGCACTAGACTATCTAGTATAATGGACAGCAAGTATTTACAAGTTCGAACTGAAATTAATTATTTTATATAAAAAATATAAATGTCCAATAGAATGGACGCGGGGTCTCAAGAGGATATAAGTGGGTAAAATTAAAAAATTTAAGTGAGGCAAAGGTAAAAGAAGAGGTTTTTATTGGCCTACAATTTAAAGCAGTCTTTCATGATGAAGAATTTATTTTCAAACTGTTACAAGCAGAAAAAGCGGGCTGGCTGTCATTCGAATCAGTGTGTTTACATATCCTTGGAAATTAGAAAGCTGAAAACTATGAACATCTTGTTGATGACACGGTGCAATGCTTTCGTGTTATAGGTTGCAATATATCATTAAAACTACTACACTTTTTGAACTCTCATCTGGAAATCTTTCCCCAAAACCTTGCTGCAATTTATGATATGTATATCGCTGGTAAAAGATCTGTTGTTGCTTCCATAGGTCACATTGAAAGAATTGATGGAGATGAATATGAGTTATCTTTTTTACGACAACTGAAACAATCCTTCACATTTATTTATCCCAAAAAAAAAGAGGACAAATCATATGAAAACTCAAATGACATTTTGTTAAAACTTAAAGAACCAGAGCAAAGTACCGAACACGTTCTTTGGGTTTGGTATTTGATTCCCAACATTTGATTACAATTTAATATAATTTTATTTTAAATTAAATTTGTGTGTAGATACTTTCAACTAATAAAATGAAGCTTTGTAAACAAATTAAAAAAAATTACCACAGTTATTTTTATCAGTTTGAGCAAGTTTCTTTTCCTGAAACAATTCAATGTATATTATAATTCAATTATTGAATTTTCCCCATCTATTTTTAACTGTCCCAAGGTGCTCCACCAGGTGGAACACAGGACAAGTTTAATAAATATAGTTAAATTTTTCTATAAAGGATATACAACTAACAAAGACTATTTAATAGTGTAGGCAAAGGTTAAAAGAATACCAGGTAAATTTTTGGCAATAATTGATCAAATTAATTGTTATCTTAATTAAAGCCATCATCTTAATAGATGATCCGGATAGCCAATACGGATGGCTTAAGAAAAAAGTGGCCAAAGGGGTTGGTTGGTTGTATAAGGTTTAATGGCGCAAGGTCCCATTGGGGACAAGCTGCGCCAAAGTAAAAGTTAAGAAAAAAACAAATAATTTAAGATATTCATAACAAAACCAAAAAAGAAACAAAGCTTAATGAGCAAAACATCTGGATGGGGTCACCCATCCAGATATAGTCGATGTTTAAAACAAATATTTAAGTTCTTAAAAAAGGTAAAGTATAAAAGTAATATACTAAGAAATATATCTGGATGGGGTACCCCATCCGGATGTCAAGTTAAACAAGTATACATTAAAATTGTTATAGCTAAAACATGAAGGATGTATAAAAACTATATCTCAAAATAAAAACCAGAATGTTTTAAAAAATGAAAGAGTGCCCCATGAGGTTTGTCAAGATTGGTGATGATGAATTAAAATATATTCTATAAAGGTGCCGGAGGCCTGGACAGCCTGTATATGAAAAAGGATGTTTTACGATTATGAGATATGTGCAACATGGCTCTCTCTATCGCAATCAACTCTGCCATAAAGACTGAAATTGAAGGGTGAAGCCGATAACTGAATTTAGTGTTATCTATAAAAACCCCACAACCAACTATATTCCCATTCTTGGAACCATCTGTGTAAATATCAGTATGGTTATTATATTTTGCACGATTTGCAGCAAATAATTGTTGGAAAACAGTAGAAGCCAAATTGTTTTTGTCATAACCTTTAAAAGGATGGAGAGAGGAAATTTTAGGAGGATTCCAAGGAGGGAGCACATGCAAAGGACATGGACTCACCTCGATATTATTCAACAGGCCATTATTGATCATGTTTCTGATTCTGATTCCAAAAGATGGGATGCAAGATGGTCGATGCTGATAAAGAATATCATTGTCAGTATTTAAAAGATAGGTGTGAAGAGGATGACCAGGATGAGAGAGGACACGGTTGTATAATTCTAATGAGAGTTTTACACGAGTATGTTGTAATGATGGTTCATTACAGTCAACGTAAAGACTTAAAATTGGAGATGTACGAAATGCACCAGAGCAGACACTGAGTGGACTGTGGTGCACAGTGTCAAGTTTTTTAAGAACAGATTTACTGGCAGAACCATAGACCTAGCAGGCATAGTCGATCAATATCTTTAATAGCAAAGTAGAACGTTCTACTCCTTATACATTTTATTTAAAGTTTATTGTAGTCAGTTTACTTTAGTTTACAGGCATATCATTAATTCGTAATTTCATTTATAATTTTATCTCATTTTGTTTATGTTCAGCCGCACTTCCTTTCACGTCTTTCCTGCAACACATTCGTTCACCGAAAGGTGGCGTCGTTCGATCGTGAAGACGTCATGTGTTTGACGTCACGATCTCACTTCTACCTGCTCCTTGCATTGCGTAATGAGCGGTTTCGTTACAGGTGTTCAGTATAAAGCACATGCTATTTCAGTCTCAGTTCTCTCTTTTCTAATAGTCTAATAGCTGACATGTAGCTCGTGGCCGGTGTTTTCACCGAGCAAACTTTAGCTATTTTTAGTTTGTTGTTTTATGTAGACGAGTTGTTTTTCATAATATCATTACTTAATAATGCTGTAAAGTCTATCAAGTTGTAGTGGTTTCTTAACTAAATGTTCTTTCATCCGAAGTTTACAATATGTTTCTTTTAAAGTCTTAAATATGTTTCCTTAGAGCCTTTTAGCGATCTCCTTCTAAAACCTGCTTTTACTTTAACCATTTATGGTGTCACCTGGAGCCCAGCCATTGCATCTTTATCATTGTTAATTTACGGCAAATGTTTTGGTACCTCTTGTCATAAGGAAAGAAGTAATCTTCGTGCTATTTATAAAGGACTTTATTGTGCAATGTCAGCTGAAAGTTTAGAGTTATTTGTGATGCTCAGGTTCCACATAAATGGAAACCAAAAGCCTTTTCATTTTAAAGGATCGTCGCTTGTCTGTCAAGAATGTTTAATTAGTACTGCTGCTTCTGGATATCTACTTGGTTCATTTATCGTGGTCATGAAATCTGAAGGGGGATTCTTTTATTAAAGCATAGTTAATTTACTTTTATTGCTTTGTTCAAATATATTCATACTGTTTTTTTGTTAGATATTACTTGCATTTAATATAATCTGTTTCGTAAATAAATATAATTTGTTTTTAAACTCATGTGTTCTCATTGTTACGCGACGGCTGTGTATCAATTCTAATTTTATAATTTTAAATATCTTTAATTTAAATCTTTTCCAATTTAAATATTTTAAACTCAATATTTTAATAAGTCCTAATTTAAATCATTTTAAATTTATTTCTAATATTATTCTTCAATTTTTACTTTAAAAGATAGTCCTTTATAAAATATTATTACATTCGTAAAATTTCTGCATTTTCCTTTTTCAGTTATCTTATCTCACGTTACTTTTTACTGGAAAGGAATCATCCCTTTTTTCGCCTCTCAGTTAAAATTCCTTTCATTGCTATGTCTCTGCGCGGCTGCTGAGGTCATTGACTTACGGTTCACTGCTTCAGCGACGTGCACCCGTTCGGGATCTTGAACACAGCGTCGGTGAGTTCAGATTACCCCGATCGCGAATACTTTTTTTTGATTGGAGGAACTCTTCAATTACAGCGGTTGAGATATTTTAACGGCTCGAGTTTCCCGCCGATGCTTTGAATTCTGGATGATCTGAGCATCATCTCTCTCTCTTCCCTTCTAACTTCCGAGATGCTTAGACGTACCTGAGTGCGCTCTTGGGCGCTAGTCGACCGTTGGGATGGCGAAAGCCGTCCTAACGGTAGAGTTTGTAAGAAGTTCAATAAATTATTACCAAGCCATCTGAATGTGTGCGGAGATTGTGATGAATAATCTGTGAAGGAAATATTATGGGTTCAACAAGGCAATCAACTAGATGCAACAATTTGCTGAATGCTTTGAAGTCCCTCCGGAGTAAGATAACAGTTGAGGATCGCGACATTGCTGTACAGTGATCAATCATGGGTGAAGGTTTTCCGATGGTAGTCTGTCAATCACAGGTAACATTTACAATTATGGGATAAATTTGGGAATTTCTTCAATACAAGTTTCGCTGAAAAGTCCAATAGTAACTAAAAGAAATTATGCAGACTCTGCTTGAATATCTGTACTTCTCTCCAAGTTGATAGGACTATTCAGATATGTCTTTCGCTGCTATCTCAGAATTTTGCTATCGCTGAATTTTCAGTCTCCAAATATCAAGATAGTATTATTTCAGCTTTGCTGAGCTGTGCTTTTATCCACTTAATTCTTCTGTATTATTATGAAGGTATATATATATATATACCGAAAATCAAGTTAACAACTGTGATCTAGAACTATATTTTTTACATCAAAAACTATGACTTCACTTATATTGCTAGAACTGTGCTAACATCTTTGGGTTCGCCTTTATTGTAGCGATAATATATATGTATATTTATGTTTTCACAAATTGGTTATTACATTCTTTTATCACTTAAAACCTTTAATACTCAATACTTGAAAAACAGCATAATGATGATCAATATTGAATAAATATGTAAAGGGTTACTGTGCAGTTTACTCCTATTTTGCGTTTATGAAAATAAATGGTAAATTTGATATTTTATGAGTTTTGTCTATTTGTTTACATTTATTTCTGTTTTCTTCTCTATCAATTATATTTGAAGTATGTATTTCAGCGTAGGAAATACTTGCATTAGATGTATATACTGAATTGAATCAGGTAAGATATTTTATGTGATTCACCATTTCTATTTTCTTCATAATTTTTTTTTATGTACGCTACCACTATACTTATTATTTTTTATCACTGGCTTTTCTTCAAAATTCAAATCCTTCTCCTTTTATTAATATTCAGAATTTAAACATTCCCCCCTCTCTTTTACTTTCCCCCACTTTCAAGTAATTCTCTAAATTTTAATGTATTTTAATTTAACCCCATTGTCCCATTTCTTATCGTAACACTCATTTCGTCACCACATGGTTTAGTTCATTTATTTAATAGTTTAAGATTATCTTTCAGGTTTTTGCTTAAGGTTAATTGTTACTAAATTCTGTTATTTTCAATAGTACTTTACTTTCCAATATATTTGGAACTACAGCTACGTTTTACTGCATTTAATTTTACTCTGCTTATATATTTAATTTAAACGTAACTTAATTTAAAGGTAACTTATATCTAATATTTTTCACACCACGGTCATCAAAAGATACGACATGCACATCGATATGAGACTGTGCAACTGCTCCTTCAAGAAATGAAGAAAATACAACTACACCCGCTTGTCACAATCTTTACGAAAACTGGGTGCCAGAATTCTTTAGATATAATAATGAAGGTGAAGTATCCTTGCATGATTACAATTATATTTACGAAAACGATGTGTGTGATATATCTGCATTCCATACCAATGTGAACAATTTAAAATACATTCCAAAGTATGCAGTATATGAATGTAGATGTGATACGACTTCTTCCTTGAATTACCCAAGAACATATGACGCAATGCCAAAAGCTGAAGAAGATATTCCTCACATTTTTATGATGAAACGAATAAGTTGTGAGATTTTCATAGGGGAAGAATGTCATTATGAGGATACATTGGCTGAGGGTGGTGGATTTTGGCAGTAGATTTTGGTGAATTGCGAAGGGTTGTGCTAAACATTTGTTCATCTGTATGTTATAACTTATCAAAAATAATTATATTTATTAGTTAGTCATATTCTATTCAAAGTATATTTTTCTTTTTGTAGGGAATTACTTCGTTAAATTTGAGTTCAGTGTGGGATTCAAAAATTAATGAGAATGTATTAAATTATATTGTTTTTACCTTGCGTCATCTGAATCTCAGTATTACATCGTGTAGTGTTGATGGTTGGTTGGTTGTATAGGGTTTTATGGCGCAAGATCCCATTGGGGACAAGCTGCGCCAAAGAAAAAATTTATTAAAAAAATCCACAGAGTTTAATGAGAAAAACATCTGGATGGGGTTACCCATCCAGATATAGTCATACATTATATAAAACAAATATAAAGAAATCTTAAATAAATATAAAAATATAATAAAAATATAATAATAAATAAATATAATAAAAATATAACTAGTCGGATGTGCCAGTCCCAAAACTTTCTTCTATCTCAGTCATGTTAATACTTCAAAATTCGCTATCACATCGCCAATAAAATCAATATTTTTCATCATTCTGTTGTACGTCAGCTGCGTGCGAATGGTCGGGTTACAAGGATGTGAACAACCGATGTATACTAAACTACAAAAAGTCCTTCTGGCCTGAACCGACAGGAACACATAGCCTTCCTATTCCTTGGTTTTATGATTTTAGCTAATTAATTTAATGGAAAACACGAAGGTAAAACGCGTGGAACCTAAATAAAGAAGATTCAATCCCAGTTCTCGTCAACATTGAATTTGAATGAGCATATCGCCAAATTAGTCCTCTACAGCCAAGTTGGCTTCATTTATGGCAACTTATTTTGGTCGCCAAATTTGGCGATATTCCGCCAACTGTCGCCAAGTTTGGCGAAAATTTGACGTTGGCGAATATAAATATATAGTGATAAGCAAATAATAGGATTAATGGTTACAACAATGAAAGAAAATTTGCCGAAACCATGTTAACTAAAGCTCATAAATTAAACCCGTTTATGGATGAATTCTGCTGTCTTCTTTGAAAATGTTAGCCACCCTAAAATTTCAAACTGCTATATCTCAGCCATTTTTGTAACACAGAGGCAAAGCAAAAATTGTTCCGGATTCTCCGGATCAAGGCCGAACATTTAACGAAAAATAAGTTTTAGGATTTCTAATTTTTTTGAATTTGCACATCTTTTTTGAATTTGAAATCTTTAAATGGCTATCGCAGCGCCCCCTTTCATCGAAATATCCCCAAATTCTGATAGAATCTGCTTGCCATAGCCAAAAACATAGAAAAAAAATTAGGTTCAATTTGAAGCATAACTTCATACACTTTTAGATGGTACAATAGTGAAAATGGAACAAAAATATCGATCACAGCGCCCCCTTTCGTCGAAATATCCCCAAATTCTGATAGAACCTGCTTGCCATAGCCAAAAACATAGAAAAAAAATTAGGTTCAATTTGAAGCATAACTTCATACACTTTTAGATGGTACAATTAAAAGCCACACAGACGGATAGACGGCCGGACGGACAGACAGACATTTTGTAAAAACATGTTTTTCGGAATCTCTGACCCCTAAAACGTGTAAATTCGTCGAAAACCGGAAGTTGAAAAAAATTTCGATTACAATACTTTCTTCTATTATAGATAGAAGAAAGTAAAAATAAGTATAAGAATATTACATTAAGAAATATTATCTGGATGGGGTTACCCCGTCCAGTTGTCAAGTTAAGCAAGTATAAACTAACATTGTTACAGATAAAACATGAAGAGTATATAAAAACTATATCTCAAAATAAAAGGCAGAATGTTTTAAAAAATGAAAAAGTGCCCCATGAGGTGTTTCCCCAATGAGGTTCGTCAAGATTGGTGATGATGAATTAAAATAAAATCTGTACAAGTGCCGGAGGCCCGGACAGTCAGTTAAAACATGATAAATGGTCAGGTAATCAAAATGACAGTGTGGACACATGGGTGTGTCCTCCCCAGGGGTCGATGCAGGTTTTTTTTTCTTGGGGCCCATTTTGTGAAAAGTAAAGGTTATTTTTGTGAAATTTATTATATTTTTGTGAAAAATAACATTTTGTAACGAAAGTTGAAATCCAATTAATCAAATTCGAACCAAGCATTTATAAACAAAAACTTTTTTAAACCTTTTTGCTGAAGATGTTCTCTCTGGTGAACTTGTTTGTTTACAAATTACACATTTTAAAACATCACAAAATAATAAATAAATAATAAATAGTAAGATTTTATGGAATAGAATTTTGTGAAGGGCTACATTTTTTCTAATTTATTTTTAAGAAGGGGCCCATTTTACTAAATTTATTTTTGTGAAGGGGCCCATTTTATTAAATAGATTTTTGTGAAGGGACCCTAAATAGGCCCCAAATTTTTCCTGGATCGACCCCTGCTCCCGAAGTAAAAGATGTTTATGAGTGATCCTTGAATGTCCAATTCTCAGACAAGTCAAAAGAACATCTGTTTTTCTTGGATAACACGGAGACCAGGTCATGATTGAGGGTTTGATATGATGAAGCTTATTATTGTATTCTAAATTCCAACTTTCTTGCCATTTATTATAAATAAAGTGCTTTATAAATAGTTTAACGTCTGAGAATGGAATTTTATGGTGTAATGGATTAAGAGCAAGTCTTGCAGCCTCATCTGCTTTTTCATTTCCAGGAATACCCATGTATCCAGGTACCCAGCAAAATAAAATATTATAACCACGTCTAGTCAATTTCTTATAAAAATCCAGGATGGCTGAAACATAAGGATGCTTTTTAAAAGATTTGATTGCGTCAATAGAACTATTTGAGTCACTATATGTTGAAGGATGTTTTATGATGATGAGATATGTGTAACATGGCTCTCTCTATCGCAATCAACTCTGCCGTAAAGACAGAAATTGAAGTCTGAAGGCGATAACTGAATTTAGTGTTATCGATAAAAACTACGCAACCAACAATATTCCCACTCTTGGAACCATCTGTATAGATATCAGTAAAGTTATGGTATTTTGCACGATGTGCAGCAAATAGTTGTTGGAAAACAGTAGAAGCCAAGTTGTTTTTGTTATAACCTTTAAAAGGATGGAGAGAGGTAATTTTTGGGCGTGTAGTGTCGAGATTTTATTTTACATACAGGAATTCTGTCGAAATCTTTCATCATTAAATGTAAACCATTGTTATCAAATTACTAATGCTGGCATGTTATATTTATGCCATGTCAATTTCTTGTTAAAAAACTTGAATGTAAAGGGCACTCAAGTAGATTACACGGGCATTGTTACTGTTTTAGAAAAAATGCATTCAACAGAATGGATTGATTTTGATAAATTGGCTGCCATCCTTTATAAGTTTGGTAATAAGAAATATCATTTAATAGAACTTGACTATTTCAGTTATGTCCCATCGGATCAACATATTGATTCGCAAATAATTCAGGCTTGAATGGAAAAGTGCCCAAAGTTAGAAAAGCTACATTTCAACGACCCTGTAAGTCAAGATGTCCTGAATATTTGTACAAAATTAAAAAAATTAAATTACAATGTTCCATAGATATGGATTAGAAATGTTGGATGTTGTGACGCTCATTTGCCCATATCATAGAACCTCAAAACTTTAATTTTGTCCTGTATACGCATTTCTCTAGTAACGTTACTAGAATACTTTAAGAATCTGGAATAAACTGTATTTAAATGATGTTTCATTAACAGAATTTCAAAAAGAGGATATAAAAGTTTCTAAGACAAATCTTCGTACACTCATTATGATATGGAAGGTAGAATATGGGAAGGTGTTACTACATTAATTGCTTTGAGTGAAAAAGTTTCCAAGTTGTACCTCAATCATATTAATCATTTGCATCCCGAAAGAGTTGATGTCATATTAGAGTCGATGAAAAATCTTTCATCCGTAAATATCAAATTTACACATATAGACATGAAAGATGAGAATAAACTTTTAAAAACTGTTTCGATGTCAATTGTAGTTGTAGATAAATACATTTCTGCTGTCGAATTATTTGGAAAATTACATCATGTACCCTATGTTGGCAGAATATGTATGACACAGATATTATTGATGATAATCAAATGGGTACAACTTATGAGGAAGGCAGTCATTTTTTTTAGTAACATTTATGTATACTTAATTAGAAACTACTTTTTGTTTTTGGTAATAAAATACATTTTATTTTTCTGGTGCTCTAACAAAGTTCTTAAAGTGTCTGGTACCCTTTAAAGTGTCAAAACATCGAATTCTTATTATTAGCTTATATATAATGATTCTTTCGGAATATTAAAGAAAATTCAAAAATTCATTTTAGAAGAAAAGTTATATATAGAACATTTTGAGCTCATTTTATATGATCAAGGGGTACTTTGGTCTTTTAAGTCGATTTTCTCAAAACAACAATTTTGATCACTGCACGCACAATTTCTGAAAAATCATTGGCTAGGATTTCAAGAAAATTTGAGTGAATGTATTAACTGTACAGATGCACAAAATGACCAATTATTATGCTTGTAAGAAAGAAGTTTAGAATTCACGACTACTTTTACATTAAAAAATAATTATAAAATTTTAAACTCTATATTTCAAGTTTAAAAAAAAAAAATCTCTGTTACTGAAAATGTTTTTTTTTCTTATTGTAGGTCATTTCGAGAACAGATTAGATATGTAATCATTACAAAAAAATTGGCTGGTTTCAGCAATTGAAATGTAAAAACTCATTCGTGTAATGCATGCAAGAATTAATTCTTTCATTAAAAGTGTATTATATTTTTAAATAAAATAAAAAACTTTATGTATACACTTTATGTGTGTATATATTTTTTTTAATTTTAATTGATAAAATAAACATTTCTTATGAACCTACACTAGTCATGTAAAAAAAATGCTCAAGCTAATGTTAAGTCTATTGGAAGATTATTTTCAAATTTCTCACTCGCATTTTAATATTTTCAAAGCAGCTATTGTAACTGTAACACCTGACATGCTGAAAACCGTGTGGAGTGAATTCTTCTACAGAATGGATGTCATTCGTGTTCCTGCTGGTGGTCACATTGAACCTTTATCATTTTTTGTTATAGTAATTTCACAATCATTTTCCTTTTATGTGTTTGACAAAATGTGTGTATTTTCTATACTTTTGTTAGTAAAGCCCTTCAAAGTTGGGACATTCATTTGTAATCACCTATAGCATATTTTAAAAATACTGATGTCGAATAATAAATGATGTCGAATCGAATAAGCTCGAATTTCGCTGTTCCCAAAAGGAAGCAAAAAGATGAGGGGTTGTATCAAATACAGAATAAGAGACACTTCATTCTTATTATGTCAACTTTCATAAGCTAGTACATTTGGATACAACCCCTCATCTTTTTGCTTCCTTTTGGGAACAGCGAAATTCGAGCTTATTCTATCGACGATTACTATCAGAATTTTCAAGCTATGTTTTTGAGACTTTCATAAAAGTTGGTCTATATATTTAGCTAATATATTATGCACAGTATATTTTGATTGAATTCACACATGCGCAGTGAAACAATATTTAGTGAACCTGCTCATTTTTCATACAATTTTTATTATTTTTTAATTCTGATTGCAGGATGTTGTGTACAATTTTGTTTGTCATATTTTCTGAAAATAACTTGTTTTTATATTAAAAACTCTGCAAATTATAAGCAAAAAACTTGATAAAATTTGGGACTGTTTTTATATAAACCTGAATTTTTCTTCGAGTATACATGCTATCTTCATAAAAATGAACCCAAATTATTACAATAATCCACTTAATCTTAATCTGCAGTTTGAATGCTTTCGCAATATTAGTTTTTACAGGGTTATCCAAAATATATTCGTTTTTCTTCAATTTGTTGACGGCCCCTTATGGGGTTTCGGGAAAAAATCTTCAAGGAAATATATGACGCCTATCATGTTGTTTACACTCCTGAAGTTTCAGGATAATTCCTGATGTATCTTTCCAGATATTTAACAAATTATAATAAAAACTGTGTCTAATAATTTGGCCAGGGACTGTAAGTTCTTGTCCCATCAGGAAGGATCTTCATTCCCTTATAGTGATTTGTTCTTAATCTAGCCAGTGTAGTTGTTACATTTCTAAGACAATCAAACTCAGTGATTAAAGCTGATTAATAAGTCTACATCTGGCTACAGCGTTCCCATCTGCAAGTGTGATGGTGGAACTAGGTTGGACAAAATTTCTCGAATTTTGGCCAAAGCATCCGCACACTCATTACCCTCGATGTTTGCATGTGCAGGTATGCACTGCAAACACGACTTACTCTTGCAATGCAGCTGATTGAGTAAGTCATTTATAGTAGAGGTTGATGTTTGTGTCTTCGTTTCCAATGGGTTACCAAAGGTTGATTTTCTATGATATGAAACCTTTTACGACATTTGAAAGATTTTAAAACCTCAAAAAATGAAACAAAGTCAAGAAATATTTACAATTTTTTTACCAAGAAAGCAAAAAAAAAATTGTGATTCAGAACTATAAACTGAACTGAAATCTTATCAAGAAAGAATATCGATTGCTATCACTAAGCTAGGTGATAAAAGTACAACCGAAACCGAAACTCAAGAAGTAGTCAAGAAACCGGTGGAAAATGAAGAAAATTCAACTGAAAGGTTTGAAACTTTTCAAGAAACAGTATCAATAACTGTATCTCAGATAAATGAGCAAAGTACTGCTGAAGCTCAATCGGTAGTTGAAAGAAGTTCATCAGAAGACATGCAAGTAACAAATTTTGCAACAAAACACCTTCCTTCAAAATACGAGAATGACATTGCATTTTATTTTGGGAAATCAAAAAATTTAACCCTTGAAGAAAAATTAAAGTCGTTAAAAAATGTATGGAGCCCTGATGCAAAGCATGCTTTTCCTCCCGATGCCTGCAGACTATTCAAACGGCGATTTCAAGGACAATGGCAGGCAGACTTTGTGTGGCTTGCATATTCTCCTAAAGAGAAGGGTGCTTTCTGCAAATATTGAGTGCTAGTCCTCTGTGACGAGCATTTGGGTAAAGGATCTCACGTAATGCCTGGCCAACTTGTATTTAAGCCATGCATTAATTTAAAGGACACTTTAGAGCTATTTCGTGGGCATGGAAAAAAAAACATCACAAAAAATGCATCCTGGCTGCTGAAAATATGAAGTCAATCAGCAAAAAAAAATGGAAGATATCGCATTGGAAGTAAACAATCAAAGAAAACTGGTTGAAAAAAATAAAATAAAATGGTCACTTATTCCCATAGTGCAGACAATAAATTTATGTGGATAACAACAAATGCCATTAAGGGGACATGAAGATTCTGTGCGTAATTTATTAGACGATCCGGAAGAAATTTATGGTAATTTTTGTGATCTTCTACGATACAGAGCTACCAGTGGTGATAATTCTTTAAAAAATCAGCTGTTGATTAGTGAGGGAAATGCCATGTACACCAGCCTACATACTCAAAATGAGCTAATTGAGAAATTCGGAGAACTAATTCAGGAAAAATTTCGAGACAACTGCTATAGCTCGTGTACAGCAATTTTCTGTATGTCTTTGAAACATTGATGAAGACATTTCGAAGGTATGCAAGGAGATTTTGACTCTTGTTCCTGTGTACGATTTTACAGGGAAAGCATTATGTGGAACCATCAAAGACACTCTTAGTCGTCTCGGGTTCAACCTTGAGAATCCGAGACGTCAGGGATATGACGGAGCAGCATCAATAAGAGCCCATTTCCGGGGTGTTCAAGCTGTAATGAAGGAAGACTATCCCAAATACCCTATAGACCCACTGTGTTTCACATTCGTTAAATTTATGTTTGTCTGACTCTTCCAAAAGTAGAGAAATGCGAAACATGTTCGGGACACTAACCAAAGTATGCGATTTTTTTAATTCGTCTCCAAATCGCTTGGATATTTTGAAAAAAGGGATCAAACAATTGAAACCCAACAGTAATAAAACAAAATTAACTATTAAAAAAATTTGACTATTTCAGTTATCTCCAATCGGATCAACATATTGATTCGCAAATAATTCAGGCTTGGGAGGAAAAGTGCCCAAAGTTAGAAAATCTACATTTGAACGACCCTGTAAGTCAAGATGTCCTGAATAATTGAGCAAAATTTAAAAAAAAAAAAAAAAAAAAAAAAAAAAAAAAAAATTAGAAATTACAATGTTTCATAGATATGGATTAGAAATGTTGGATGTCTTGATGCTCATATCACAAAACCTCAAAACTTAAATTTTGTCCTGCATAAGCATTTCTCTAGTAACATTAATAGAATACTTTAAGAATCTTGGAAAAAGTGTATTTAAACGATGTTTCATTTACAGAATTTCAAAAAGAGGATATAAAAGTTTCTAAAACAAATCTTCGTACACTCATTATGTAATCAATTGATATGGAAGGTACAACATGGGAAGGTGTTCCTAAGTTAATTGCTTAGAGTGGAAAAGTTTCCAAGTTGTACCTTAATCATATTAATAATTTGCCTCCCGAAAGAGTTGATGGCATATTAGAGTCTATGAAAAATCTTTCATTTCTAAACACCTAATTTACACATGTAGACATGAAAGATGTGAATAAATTTTTAAAAACTGCTTCTATGTCAACTGTAGTTGTAGATAAATACATTTCTGCCATTGAATTATTTGGAAAAAGTACATCATGTACCCTATGTAGGCAGAATATGTATGACACAGATAGAATGATAATCAAATGGATACAACTTATGAGGAAGGTAGCCATGTTTTTTAGTAACATTTATGTATACTTAATAATGGTTGGTTGGTTGGTTGGTTGTACAAAGTTTAATGGTGCAAGGTCCCATTGGGGACAAGCTGCGCCAAAGTAAAAGTTAAGAAAAAACTAATTTAAGAAATCCATAACAAAACCAAAAAAGAAACAAAGCATAATGAACAAAACATCTGGATGGGACACCCATCCAGATACAGTCAATGTTTAAAACAAATATTGTGAGTTCTTAAAAAAAGTAAAGTATCAAAGTAATACGCTAAGAGGTACTATCTGGATGGTGTTACCCCATCCAGATGTCAAGTTAAACAAGTATAAATTAACATTGTTATAGCTAAAACATGAAGGATGTATAAAAACTATATCTCAAAATAAAAGCCAGAATTTTTAAAAAATGAAAAAGTGCCCCATGAGGTTTGTCAAGATTGGTGATGATGAATTAAAATATATTCTACACAAGTGCCGGAGGCCCGGACAGTCAGTTAAAACATGATAAATGGTCAAGTAATCGAAATGGCAATGTAGACACATGGGTGCATCCTTCCGAAGTAAGAGGTGTTTATGAGTAAGCCTTGAATGTGCAATTCTCAGACGAGTCAAAAGAACATCTGTTTTCCTTGGATAAATCCGAGGCCAGGTCATGATTATGGGTTTGATATGGTGCAGCTTATTATAGTATTCCAAATCCCAACTCTCTTGCCATTTATTATAAACAAAGTGTTTTATAAAAAGTTTAACGTCTGAGAATGGAATTTAAGGTGTAATGGATTAAGAGCAAGTTTTGCTGCCTCATCTGCTTTTTCATTTCCAGGAATATCCATGTCTCCAGTTACCCAGCAAAATAAAATATTAAAACCACGTCTAGTCACTTTATAATAAAAATCCAGGATGGCTGAGACATAAGGATGTTTTTTAAAAGATTTGATTGCGTCAATAGAACTATTTGAGTCAGTATATATGATAAAGGGTGTTTTATGATGAAGAGATATGTGCAACATGGCTCTCTCTATCGCAATCAACTCTGCTGTTAAGACCGAAATTGAAGGGTGAAGCCGATAACTGAATTTAGTGTTATCAATAAAAACCCCACAACCAACAATACTCCCATTCTTGGAACCATCTGTATAAATATCAGTATAGTTATTATATTTTGCACAATGTGCAGCAAATAATTGTTGGAAAACAGTAGAAGCAAAGTTGTTTTTGTCATAACCTTTAAAAGGATGGAGACAGGTAATTTTAGGAGGATTCCAAGTAGGGAGCACATGCAATGGACTAGAGTCCTGCATCGGGTCGGGTTACCCGCTTTTACACGCACCCGACCCGAACTGCGGGTCGGGTTGACGCATTATTTTTTCGTTGCGGGTCGGGTTGACTTTTACTTTTTTGCTTTGGGTCGGGTTCGGGTCGGGTTGACTTTCATTTTTTGCGGGTTCGGGTCGGGTTCGGGTTGACTTTTAACTCTTGCGGGTCGGGGTCGGGTTGACCCGCTTTTTTTAAAGTATATCCAAAATATTTTTTCAGTTGAAAAATATATCCACAATAAAATATTTATAACGAACAACTCTATTTAGCGTTCACTTCTTCATTTTTTAACACATATATTTTGTACGCTTTTATCACTGAATAGTAGATATTTCCGAATAACAAACTGCTTCGACAGTAGATTCCTTTTTCGCTCAGTTGTATCTGACTCGAAACAGAAAAAGCTATTTGAAATCAATCTGCAATCCGATCCGAACATGAAAAATATTTATCGTCGAGTCGCAACCTGAGACCAGACCCAAACCCGGCACATTTCAATCGGAACACGAAATAATTTAACTCGAACTCGACCCGCAATTAAATAAAACAAATAGTTCATTTAAATATCATTAAGGAAAACCCTTTTTAGCTTACAGGCTATCAAAGTCTAAGAGCTACTGTGCCCACCCGATCTGTATGTATGTACGTATGTATGTACGTACATAACGCGATAATTCTGGATAGAATTATCAGATTTGGTTCAAATGTTGTATATAGGTGGGGACGCTGATTAACATCCCCATGATATATGCCCCCATACGTCATTTTTACGTCACGAGAGAAGGGGATATAAATCCAGTGCTTGAGCATTTCACTTTTCACAAAATCCTGATTAATGTCCCCCTGATATATGCCCCCATATCTGAAAGGAACACAAATGTAAAGCTAGAGAAATTTCGTTTCGTTGAGAGCCTGATCGACGTCCCCAGGATTTATGCCCCCATACGTCATTTTGGCGTCCCAAAAAATGGGGGTGCAAATCCGGTGTTCGATCATTTCACTTTTCAAGAAATCCTGATTAATGCCCCCATGATATATATCCCCATATCAGAAGGGGGCACATATCCAGTGATAGAGAATTTTCCTTTCATTGAGAGCCTGATTAATGTCCCCCTGATTTAATCCCCCGTACGTCATTTTGACGTCACAAAAAATGGGGGCAGAAATCCAGTGCTGGAGCATTTTACTTTGGACGAAATCCTGATTAACACCCCCATGATATGCATCCCCATACGTCATTTTGATGACGTCACAGAAGATATCACGTCACAGAAGACGGGGACTTAAATCAGGGGGCACAAATCCAGTACTAGAACATTTTATTTCGTCGAGAATTCCTGATTTACGACCCCATGATATAAGCCCCCATACGTCCTTTTTATGTCGCAACAAAGGGGATTCAGATTTCATGTAGGATAGGCAACTAGAGTTTTGCACGGGCAGGAATTTCCAATCCGATCCCGGTGCAAAAATGTAATGTTCGACCCCAAAAATTTTTGTGTTAAAAAGAAATAATCTTGCGTAATCACGTGTTCAACGTTTTCTGGTGTTTCCATTACCTGCGATTTTATTTTGTTAAGCTGATCATAATTATCAGACCAGAATTATAATTAGTAAGGTTAACTGGGTGAATTAGTCCTTCCAGCTTCTCCAGGATGGCATAATTGCAAGATCATTGGCGGCTTCAGCCAGGATATCCTTGGTTCGAATCCTAGCCTGGACATTTTTCGCCCAGTTCGAAAAATTAAATCTCATATGATTTATTTACCTATTCTAATAATTGTATTAAAAAAAAAAGATTCTTGTATAATTACGTGTCCAGCGTTTTCTGACGTTTCCATTACCTGCGATTTTATTCTTTTGAGCTAATTCATAAATATCAAACCAGATTTATAATCAAGAAAGTTAACTGAGTGAATTAGTTCTTCCAGCTTCATTCAGGATGGCTCAGTTGGTAGAGCACTGGCGGCTTCAGCCAGGATATTCCTGGTTCGAATCTTGGCCTGGACATTTTTCGCCCATTTAGAAAAATTAAATCTCATATGATATATCAATTATTCTAGGGAAAATCGGGGAAATGTTTTGCAATAAAGAAAGTAAACATTGTTTACGCAGACGGCATAAAGCTGTTTCTATCCCACTTGCTACAAATTAGAGTATAGATATAGAATTAGATATTGTTTGTGAGGCATGATTGTTAATAGATTTTTTTCCGTAAATTGTTTTAATAGTTCCATATTCAAAATTAGCAAATTTTGAATTTTGATTATGTTTTTGTCATTAAAATGTTAAATGTAGCATTATTATTATTTTCCTTCACACTAACACACTAAATAAATTAAGTATGTAATTTCATATATTGGACTGGACAATAATCAAATGCTTATATATATTACAATTCTTTAAAAAAAAAAAAAAAAAAAAAACTGTGAATTTTGTAGCATTTTGTAAAATAATTAATCAAACAAAACTTAGGTTTTTTTTTATTTATTGTATAGTAAAAGAAAAAAAAATGTTAAAGAATATTTACTGCTGTTTTCAAGTCCAAAGAAGCAACTTTCTGCTAGCTGACTGCCTGGGACAAGAAAAACAAAGCGGGTGGAAAATACACAAAATAAAATACTTAATGATAACTTGATATATATATATATATATATATTTTAAGAACATATCAATTGCTGAGGTGTAGAAATATCTCACTCAGGGTGAAATGGCTAGTAAAACCGCCCCTGCTCTTACCCCCCCCCCCCCCTTCCCACAAATTATTTTTCCTCGTCATTTTTCCATTTCTAAACCAAACAAGTTGGAAATTGTACGTCAAACGTGACAAATGAGGTGCGTTCGTACAATAGCTAGTTACATAAATATTCAGATCTTTTCTGATTTTAAATTCAGTGAAATGAGTTATATCGTCTGCACATTAATTTCTGTAATAAAATAAGTATCTCTGTCGCTTGACGATTAAGCTTCGGAAGCTCCTATAACAAAAAAGCACCGATTTAAAAAAAAAAAAAAAATCAAATTTCTTAATAAATATTTTTATTAATATCTCCTAAAGTTTTGATTCGATTTTAATAAAATTTGAAAAGTCTCGACAAAATTCTGCAAAGATAATATATTTTAAATTGCAAACCATTCGGTTGGGTAGTTTTTGCGTTGTTATATGCGGACAGACAGACAGACGGACGGACAGACAGACGGACAGACAGACAGACAGACGGACGGACAGACGGACGGACCAAGCGATGACTATAGGTGATACGTATTTATATAATTATGAACGCACCTAAAAAAGCCTTTTTTTTTTCTTTTTAACACTTTCCAACCTAGTTGAAAAGTGTTTATGACTTCGGTTTGTCTGCCGTATGGCCGTCTGTCCGTGCTCTAACTACCGTAAATATGCTCTGATTTCTCTGCAATTTTTATATGTCATTGTCGTTATCTATAGCATGTTCCCTATTTAAACGGAACTGTGCAGTACTTATAGTTTTTTGACAGGGACACTCAAAAGAATTCCGTTACATTACGATCTATGGGGAAAAATCATGTGCTGTTTATTTTACTGATGTTACGCAATCTCAAACACATTGTAATTGATATATATCACTAAGGTGCATTACAAGAAGTTTAATATGGAATAGGGTGTGCATAGCACTTGTAGTTACTTTACAGGGACAGTCAAAAAGTTCCGTTGCATTACGTCTATGGAGAAAAATCGTCTGCGGTTTATTTAAATAATGTTTCACTATTTTAAACGCATTGAAATTTATATAGATCACTAAGGTGCATTACAAGAGGCTTACTACAGAATAGTGTGTGTATAGCAGTCATCGTTCATTTACAGGGATACACAAAAGAATTCTCTACTGTCTGTTAACAATAATTCCTGGAAGTGCGTTTTAAGTTACCGAACACGATTTTAAATTGAACTCACTTTCTGTCTATTAATTGGTGTGCATAAATTCTGTAGATCATATACAGAGTAGCACAAAAGTTCGCGAACACATTTCCGTTTATTGACAGAAACTCCAGAATGAGAATTTTAAACTGTGCTACGCGTTTCCTAACTGAACTAAAATTTAGCATCCTATGTAGTATGTATACAAATGTATAGATCATATTGTTATGAATTTTGTATATATCTGTAAATATTCCATTTGTTTAAATTTATTTTATTTTATTATTGTGAAAATTGCAGTATTATTAATGTATTTCCTATTGAGCATCATGTAACTCAATGCTAAAGGCCTCAGGTGGTTTGCAAGGAAAACAACCTTACAGCATCGGTTTTTATAATGGAGTCTATGGAAAAATCGCCAAGGAATGGGTTTATCGCCAAGTTGGCGATGGTTTTGGCGACTTATTTTTGTCGCCAAATTTGGCGATATATCGCCAAATGTCGCCAAGTTGGCGACGGATTTGGCTACTTTTTGTGCAACCACCCCCCCCTTATACCTGTACATTGGGATCCTTTCTCGCTTAGGTTCTCTATCGAAAGTTAAAGCACTTTCTGGTAATTTCTAGCATCTGAAGGCCCTGGAATAATCTGGAAAGATCTCTGAAGTCTATATAAGGGACCTCCATCAGTTCAATTCAGTGAGTTGTCTGTCAACTGCGATTGAATTCATACGAGAGGCTTTGCATTGAGAACTGTGTCTCTCGGATCGATTTTGTCGTTGATAAGTCGTATTGAACGCATTGTTTCTGTGTGAAATTTTGCTGTGCTTTTATTGGATTTGAAGATTACTGAATATCTTGTAATTTTCAGAAGATATTTGTGATCGTATTGCACTGTTTTTAGTGAATAAAGCCTTTTTAGTGTTCTTATATATTGGCATCAGTCCTTTCGAACACCGAGCTCACAACAATATACAGGGCTGAATAAAAGTATTCGGATATTTTTCCGAATATTGTATAGGTTGAAAACTTCTGAAATTATGGTTTTAAATATGTTGTGCGTTTTCCAAATTGTTTACTTAGATGTTATCTTTCAGCTTATTAAACAGTATGATTTGTAAAATTATTTTGGAAGCTTTGGAAAGTGTTACATAATCTATGCTCGACGCATGATTTTTCGTTCTTGTTTTTTTTACATTTAGATTACGGGCGTAGAAACTGCGTAGTCGTGTGACTGCACGGAAACCTAAAAAATAAGGTGTGGAAAATTCACAAACTAAAAAGTAATATCTTAAGGTGATTCTTAAATTCCTTGCTGAAGAACATGAAACTTTCTGACTCATTTTTAAACGTAAAAAAAATAAAATTGGCATGTCTGACTATGGAGGTGATTGGAAATTGTAAATAAATTACTTATTGAGTTAAAACGATTGTTGTCACCCGACGACCATTTTTCCCCTTTCCCGCTTTGCCGCAACAAGAAATTCTATTTAAACCGCCAACTTTGACAGTATTTTCTCAAAGAAATTCCTGTCTTTACCAAAAATAGAAAATGCCATTCGATTATATAATTTCTGAATAAGAGCATCTCTCAATTATTTATTTACACTCAATTACTATTAAACGTAATCACCGGAATTTAATTACATTTACTTCACCGAAAAAAGATAATTCACAGCGCTGTATTTTTAAAATAAGATTAAGATTTCCATACAAATTTAGTTACTGAAAATTATCTATTTATTATTATCATGAGAGACGGCAGTATCTCGAGTGACGCAGCAAAAACCGAAAACCGAACGCCCAAAACCGAAGATTTCCGTCACTCTATATATACGCCTAGAAGGACATCAAAGAGAAATCAAAACGCCGACATTTAATATCTCAGCAAATATGAGGCATACCGTTTTGATTTTTTCACATTAGTCTTATATCTATGGTCTAATTCAATCCTGAAATGCAGTAGGTTTTAAGAACTGGAAGTCCATTTTTAACTAAATTTGGGTAAATGTAAGATCCCTGAAAATTATCTCGAAAATGGCTCGGGCAATTTTATTTTATTAAATACTAGGGGGATCTATGCTTTCTTCAGGACGAAATAGAAATCGGATGTGAAAGAATTTTTCATGATATGCCAATTAATATACACTCGGTTTCAGCGTACGGGCGTCTATCAAGCAAAAATTGTTAAAAACAATTGTTATAGCAGATAAGTGTTAACGGAGGAAAAGTGCGAAAACAATTCACTGCACTTAAAATAACTTTTCGTTTAACTGTTGTTCTTTCCATATTGAAAGATGAGAAAAAAATACTTTTATTTTATTCCAAGATGCAGAATATAACTAGTTTCAATTTAAATTTCGTCAGAGAAAATATCAATTAAAGAAAATTTTGGAATAGTAATCCTTTGTGTAATTACACGAGTCATGCATTACACAAAATTATTCCTCACTGGGTTATTCTTAATTGTTTTACTTATGTTTAATGAAATTATAAGATACACAGCAACATATTACATATCTTCAAATTTTCAGATCAAGTAAAAAGAAAAATAACTTTGCCAATAAATTTGATCTTTTTTTTTTTTTTTTTTTTTTTTTTTTGCTACATTTCCTTTTTTTTTTCAAGATTTCGTGTAAGAAAGAATGCCTATACGCACAAGGCGCATGTGGTAAAAAAAAAAAAAAAAAAAAAAAAAGATGTATACTAAAAAATTAGTATATGTATTTTTTTCCTGTTCATCAGGCAGTTAACTATTTGTGTTTTCTTTGACTTTCATTTTTATTAGGGTTTCGTTCATTTCACGAAACCCTATTACTCCCACTCCATTGTCTGTCCGTCACAGAGCCATTCTCAAAAACTATATAACTTACAGAGTTGAAACTTTGTGTATACATAACTGAATATCTGCTATGAATCTCAAAATATTAAAATTTGAAAAAATCGTATTATTTTAATAAATAGAGATAAAAAAAACCCAAAATTCTAACAGCCTTTTCCTATTAAATTTAAACACTTTTCGTTATAACAGTCGCCAACAATTAAAAATCCACAATAAAATTCTTTCTACAGTAATTAATTCTCTATTGAAAGATTTCCACGTCAAAAATGAAAATGAAATAAAAAGTTTCCATAATAGAAAAAAAAGAAAGATTATGGCGTCATATGGGTAATAACGAGGCTAACGAAAAAGAAAGGCTACCGCGGTGCTTTACGCATAACTTTTTTTACAGACCGCCGGAGTCACGTGATGCTTGAATACACCAATGCAAGTGTACGAAAAGGACAACACGTCACTCTAGCGGTCTGTAAAAAAAGATACGTGCAATGCACCGCGGTAGCCTGTCTTTTTCGTTAGTCTCGGGTAATAAAATCGAAATTTTCAAAGATTTCTCAATAATACATTGAGTATAAGTATGTGTATATACAGAAAGCAGATTAATATAACGTCATTAGAAAATTAAAAAGAAAATTAATCTGAGGTCATATTTGAAGTTAAACGGATTTCTCAAATGTTTGAGAATAATACAAAACGAGTATCAATATGAGTAATAGAGAATAGTAAATATATGACATTATAAATAGGTGTTCATTTGTTAATGTCTGTAAATTTACTATGTATTGTCTATTTTACCAATTTTCATTCAGACATTATTTAATAAACATGGTCAAAATTTTTCACTAAAAACGTCTCCCATTTAAAAAAATTCCCTGACGGCTCGGCCTACAGGCACAGGTAGATTTCGAAGACGCAGACCGTGGGGCGCCTGTTTGTCGGGAATTGCGGAAGAAATAACCTTTTTGCGATGATGCGGCAGTTGGAACCACCTACTTCGAAACCTAATTTGTTTGTTTGCAGGCAGAGCCAGCAGGGATTTTTTTTTTTTTTTTTTTTTTTTTTTGCTATAAGAGTTGGTCCTATAAAAAACTTGTCAATATAAAAGTTTTAGATAATATTAAGAGGATGTATAATAAATTTAAGCGGATTTGAAATCTTGGGAATTGACTAAGTTATGAATTTTTTCTTCTAAAAACCCCCTCCCCCCCCCCCCCCCCTTAAGGCAATTTTTAATTATATCAAAAATCTGTCATACATAAATTTTCGGCCCTTCTCCTAGAAGTAATAATAACTTCATACGGATTTGATACGTATCATAGTTAAGAAATTATGGAGTTTTTTCTGTTTTCACAACACCCTTCCCTATCCCCCCCCCCCCCCCCCCTTGGTTCGATTTTGCCCATTAACGAACTTGACCGAGATTTTATGCTTCTTGATTTTATGTATCAGTTTCGAAAAGATGTGGGAGTTGGAACCGCCTACTTCGAAAAATAACTTGTTTGCAGGCGGAGCCGGCAGTGATTTTTTTTTTTTTAATTTTTTTTTTTTGCTTTAACGATTGGTCCTATAAAAAACTTGTCAATATAACAGTTTTAGATAATATTAAGAGGACTTATAATAAATTTAAGCGGATTTGAAATCTTGGGAATTGCCGAAGTTATGAATTTTTCTCTTCTAAAACCCCCTCCCCCCCCCCCTTAAGGCCATTTTTAATTATATCAAAAATCTGTCATACATAATTTTTCGGCTCTTCTCCTAGAAGTAATAATAACTTCAAACGGATTCGATACGTATCATAATTAAGAAATTATGGGTTTTTTTCTGTTTTCACAAAAAGCCCCCCATCCCCCCCCCCCTTGGTTCGATTTTGCCCATTAACGAACTTGGCCGAGATTTTATGCCCCTTGAAATTAGCAAAATGTTAATAACGTTATATATGTACAGCCCCCCAAATTGGCCCCTTCTGGCTATTGCTCAATTGATTTGCAATCTTAAACTGAAATATCTTCAGGTATTGCCATTCACAAACTAAAATCGAATAGTGGTTTCCAGTTTTTGATAAAAGTAAAGTAAGTTTCATAAAATCTGTGAAATTTGGCTATTAGGATTAAATTTCGGGATAATACTGATCAACAGAAGTCAGTGTGTATGATCACTTATAACTTAAAATGTAATACATTTATGGAAAAATGAAAAATTCCCTTCGATTTTTAATCCTTTTTAGCCTTAATTGCATATTTTCCACTTTTCCGCAATCGTTTAATAGTTTTTTACTCAAAAATAAGAAATTTAGATACATTACTGTACGAGTAATTTGAAGTCGATCGATAATTCTGAAAGCGCAACTTTTTAAAACAATGTCCGCAATATCGAAAAAAAAAAAAAAAAAGAAAAAAAATTAAAACAAGGGCTTTCAAATATTGTTTGAGTGCAGCACTAACTGAAACTCCAAAATTTTAATTGATATTTTTTATTGCTAATAATAATAGTAATAATACAAATTTTCTTACTGAAATAAATTTTCTGCACCATCAAACATTAGGATAAAATTATTTTCGATTTTTGAGGATGATGTTTTAAGCTCAACTAATTTTTAGTATATTACGTAGTTTAAATAGCCATCTATAGACGTGAATGTCTTAAAAGTGCATTTCGAACTGTGTTATTTATTTTACAGCTGAAATATATTGATGATATTCTGAGGAATGTTTGTAGAATATAATAAATTCATATAGAAGCCTTCTCCCAGAGAAATGAGGCACATTGCCGTTTATGAATGATGATTGGCAGAGCTTAACAAATGCGGTCGCCAGGTCGCCACTGGCTACCAAGTTTTTTGATCTGGTGATCAAAATGATTGGATCTTTCGGGGTGATTTCTGTAAAAAAAATTGACATGCACAGATGGCATTTTTTCTCTCCCCTACTCCTACTCGTGCGCGACAAGCAGTGATCTTCCTCTTCTCTCGTACTTTTAATGGAAGAACTAAATTTAAAAGACATTTTCCAATTCGTGCACAGAAAACACAATTCTTTTCAGCTATATAGCCAACTAGTATGTGTCACGTGATTGGAATGTGAGGGAGAGAAGATATTTCAATAAAACACTAAGCAATAGTGTCAATTCAATCTCTGAGGCATCTAAAATTGGATAATATGCTAAAAAATGCTCGAGTTTTTTTTTTTTTTTTTTTTTTTTTTTTTTTTTTGTTTTTTACGTTTCAAATCTGATTTATGTCTTTATATAAGTTGTCAACATAATATAAGTGATTAAAAGTTTTATAGGTTTCATTAGAAAACATAGTTTATGTTTTCTTTCTAAATTATGTACTATTCTAAACTACGTAACTAATAATTGTAAACTATGCTTGTTATTATTTTTTCTCAATTAATTCATAAAAAAAACTCTCATGTTTTTTTGTTTTTAAATCGCTGAAAGGGAAGCGGAGGGGGGGGGGGGATAATTTTTTTTACTGGCGACTATTTTTTTTTTTCTGGCTACCAGATTTTATCAAGTTTGTAAAGCCCAGGTGATTGGTGTAAGTGCAATTTTAGTTATGCTATCAGTGTTACTGTTGAAATAAATGTTATCATATTCTGTGAAATACATTAATATCTAAAGATCATATGCAGGACTGCACAAAACAATTCGAATGCATTACAGTCGAAAATTGTTGGAAGTCAATTTTAAAATGTGTTATGTACTTTTAATTTTATCGTTGAGTTAAGTTTTAGCATACCATGGAGTTCTACATAAAAACATAATGGCTGCATAAATAAATTCGAATACCATACTGCCTGTGGGTGGTAATAGTTAAAATATATTTTTCAACTGAATTAAAAATCTTTCCTGGACCGGCCGCATGATTTTTCTTTGTCCTTTGGTTACAGCATTCTACGGAGTCTGAAAAAATTAAAAAAATAAAATAGCAAGAACGAAAAATCATGCGTCAAGCATAGATTATACAACACTTTCCAACGCTTCCAAAATAATTTTACAAATCATACCGTTTAATAAGCTGAAAGATAACATCTAAGTAAAGAATTTGGAAAACGTATGCCATACTTTTTTTTAAAAAAATTCAGAAATTTTCAACCTATACAATATTCGGAAAAATATCCGAATACTTTTATTCAGCCCTGTATATGATCTATACATTTGTATACATACAACATAGGATGCTAAATTTTAGTTCAGTTAGAAAACGCTTAGCACAGTTTAAAATTCTCCTTCTGGAGTTTCTGTCAATAAACGGAAATGTGTTCGCGAACTTTTGTGCTGCCTTGTATATGATCTACAGAATTTATACACACCACGTAATAGACAAAAAGTGCGTTAAATTTAAAATCGCGTTCAGTAAATTAAAACGCACGTCCAGGAATTATTGTTAACAGACAGTAGAGAATTCTTTTGTGTGTCCCTGTAAATGAACGATGACTGCTATACAATATTCTGTAGTAAGCCTCTTGTAATGCACCTTAGTGATATATATAAATTTCAATGTGTTTAAAATAGTGAAACATTATTTAAATAAACCGCAGACGATTTTTCTCCATAGACGTAATGTAACGGAATTATTTTGAGTGTCCCTGTAAAAAAACTATAAGTGCTACACACTTCCGTTGAAATAGGGAACATGTTATAGATAACGACAATAACATATAAAAATTGCAGAGCAATCCGAGCATATTTACGGGAGTTAGAGCACGGACAGACGGCCATCCGGCCAGACGGCCAGACGGCAGACAAACGGAAGTCAGAAACACTTTTCAACTAGGTTGGAAAGTGTTAAAAATAAAGCGTTCAATCTGTTATTTAAATATATTTATTCATATACTATATATTTATTATTTATAAATAAATATTTATCTAAAAATCAATTTTATTCTATTAAGTGGCTAATTTTACTAGAAAGCAAAAATGACGTAATTTTTTCCATTTGACTTGTCTGATGTATAAATGCTTTTTTCTTTTAAACAGTAATTTGTAATGTATAAATAGTTACAGGGATAATTAACTTCTGCGTAATCAGTGGAAAGATGCTTTAAATCTTTTTCAAATTCCCAGCTAAACAATATGAAACTGTCTGAAATATTTTCGTCTTATTTTTAACTGTAAAAGCATGACATTAGCAGGTTTGACATTTGAAGAGATTTGGAATCGAGTAGTGTTTTCCATTTTTTGTTAAATAAATTGTTTATCGAGATATAAGTGATTATTGTCACATGATGACAGATTTTTCTCCTTCCTTTACCGTGCTATCGTGTCCGGAAATTTGATTCAAAACGCCAATTTCGACAATATTTTCTGAAAGATCTTTTTTATTTTTCAAAAAGGGAAAACGCTATTCAATTACACAGATTCTGAATAAGAACACCTGCTAATTTTATGCTTTTCTGAAAAAACTTGAATTCATTAATTAGCTCTTTTCGATTTGAGAAGAGCTTTAATAAATTACTGAGAAATATTTTCAAAAATCTTCATTTTATTATACACAGGCTTCGATCATGACTAATGGGGGCCCTGAACAAAGATAAATTAAGGGGCCCCATTCGAATCTTTGCAACATTATTCAAATCGAACTGATATGTGCAGTGATGTGGGGCGGGTAAATACCCAGTGGGTAGGTAAATATTTTTTGGGTATTTACCTGGGTATTTACCCAAGCCTCGGGTAAATACCCAAAAACTGGGTATTTTCATATTTCAGCTTGAAAAAGCATATTTAAAGTAAAATTTATTTTTATTTGAAACTTAAATATTTATGAAGTCCAAAATCATAGAATGAGATATTCAAATTATGAAAGTTGTATGGCTTCAGCCACAATTAAAGAGAAGTCGAAACTTACATCGCAAAATTGCTTAATTTTACTGCTAGTGTGCTTCAGCTGCAAAGTAAGTGAATTGAATTTGTAGGAAATTTTCAAAGTAAATAATGTGAAGCTCTATTACATTTTTTAAAAAGAAAATATAAGACTATCTATCTGCACAGTTTATTGCAGAGCATTATACAGATTACATGTCACATCTATTTATTAATAAAATAATAATAATAATCCATACTTAAGAGAAATTTAGATTGCTAATAATAAAGAAAAGATAAATTACACAATCAAGCATTTAAATAAATAATTTAACAAACAATTTATTGATTTATATTTATTAAACAATTTTTATTATTTTACAGTCTATAAATATTCACAATTGTCAGCTGAACTACAAAATTTTGGTTTTAGAAATTTAATTATCTTTTCCTAATATTGCAGACATGTATAAAGATTAAATAGGAATTTACTGATTTTCTCTAAATATTAACAGTAGTTTAAAGGAATTGCAATTTCAAAGTATTCACTTTCTAAATAAATATTTTCATTTCCAATTTTATGAGTTGTGATTATTTCTTGCTGAATTAAAAAGCTGCCCAAAAATTTAAAATATTTTGCCTCAATACAAAACACTATTCAAATATTATGTGTTTGATCATCAACTTAATTATAAACCTCTATGAATCATCTTTTAAGTTTTAAAATATCATTCCCATTTTCTAAAAATTTAGTAATACACACTCTTTTCTTGCTTTGTTTATAATCTGCAATTCCTTTAAATTTCAATTAGAAATTTCCACCAGAAACAATAGATGGCGCCCAATCATTGCATAAGTATGAACCAAAACTAAACTAGATTTTACAAAGTAAAACTATGCTAGATTTTACAAACTAAAACCATGCTAGTTTTGGTTTGGATTTTGATTCTATAAACTGTTCTTCACTTGCTTTTAGATGTCTATGGTGTGCGTTTGAAAGAGTTAGAAGTAAAAATGGGAGGAAAAAAAGGACTTGCATGGAATTTTTTTAATGTGAAAGGAAAAAGTGTGCAGTGCAAATATTGTAATAAGGATTACAAGCATGCTAATGTAAACAAAATGGAAAATCATATTAAGAAATGTTTCAAATGTCCTGCAGGTTTGAAAAAGGTTTTTGACAGTGATTCTAAATGCAAAAAATATCATAAGGAATCTATTTCTACTATGCCTTCAACTTCAAATGTAGAAGAAAATATAACAATTAGTGATACAGATGAACCTAATACTGGTCAAATGCCCAGTACATCTTCTAACACTTCATCGATACCGATAACAAGTGTACCTTCGCTTCTAAAAGATGCTGGAGATGGAACATCTAGTTTTTTGACAAATAAAAAAATTTCGAAGTCACAGATATCTATGACAGCATTTTTGGATCAGATGGATGAAATAACAAATGTAAGTACATTTACATATTAATAAACAAAAATAAATACAATTTTGTTCTTTTAAAAGTAAATACTTAAATTAGAACTGATATTAATTGAAATAAATTATTTGAAGCTTTTCTCTAGTATATGTCTCTGATTTTTAATATTACAATTTTTAATAAATTAATAAATTGTTTATTTTAAAATTTAAAAGATTCATTGAAATAAGCCTTTGCATTTTAATATATTTTTTCTTTTAATAAAAAAAATCGTTTAATTTGTTTTGAAGTGTAGATAAAGAAACACTGTTAAACACTGATGTGAAAAATATATAATTTAAAAGCAAGAATTCACTTTGTGATTGAAATAATACAGAGCTATAAGCAGTGGCATGGAATGAGTGTATGTGTTCAGGGGGGGGGGGGGGGGGGGGCAGTTGGGGAAAATCTTCATATCCCCAAGGAACCCATCCCCTTGCCAGTATACAATTTTATAAGACAAATATTTTTTGGCAGTTTCAATGTAATCCTATTTTTATATAGAATAGCAAAGCAAAAATAGATTGCTTAAAGCCACAAGTTTATAAATTTATTTGTAATGAAAACAGTCTGCTTTCAAGATTCATAGTTTCTATAGGCTTTCAAAAAACATTCCATATAAAAAATAACGTTACAGGATATATACATTTATTATTTAAAGAACATTTTGGATAAAAGTCAAATACTACATTTTAATTAAATGTAAATTTGACTGATAATAATTTGACTGAATTGAAAATATTGTTTATTCTAAAAGATAGTTATAGACACATAAATTCCTGATAAATTAATTTAACTTACAAATAATAAGTATAATAAATATTGTTAATACCTTCTAAAATCCCCTTCCCTTATGTAAATCCATATAAGGGTCTCCCCCATTTTTTAACTTTATCCTTAGCTGCCGAAGTTTTTAAAGTGTAAATCGGTTGGTTTGCAGTATTGCAATTCAAAACAATTAAATAATGTAATTAAATATCATATACCTGACAAAATATCATATGCTGAATCCTACATCTTTAATCCGGAAACATTTGAACCACTGCAATAGCGAATTAGAGAAAATTTGAAACTAAAATGCATTTAGGTAAATGATAATAACATCAGGCATTATTATGATAATACAAAACACTAAGGCAATTTATAAATAAATAATACTAAGGAGTTCCACTTAAAAATATCTCAAAATTCAAAAATATGTATATTTTGTATGGTGTCGCCATCTGTTGTTAGTTGTGGGAAACAATAAGATTTTTTTCTTTTTAACTTGGAATTTTATATTATTGAATAATAAATAACAGAAATCACGAAACTGATAAATATAAATTTAAAAA
This sequence comes from Maratus michaelseni, assembly GCA_963931845.1. NCBI lineage: Eukaryota > Metazoa > Arthropoda > Arachnida > Araneae > Salticidae > Maratus > Maratus michaelseni. Next base: position 24,548,591 of record OZ007597.1, read on the forward strand.
ATAAAACAATATAAAACATTTAAATAAGATTTACAGTTAAATAATTAAAATAGGACTTGCCATTAATAAATAAAAGAAAATTATTATTACTTTACCATACTGAACAATGGTTAAACACGCAAGGCGGAAGGAATTAGGAGAAACTAAGTAATTAATACTTAAAAATATCAATTTCAAGCATAAATTCAAAATTTTGAAAAAGGAAAATATATATAGCTGCATAAAATAGTGTTTTCCGAAATGTATTCTTGTATGCTAGTGGTGGCATCTATTATCATTTCATGAAAGAAAAGAAATAATAAAATAATAATAAAAGGTTTTGGAATATCTGAATTACAAGATTACAGATGCTATAGAAGTCTGGATTAAAAATGTAAAAATTCTATGCCTTGTATATTTTTATTTTGGAAAAATAAAACTACAAATGCTTCTTTTTTGTTTTAGGAAACACTCAATCAACATTTGGCTAAGGCCATTTTCATCAGTGGAAGTCCATTGTCATTGGTTGAACATCCTTTGTGGATTGAATTTTTTAAGAAAGTTCGACCTTCTTACAATTTACCTTCACGTTTTCGTCTTGCCTCAACTTACTTAGATTCTCAATATTCTGAAATGCAATGTGAAGTTAAGAGACAACTAACTGAATCAAAACACCTCCATTTGCAATGTGATGGTTGGAGTAACATAAGAAATGAGTCAATAATAAATTTTGTGATTTCAAAACCACAACCTCTATTTGTTGATTTTATCATGTCAAAGGAAAACAAGCATGATGCTTGTTATTTGGCTGAGCAAATTGAAAAAGTTATGAAAGATCATGATCCTGAAAAAATTTTTGTGATTATAGGTGACAATGCTAAAAATATGATAGCAGCGTTTAGATTAGTAAAAGAAAAATATCCGCATGTTGTTCCATTAGGTTGCCTTGCCCATCTTTTACACTTATTGTGTTCTGATATTTCAGGATGCAAGTCAGTTAAACAATTTTTTACAAATGTAATTGATATAGTGTAAACTATCAAAGGTAGCAACCGTTTAAGTACATTGTTTAACCGGATTCAAGATCAAGAAAGCAAGAAAAATATTTCCTTGAAATTGCCAGGTAAAACTAGGTGGGGAAGCTACTTACACAGTCTTAAAAGCTTAAAAGATAACAAGTTTACGCTGCAAACTATGGCAGTTTGTAAAGAAGCTCAATTGTCTTCTCAGTTAAAAAAAAAACTTTTAGATGATACTTTTTGGATTCGTATTGAAAATATGATTGATATCTTTACTCCGATTGTAGAACTTATAGAATCTTTTGAATCAAATGAACCTCAGATTCATTTGGTGTATAACAAAATAAACAACTTAGAAAAAGTATTGCTAGAATTACTTCCTGTATCTTTATTGGAAAAATATGAAGAAAAGCATATTATGGAGCAATTTAGAAAAAGAAAAGAATCTGGTGTTGGTCCTCTCCATCTTGCAGCAGACATTTTAAATCCTATAATGCAAGGAAGTACCTTAGAACCTTCAGATTTGCTTGATGGTTTAACATTCATTTATAATGTTGGCATCACATGAAATTAGAGAGCACACAACTTAAAATGGATCTTGTTCATTACAGAGAAAAAGAAGGTCTCTGGGAAAGAAAAATCTTGTGGAAGGGCTAGAGAATATGCCTCCTCTACTATGGTGGAAAAGCTTACGGGGCACTAATATATTAGCTGAAGTAGCTTTGCGCATATTAAGTGCACCTATTACGTCTGCCGCGACGGAAAGAACCTTTAGCACCTTTAGCTGGATTCACAGTAAAAAAAGAAACCGCTTGACATCAGAAAGAGCAGCTAAGCTAACCTACCTATCGTATAATTGGAAGCTGCTACACAATGAAGTAAATAAACAGAATACACCCAAAATAAAGAAACAGGAAACAAATGAAAATGTTTCAGAAACAATAAATCGTATAGAAGAATTACTTTCAAGTGACGACAGCTTAGAAATTGAGGACTTTGTAAATTCAGATTCCGAAGTTGTTGTGTCTGAAGTCTGACTTATTTTAAAGTGAGAGAAAAATTGTGTCGATATGATAAAATTATATTTTTCATTTTCTATTTTATTATCTATATCTGCATATTATTTATATATAAATGTTAAATTGTGTTTAATATTAGGCTGCTTTCTCAATCCAAAATTACTGAGTTTTATTTCCTTAAAGTCAAGCTATTGCTGATGCTAAATGGTTCTCTTCAACATACAAATATTGAATTAAGAAAATTATATTTTTCACTTTTATATTATATCTTTGCATAATTTGTATATTTTTTATTTATATTTTTCACTTTTATATTTAATATGTGCTTAATTTGTGTATTATATATTTGTATATTATTTTTATATAATATTATCACTTAAATTTATTGAAAAAACAATTCTCTATAAACACATTAACTTTTTTATATGCTTCATTTTTAAAAATTACATTTAAATTCAATACTTAAGTGTAAAAAGTTGATTTTTTTTTAATTAAAGGATTGTAAGAAGTCTAAAGTTCTATAATTTTCTTTCTTTTATACTCTTTTATCATAACTAAAAGTAAAATTAATGTAATTTCCCAAATATATATAATTGAAAATAAATACCCAGGTAAATACCCAAATTGGGTATTTACCCGGGTATTTACCCTGGGTATTTACCCTTAAAAATAAATACCCGGGTATTTTACATCACTGGATATGTGTAATGCATAAACAATATTATCATACCTTGGATTTTAAATAGAAGAAAATTCTTAGCCCCGTCAATTCTAAATTAAGTACTTAAATTAATAAAAATACTCTTTTTTTTCCTTAGTACTGAACAAAACTCGTTTATATAACTTTATAAAATTGTTATATTACTTTAAGATGAATTTAATAATTTCAACTTATGGAAGAGTATCAAATATGTACATGTAAATATGAGTTAATCAAGCTACTTTTTTTTTTACATATTTTAAAGTTGTACTACACACAACACAATATCAAATCAAATAGATTCTACTTCACAAGTAGAAAGTGTTTATTTCCATAAATCTAGAAAGATAGTAATTGGGTTGAGATTAGATAAGATGGTTGAGATTAGTCTACTAAATCAAAATATAACATTTTACTCAGGGATATCCTCATGGTTTTGTCCTGTACTTATTTATTTTCTCTAGGCGTGGAGTGGGTATAGACAACAGGTGCAAACTAGAGCCCTTTAGGTTTGAGTAACAAAAGGGCTTAGGTTTGAGTAAGTAAAATATAAACTTGTATTGTGATTTTGACAGACTATGCCAGATAAATAGAAAGACCTTTATATTAGAAATATGAATTTCATTCATATCTCTTTGTATTTAAAGAGAGGAAAATGGTTTGTAAACTGTATCAAAATCCAGTAATGTGTTTCAACCGGTTTCAACAAAACTTATTGCAACTAAGGAATGCAATTAATATTGAAATACCCTGAAAATCTCCCGATTTCTAACATTATTTCTACATTCTAACATATTCTAAAATTTTTAAATCATAATATATATCTATTTATTTATATATTCATATATATATATATATATATATATATATATATATATATATATATATTGAAAAGCATTGAAGAAAAGAAAAGGGGGATCGCAACAGAAACATGTTTTTAAGGTGATTTCTCTAATGACCTGCTCAACAACAAGAAACTGTCTGACAAATTTTCTGACCCATTTTTAAACGCATTGGCATAAAATTGGAAGGCCTGACTGTTGAAGTGATTTGGAATTAAAATGAGATTTTCATTTTTGATAAACAAATTACTTATCGAGTTAAAAGTGATTTGTGTCGCGTGACGACACGTTTTTCCCCTTTCTCGTGCTGTGGCGTCGGAAATTTGGTTCAAAACGCCAGCTTTGACAGTATTTTCTGAAAGATACTCTACTTTTACCAAAAAATGGAAATATTCTTTCAATTACAAAGTTTTTGAATAATAACACTTTCCAGTTTTATGCGTTTCTGAACAAAAATGAATTTAGAAATGTGTCAGAAAGTGGTTTTTTTTAGATTTGAGAAGAGCCTGAAGGGATAGTTTTCGTCTAATAGAGAGTTTAAGAGAAAAAAAAAGCAACCCCAGGAGAAAAAAAATCATGAATGATAATATATTTAAATTTTAAAAGCGGGAGAAAGAAAATAAATAAATAAAATGTTATTAAAAATCCGATTTTTAAATCTTTTACATGTGGTATAATATTCAACTAGAAATCCTTTTTAAATAAATATATGACGAAGCATTAACATTTTAAAGATAAAAATAACAAACACACACAAAGAAGGAAAACAGAACTTTATTAAATGCATTTCAGGATTTCATCAACTAGGTGAAACAGTTTACAAGTGTTTGTAAATACTTTTAAGAAATATTGTTCTAATGCACATAGACCATTTTAATAGCAAAAATTCAAAAGTGATATTGTTACTAAATTACGAGTTGTTTTGGACACTGGGTTTATTTCTTTACGGGTGTTCACGAATTTCTTATTTTATTACACAATGCGACATATTAAAATATAACTCATTTTTATATGTAGGCATAGCCGGATTAAGGGGGGGGGGGCTACGGGGGCTGCAGCCCCGGGCCCCAACCTGCCAGGGGGCCCTCAGCAGTGGCTTAAGTTGTATCAAAGTTTCGTTTTTAAAATGACTTAATTTACAAAAAAAAAAAAAAAAAAAAAAAAAAAAAATAATAATAATAATAATAGTACATAGAAATAGCGAGAAAAAAATTCACTTAGTCCTCCAAGTCTTTTTCCTTTTACTAATTCTAAAGCTTTGAAAATCCGATATAACTGTTGCTATCCTTTTCGTATTTTAACCCTCTTTCCCCGAGACAAACGAAGAAAAACAACTTTATTTTATTTCCCTCTTCTACTTTGCAATCTCAAAAACACATGTGCTTAGCATAAGTTTTCCAAGAAATTACTAACGAACACAGGACCGATTCCCTACTGTGTGACATCTACACTTCCAAAGGACATTGGCCAGTAAGTACCTTTCAACAGTGCGCAAGTGACCATGGTGAAATCGCCTTTATATCGTTTCCTCTCCTGCACAAAATCCATGAAAAAAAACAAAAAACAAACATAGAATAGAAGGGTATGTTTTTCGTAAGCTTTTATTTGAGTACTAGCTGATCTGTCTGGGACCCGTTATCAGGGTCCGATCTGACCCAATAACGATCACTCAAACTAGTGTGAGAAAATAGAAGATAAATGAGATTTCCGTTAAAAAACTTGGATAAACCAAGCCATAAAACGCGCCATTTTTGGACAAACATCTGTGATTTGCGAACTTACGGAGAAAGGTTTTCCAATTCATCCCCTGCCGCGAAAACTCATTAAGACTTCAGATAATTGAGACTTCCGGTGCAACGGAAAATAACTTGATATACGCCCCCTTACCACGGACATACTTCTTCCTGTTTTTAAAGATTGATCAGTAGCAGGTTTTAGTTATTAGAACAACTTAAAAGGGACAGGTGAATCTTTTTTTCAGTTTGTTATCGTTTAAAATTCGGTGCCTTCGGTGCATACATGTGTCAAGGAACTTCAATGTATTATTATGAACTTCTCTGGATGTGTGGCATAATAGTAAAGAATGTAATACGGTTATTTTGTTGTAAAAATGCAGGATTCAGAATTTAGTGTATTTCAGCTAGTTTCATTAAGGTGGTTCTCAAATGACTTGCTACTTGCTAAACAACGCCAAACTTTCTGACACATTTTCTAACTCATTTTTAAACCCAGGGGCATAAAATTGGTAGGCCTGACTATTGAAGCGATTTGGAATAGAAATGAGTTTTCAATTTTTTTATATAAATAAATTACTTATCGATTTATAAGTGATTCCTGTCACATGACACGTTTTTTCTCCCTTTTCCGTGCTGCGGTGTCAGAAATTCGGCTCAAAACGCCGACTTTGACAGTATTTTCTGAAAAATCTTCTGTCTTTATCAAAAAATGGAAAACGTATTTCGATTATAAAGTTTCTGAATAAGAGTACCTATCAATTTAATGCATTTGTGAATAAAAATGAATTTAAAAATGTGTCAGAAAGTAGCCAGTCTGGATTTGAGAACAGCCTAACACTAATTATATGTAATCATATACATTTCCATTGGTTTTATAATGTTGAGTTCAATATTTTGAACAACTAATTATTATATCTAAAGAAACACAGAAATATAAAATAAAAAGGTGATAAATAAATTATACCTTATTATTTAATCTCTTGCTTTATAAGTGCAAGAAAACATTCTTAAATTTAGTATGTAGAATTTATTGTAGTAATCTTTTTTTTTTCTTTTCGTTACATGAATCTTTTTGTGTTTCAAACAATTGAGAATTATCTAATGCATCAGTAGTTAAAATTATTATATCATCTTTTATTTATTTCTTATTTATACTTTGTAAATTTAATTCAGATTTCGAGAACTCTTCAAATTATTTTTACTCGTAAACCCGTAAAATTTGCTGGTATTGCTCAGATACCAATTAATCATATTAGACCTTTTTTAACACTTTCCATCCTAGTTGAAAAGTGTTTATGACTTCGGTTTGTTTGGCCGTCTGTCCGTGCTCTAACTCCCGTAAATATGCTCGGATTGCCCTGAAATTTTTATGTTTTTGTCGTTATCTATAGCATGTTCCCTATTTCAACTGAAGTGTGTAGCACTTCTAGTTTTTTTACTGGGACAGTCAAAAGTAATCCGTTACATGACACACAATGGGGAATAATCGTTTCAAGTACATTTTGATGACGCTACTTCATTTAAAACATAAAGAAATTAATATATAATTATGAAGCGCATTAAAACATGCTTTTTATAGAATATGGGGTGCAAAGCATTTATTATTCATTTACAGGGTCAAACAAAAGAATTTTGTTACGCATCGTTCTATGGGGAAAAATCGTTTGCAGTGTAATTTAGTGATATTTCACTATTTCAAACATAATGAAAATTATATGCATTACTGAAGTGCACTATAAATTGCTCTCTTGTGCGCATTGCGTTTATTTACAGGGACACGCAAAAGATATTGGTTACAGTACATGTGCAATATTTACAGTCTATGTGTGATAAGTGCGTTTTCAACTTTGGTTTGCGTTTTTAAGTTTAACTATTTTTTTCATAGTCCGTGTGTGTTTATAAACTCAGTTGATCATATACATCCTACACAAGGGAATTCGTAAGTATTACAGACTATGGCGTGAATTGCTTAAGGATAGTTTTTAATTGTGGTTACGCATTTTCCTTTTGAACTATATTAAGTAGACTAATAGAGGTTTGTGGAATATAAATAAATTCATATACAGGGCTACGCAAAAAAAAAAAAGATACATTGTCGTTTTACGTTTGGTAATTTCTGCAAGTGAGTTTTAAGTTGCCTTTTAGATTAATAGGTGGTGTGTACAAAAATCTTCAGATAATAGACAGGGCTGTACAAAAGATTTCGAGTGCATTTCCATCGATTAGCGAAAATTGCTAAATGTGAATATTCTAACTGAACTAAATTTTATCATACTGTATATCCGTGTCCGGTATCAGTCTAACACCAGTGGTGGCAGCAAATACCATAAGACTCTCAAGGCTAGGAGAAGTACTACGGTGACCGCATAAGGCGACAAGACTATAACAGATGTCAAACAAAAATATACTATGATTCCAATGTTAATCAATTATTTAAAAGAAAGTAATAAAAAATAAAATATTTTTTAAACAATTTTAATGATATCTATTAATTTTATTTCCCTTTTCGCAGATTTTAAAAATGCATAGATCTGATGAAATCTTATTGTGTATCACTTCTTTCATATTCTATAAGAGTAAATAACGTCAAGAATTAGTCTTTTTCAATAAAAGGAAATTTTCATAAATAGGAAAGCTATAACATCTTCACCAAATAAGACTTCAATCGGAAAAACAGTTTAGTCACTATCGTGTTTATTCACACACGCACACCCATAATTGTAATCGCAAACCAACATAAATGATATCTGGGGACATGAAAATGTTACAAAGTACCTACGTACATGCATTCTCACATATACACATATGGAAACATTGTAAAATAAACATTTCCAATTCAGAAACACATGTAATGATAAACCAAAATTTCCATAATCGGGGTTTTATTTTTATTACAATACTTTCTTTACACTATATGTGTCCGGAAACTAAAAAAGGCTCAATTTTATTTTAAATGGAAAACAATGTTTAATTATAAGTAATGTGAATAATATATGTATTTGTAATTAATATTAGAAATATGATTACAGAATATTTTTTCATTAATTCTTTAAAAATTGGATTGTATTTCAAGAAGAAAATCAAATTTGATTGCCTGTCAGAAAGTTGAAAACATCTTGATTTAAAAATATGTATTATTTTAAATATTTTATCGTTCCTTTTTCGAAAGTATGGTAAGATATTTTTTAATATTTATTAAATAGTATATTAGCCATCTTAAGATAGACTCAAGATACTTTCTAAATAGTATTATTTCTCATATTTTTGAATAGCTGAAATAATAAAAAAATATATTTAAAAAGTAAATAAATTACAACAATAATAAAACATTAAATGTTTCCCCTTTTTGTAAGTAAAATTTTTCATGTTTTCATGTTGTCAAGTAACGATGAATTTCATATAGTATATGAATTTCATTCAGCATAAAATTTTTTTTTTTTTAACTATTTTTATATCTATTATATGAAAATCTGCCTGTCTGTTTGCATTTCATAACTCCTACATAATATGGAATGCAGTGCGATGAAATTAGCAGCAGTTTTTTGCATTAATCCGGGGATGTCATAATAACTCACAGAACTTTAAAATTTTAACTAGTTTCCGAGATATTAGTTTTCTTGTAACTTTTAAAATTTAAATAACATGTAGAACAATATGTATCATGACCATGTAATTCACCTGGAATTTTAAGAATGGATTGAACATGCATATATATTAAACGACAAAGCATTTTACAGAGCATATATATTAAACGTTTATGTCGAAACCAAAGCAATTGGTGGGCCACCTTCAGAACTTAACTAGCATGGTCGAATTCATACTTAAGGCGGTTCTCAAAAAAATATTTTTTCCCGCTCAACTATGCGCAGTTTTATAACACATTTGCTGACTCATTTGCATGATACTTGCAGGCACGATCATTGAACTTAGTTGTAATCGAACAGTTTTTTTCTTTTTCCGATAAATGTATAAAATCTTGAGATATAAGTTACTATTGTCGAAGGACGGTGGTTTTCTCTTTCCTTCGCTGTCGCGTCCGAAAGAATGGTTCAAAACGCCAAATTTGACTACATATCTCGAAAAATCCGCTTCTTTTTTCCGATAAATGGAAAAAAAGTTCGCTTTCATAGTTTCTGAATAAGTGCACCTGCCAATTTAATACGTTTACGAACAAAAAAGGAATTAAAAAAATCCCTGACGGCTCGGCCTACAGGCACAGGTAGATTTCGAAGACGCAGACCGTTGGGCGCCTGTTTGTTGGGAATTGCGGAAGAAATGACCTTTCTGCCATGATGCGGCAGATGGAACCGCCTACTTCGAAACCTAACTTGTTTGCAGGTGGAGCCGGCAGGGTTTTTTTTTTTTTTTTTGCTATAAGGGTTAGTCCTATAAAAAACTTGTCAATATAAAAGTTTCAGATAATATTAAGAGGATTTATAATAAATTTAAACGGATTTGATATCTTCTGAATTGACGAAGTTATGAATTTTTTTCTTCTAAAACCCCCCTTCCCCACCCCCTCTTGGGGCCATTTTTAATGATATCAAAAATCTGTCATACATCAATTTCCGTCCTTTTCCTAGAAGTAATAATAACTTCAAACGGATTCGATACGTATCATAATTAAGAAATTATGGTTTTTTTCTGTTTTCACAAAAAGCCCCCCCCCATCCCCCCTTGGTTCGATTTTGCCCATTAACGAACTTGACCGAGATTTTATACCCCTTGATTTTATGTATCAGTTTCGAAAAGATGCGGGAGTTGGAACCGCCAACTTCGAAAAATAACTTGTTTGCAGGCGGAGCCGGCAGGGATTTTTTTTTGTTTTTAATTTTTTTTTTTTTGCTATAACAGTTGGTCCTATAAAAAACTTGTCAATATAAAAGTTTTAGATAATATTAAGAGGATTAATAATAAACCAGAGGGCCCGTGCGAAGATTTCGCACTGAAATCTAATATTTTTAGGTACTTCTCTATTAACCTGTCGACCGCTTTTCATAACAAAAAACTACCGACAAACTGTAAGATTAAACGCCAAAAATGCAGTCCCATTTACTTGATGTCAGAATCATTATGCGTGTTTGTTACGTCATCTAGTGTTATTACATTCGACATTTGCGTGTATTTTTCATTATGTTTTACTGATTTAGTAGTTATTTTATTAATTAAAATAACAATTGTGTCCTTAAATTCTTATATTTTATTTATTTTTTGATATTCCAATGGCAACGTTCTCCCGTTTATTTGGCGATAGTTTTTTGTTATGAAAAGTGGTCGACGGGATAATAGAGAAGTATAATTTTTTATCAATATGTAATATTTATTAGATGCAGGTTTAAACTTCTAAAGAAAAAGCAAGGATAAAAATATCTGCAAACAACATTTAGTTGTTAGTCAAGCCAGAATATCATCTAATTTATTCCATCAAAGTTAGACTAAAAACTGATCCAAGATTGCTAAAGGCACGCGCGAGAAAAAAAATTAACAATCGTATTTTGACTGCATTAGAGGATGACGTCATCCGCTTCGGGAAAACCATGGGACTTAGAAATATCAATCTAAACATTTCAATTTCAATTTCGCTTTTTAATCATAAGTATAAAATAAACCCGTGCGGTGTTTTTTATAATAATTGCTATGAGCATCATATAATGTGGTATTTTATTTTTTTGGCAACAATAATTTCAGGAAAACCTTTCATTTCTTTCATGAAAACAATGCCGATTTAATTTTTCAATTTCAGCAAATTTTAATCAAAAATATGTTTTAACGATTTGTTAAGTGGGCTATGTCAGAAGCCTGTTCTAAAACCTTTCATATGGTATCTCATTCGTTGTTCTGCGTTTCATATTTTCTGAGTAAAAGAGATGTTGACAGGAGAAATAATATATAAGGATTTACGCGGATTTGATATCTTGTGAATTGACGAAGCTGTGATTTTTTTTTCTTCTAAAACCCCCCTTTCCCCCCCCCTTGGAGCCATTTTTAATTATATCAAAAATCTGTCATACATAAATTTTCGGCCCTTTTCCTAGAAGTAATAATAACTTTAAACGGATTCGATACGTACAATAATTAAGAAATTATGTTTTTTTTTCTGTTTTCACAAAAAGCCCCCATTCCCCTCCCCCTCCCTTGGTTCGATTTTGCCCATTAACAAACTTGACCGAGATTTTATGCCCCTTGATTTTATGTATGAGTTTGGAAGAGATTTATGCAGAATTTTTCCAGTTATCGTGTCCATAAAAAAGTGACATAGACAGATAGATAGATAGATATAAAGTTTTGAACTGGGGGTGGTTTTGGGTTCTGGGAGTCATGATCGGCGTATATCTGCAAAAGTTTTTCAAAATTTCCAACTTGAGAATGTAATAGGTAGTATTTCTTACGAAATCTACCTAAAATGTGCCAGAAATTAGTCAGTTTGCATCTGAGAAAAGCCTGAAAACGAGTTAGGCAAATGAAGAAACATTATATATCTATCGAGCAAAATGTTATTGTTAATATACTTTTTTTCAAAAAATAGAGATATAAATCTGAAAACGTATTGGAACTAACTGAATCTTGTGGAATTGCTTTTGTCTGAATAAAAATAGCATTACTTTGGACGATATAGTTATGAAAAAGTAATAAATTAGTTATAGTTTTGAAGTAGTCAATATCGATGTTGTCATGTAATTGTAATGATGGAAAATGTTCTATAAAAAGTCGCTAAAATTAAAATGTAATTAATTTTTTTTCATTTTATTTTACTAAGCAACCCTAAAGCCAAGTTTTCCGCGGTATAGCGAAAAAAAAAAAGTTTTTTTCGGCCCACCCTAATAATTATATCATCTATATATCTATTGAGCAAAATGTTATTGTTAATATACTTTTTTTTCATAAAAATAGAGATATAAATCTGAAAACATATTGGAACTAACTGAAGCTTGTGGAATTGCTTTTGTCTGAATAAAAATAGCATTACTTTGGACGATATAGTTATGAAAAAGTAATAAATTAGTTAAAGTTTTGAAGTAGTCAATATCGATGTTGTCATGTAATTGTAATGATGGAAAATATTCTATAAAAAGTGAATTAATAGTAGAGTGTAAATCTGCCAAAAAATATTGTTGGAAAGGTCCTTGAAATCATATGTGATAATATTGTTGACATTGGTAAGTGTCTCGATTTTATTAACTAGCACATAACTGTTTTTAATACAATGAGTGTTATCTTTTTTGATAGATAAATCGTAGATTTGTGAGAGAATATTTAAGAAAAGTGAGTTAGCGCATGTGTTCTAAGCATTACATCCTACAGTGACAGTGCAGAATTTTAAAGGATTTTTGTGACCCTTAGGAATCATAATGTTGGGACAATTGAAGTTTTTAATTTTTAAGCCTAATAACTTAAGATGTGTCTATTGTTTTCTTCTAATGGAACATGATGAAGTGTGAAAATATTATTGGAAGAAATTGTAATTGTAAGAAGGAGGTGGTAGTAGTGTTTGCAGATGATGTCATAGTTATTTGCAGCCTTGTCAACATAGGCGATGATGAAATTATTTTGTAGTTCACGAATGTACGGCTTGAGGGTGGAGAAAGAAACATAATTTTATCAATGTGATTTCTGTAAATATGGTTGTAAATGAAAAAATACATTATGTTTCCATTCTACAAAAAATTCAATGGGTTTATTATAGTTGATAGCAATTGTGTAAATAAAGACATCTAAATCATAAGTGAATTGTTGTATGATGGACTTAGGAAATGATTGTGAAGAAATGCGATACTTATTACCAAAACGCACCTGATCTTAAATGAGGATTAGTGATAATGCCTAAATTACCAATAATAATGTGTCCATAGTAGGCATTAATATTTTTTTGAAAATTGGGGTTCATTGAATTTACATGTATATGGATCATTATTTTTTAAGGGTTTTTTGTTGTTGTTGGCTTGTAAATATTTTTTAAATATTTTTTGATAATTTGCATTTTTTCAATCAATAAGAATTTTCTTTTTTAATGTAATAGTTGAAATTCCTTTTATTCTTAATTTAGTGATATAAATATAAATTAAATCATTTAAAATATGAATTGTACATGTTCGCTTAAAAGTTCCACTAGATAAAAATTAATAAACATGAATATTGTAGAAATAATCACATACATATTTTGTAGAACAACGGCATTTTGTTTTTATTTGAATGTTTTAAACAAAACATTTCGAACAGTTTCTACATTAATATCACAAAAAATGTGCTCACTGATACAATCAACGTCATTTAAAAACATATGATCAACATAATCTAAATTAACAAACATTAAGACCATCTCTCCTAATCCCAACTGTTGAAATTTTTCACGGTTATAAAAATGAAAACATAGGTGAAGACTTTCACTTTGTTGGTTTAAAATGCAAGCACTACATTCATAAATTCGATTTAGTAAATTGTTCTCAATGCATATGATAAGTTTAGACAATAAGATATGATCATTTTCTGAGACTTAATGACCATTCGTACATTACTGTTTAATTAAGTATGGTATATGTGTTTCATACATACGTAAAAGAAGTTTCTTATTTTAAACATTAGCTTTTCTTTAAAATTTTCTAACAGATTGTTGCACAATTTGATATTAGAATAATTGTTTAAGTTTTTAATATGCATAGCAGAATTATTATAATTCAAAACTAAAATCATAATATTGGGAATATTTATTCCCAATAATATGATTTTAGCCTAATAAATGATGAATTAAATGTAAAAATTTTGTAATGGAATTCGTACCAGCTGTTAATATCCATAATAATTTCATTTTTTGTTGGAATTTCTTCACTAGCAATCACATTGCGTTTAAACTTTCTGATATGCACACAATATTGTCTATTGTGTAGCTTGAAGTTTAAAAAGATACATTAGTTCTTCCTGAAACACAGTTGAATTACAAGATTTGCCACTTTTGGGTTGAAGAATGTCATTCTTGGGGGGAATTATGGAATGGAATTCGTCGCTGATATGTGAAATGTTACTTGTTAGTTCTTGCAATGACTCATCTAATGAAATTAAATTACTGGCTGGGATTGAGGTAATAGTAGATTCCAAATTCTGAAAATCAAAGTCATTTGAAAAGTCCTTGGCAGAAATTGAATTACAGCACCAATTTGGGAAAGATAATGCATCATCATCACAAGTCGTAAATATTTGGTTTGAAGAGTCCCTGGTCCATTTTCTGTAAATTAAATGGTTTTCGACTGGCGCCAAAATTGACAGCTTTTTTCTGTCAATTTGAGAATTTTTTTTACAGTGGACGGCAGTTGAAACGCTGACGGACGCCCCTCAGGCTTCGGGCGGCACAGTTTTGTTTTTATCAATCTTTTTATGCTTATATAAATCAAACATTCGCGAAAACCTTATACCGCCTAGATCACAATTATATGTCTTCGTAGCTTGACATGTCTTGACGAGTCTTGACATGTCGTCGTACATCCCTCTTTTGAATAAATGTTTTTCCGTAATCGACACAGGTATGGGATATTTTTTTATGACTTTTCAAGTGTCTTTTTTAGCACATATCTTTTTGGAATAGCCTTTGTTGCAAACATCACAAACATAGGTCACTTTAATTCTCCTCATGATGAGGGTTTCGCATCAATATGCGATACTTCTTTGGGTATAAGTGTAGAATCCATACCTTGAATGTTCAATCCTGGTGGTAAGGTTTGACTTTTAGATGCATTACCACCTAGCAAAGTTAGTGTCCTGAAAGCTAGACATTCTAATTTTAATAATTCCTACTTTAAACGATTGAAATGCTCAACAGATGTTCTCACACAGCAATAACTGTACAGTGAATAATATAATTAACTTGTTTCATGGGAATTTATACAACTGTAGGTGGCGCGCATCGTTGAAAAATCACAAATTAACATGCGTGATTGAATATTAAAAAAACATATATTATTGATTAATTAATTTATCATAAATTGTAGGTAGTCACGTGGCATACATTTTAAAAGTTGACACATGTGCTGTTATGTTTACAGGAAGTATATATATATCTCTAAAAGCCTACATACAATAATAATTAATCCTCTGAATGGGAAAGAGTAGTCTATTCTATCTCAAGTCTATGGTTAAAACACGCTACTTTGCTGTATTTTGCCCGATTACGAAAGATTAAATGATTTCGTAATCGGGATGCATTTTATATCCTTTTGACTGGGGAATTCGTCGGTTCCCAAAGTCGCATCCATCGTTGCCATATTTTATATTTTTTATCGAGTTTTAGATATTTTCAGGAACATGTATGGGTTATGCATGAATTCTTTTCTATCTTTTAATTCAACTTCATGCATATTTTTCATGTTATCTCTTTAAATACTGAAATTTAAAAAAATCTTTTTAACGCTATATAAGAAAATCGTTTTAAATGCATTGTTTTAAATCGAACGTAATTTCCCGATTTAGATGTTTAGCGTATAATAATTTAATAATTTTAAATTTTTGTTTCTTTTTTTTTAATATTTAGATGTAAATATATTTTTCAATTGTAAAATTTTTCAAAACATCATTATTTTCGCTTTTTTAAAATTTGGCTACAATATGTAAATTATAATTTTTTTTCTAAATATGAAATAAATCGATACTGAGATAATGAAATTTTGAACATACTTCAACTTAAATTCGACCCGACACTCGAAATGAAATAAAATTAATAGTTCGTTTAAATATAATTAAAGAAAACCTTTTTCATAATTAAATAAATTAGTAGCATTACATTAATATTTCAGGAGTTCCACTAAATCTGTCGTTTAAAATTGTAATATGTATATATCTATACTAATATTATAAAGGAGTAAATCTTGTTTGTTTGTTTGTAGGGGGTAATCTCTGGAACTACCGAACCGATTTCAAAAGTGATGGTGGCAAATTGTTGGTGACAACCCCTGCTCCAACATCGGCTATATTTTATGTCGGTGCCACTAACCCCAGGGGGTGCAGGAGCAAAAAACGTTCTAAAATTGCGATTTTTCAGTTATCACACTGGCTGTCAAGCCCTGAGAGCTTGGCAGCCGGTTCTGTATGTATGTATGTACGTACGTAATGCGATAACTCTTCATAAAAATATCCGTTTTCCTTCAAATTTTGTTTATAGGTTCACTGTGTTAAGGCGCTTCCCTGATTAGTTTTCGGGATTGATTGGTTAAGTATAAAAGGGTGGGAACAAGGGGCTAATTCCCCCCCCCCCCTTAATTTATATAAATGGGTTTTTCATGCAGAATTATTCCGTTTTCCTTCAAATTTTGTTTATAGGTTCACTGAGTTAAGGCGCTTCCCTGATTAGTTTTCGGGATTGATTGGTCAAGTATAAAGGGGGGGGGGGGTTCAAGGGTCTAATTCACCCCCCCCCTTAATTTATATAAATGTGTTTTTCATGCAGAATTATTCCGTTTCCCTTCAAATTTTGTTTATAGGTTCACTGAGTTAAGGCGTTTCCCTGATTAGTTTACGGGTTTGATTAGTTAAGTATAAAGGGGGGGGGATCGGGGGGGGGCTAATCCCCCCCTTAATTTATATAAATGGGTTTTTCATGCAGAATTATTCAGTTTTCCTTCAAATTTTGTTAATAGGTTCATTGGGTTAAGACGCTTCCCTGATTACTTTTTGGGATTGATTGGTTAAGTATAAAGGGGGGGAACAAGGGGCTAATTCCCCCCCTTAATTTATATAAATGGGTTTTTCATGCAGAATTATTCCGTTTCCCTTCAAACTTTGTTTATAGGTTCACTGTGTTAAGGCGCTTCCCTGATTAGTTTTCGGGATTGATTAGTTAATACAAAGGGGGGGGGGATCGGGGGGCTAATTCCCCCCCTTAATTTATATAAATGGGTTTTTCACGCAGAATTATTCCGTTTTCCTTCAAATTTTGTTTATAGGTTCATTGGGTTAAGACGCTTCCCTGATTACTTTTCGGGATTGATTGGTTAAGTATAAAGGGGGGAACGGGGGCTAATCCCCCCCCCTTAATTTATATAAATGGGTTTTTCATGCAGAATTATTCCGTTTTCCTTCAAATTTTGTTTATAGGTTCACTGTGTTAAGGCGCTTGCATGATAATTTTCGGGATTGATTGGCTGAGTATAAAGGGGGGAACGGGGGGGGGCTAATCTCCCCCGTAATTTATATAAATGGGTTTTTCATGCAGAATTATTCCGTTTTCCTTCAAATTTTGTTTATAGGTTCACTGAGTTAAGGCGCTTCCCTGATTAGTTTTCGGGATTGATTAGTTAAGTATAAAGGGGGGGGGGATCGGGGGGCTAATCCCCCCTTAATTTATATAAATGGGTTTTTCATGCAGAATTATTCCGTTTTCCTTCAAATTTTGTTTATAGGCTCACTGTGTTAAGGCGCTTCCCTGATTAGTTTTCGGGATTGATTGGTTAAGTATAAAGGGGGGGAACGGGGGGATAATCCCCCCCTTAATTTATATAAATGGGTTTTTCATGCAGAATTATTCAGTTTTCCTTCAAATTTTGTTAATAGGTTCATTGGGTTAAGACGCTTCCCTGATTACTTTTTGGGATTGATTGGTTAAGTATAAAGGGGGGGGGGAACAAGGGGCTAATTCACCCCCTTAATTTATATAAATGGGTTTTTCATGCAGAATTATTCCGTTTTCCTTCAAATTTTGTTTATAGGTTCACTGTGTTAAGGCGCTTGCATGATAATTTTCGGGATTGATTGGCTGAGTATAAAGGGGGGATCGGGGGGCTAATTCCCCCCCCCTTAATTTATATAAATGGGTTTTTCACGCAGAATTATTCCGTTTTCCTTCAAATTTTGTTTATAGGTTCATTGGGTTAAGACGCTTCCCTGATTACTTTTCGGGATTGATTGGTTAAGTATAAAGGGGGGAACGGGGGGCTAATCCCCCCCCTTAATTTATATAAATGGGTTTTTCATGCAGAATTATTCCGTTTTCCTTCAAATTTTGTTTATAGGTTCACTGTGTTAAGGCGCTTGCATGATAATTTTCGGGATTGATTGGCTGAGTATAAAGGGGGGAACGGGGGGGGGGGCTAATCTCCCCCTTAATTTATATAAATGGGTTTTTCATGCAGAATTATTCCGTTTTCCTTCAAATTTTGTTTATAGGTTCACTGAGTTAAGGCGCTTCCCTGATTAGTTTTCGGGATTGATTAGTTAAGTATAAAGGGGGGGGGGATCGGGGGGCTAATCCCCCCTTAATTTATATAAATGGGTTTTTCATGCAGAATTATTCCGTTTTCCTTCAAATTTTGTTTATAGGTTCACTGTGTTAAGGCGCTTCCCTGATTAGTTTTCGGATTGATTGGTTAAGTATAAAGGGGGGGAACGGGGGGATAATCCCCCCTTAATTTATATAAATGGGTTTTTCATGCAGAATTATTCTATTTGCTTCAAAATTTGTTTATAGATTCATTGGGTTAAGACGCTTCCCTGATTACTTTTCGGGATTGATTGATTAAGTATAAAGGGGGGGAACGGGGGGCTAATACCCCCCTTAATTTATGTAAATGGGTTTTTCATGCAGAATTATCCCATTTCCTTCAAATTGTATTTATAGGTTCACTGTGTTAAGGCGCATCTCTGATTAGTTTTCGGGATTGATTGGTTAAGTATAAAGGGGGGGAACAAGGGGCTAATTCCCCCTTATCTATACTAATATATAAAGTAGTAAAGATTGTTTGTTTGTTTGTTTGTTTGTTTGTAGGGGGTAATCTCTGGAACCACTGAAGCGATTTTAAAAGTGATGGTGGCAAATTAATGGTGACAATCCCTGCTCCAACATAGGCTATATTTTATGTCGGTGCCACCACCCCCAGGGGGGTGCAGGAGCGAAAAACGTTCTAAAATTTCGATTTTTTGTGTACTGAAGGAGATAGAAGTATCAAATTTGGTATGGTAGTTACTTATAAGATGTAAATGCTCTCTAAGAACAAATTATAAAAACATTCGCAATTTAAAAGGGTGAGATGAGGAAGAAGCGTTCTAAAAACATTCTAAATTACAATTTCTATGGAATCTCTGAAACTACAGAACCGATTTCAAAAGTGATGGTGGCAAATGGATGGTGACAGTCCCTGCTCCAACATATGCTAAATTTTTTGTCGGTGCCACTGCCCGCAGAGGGTGCAGGAGCGAAAAACGTTCCAAAATTATGATATTTTCAATAATGAAGGAGTTAGGAACTTGACATTTTGTATGGTCGTTACTTACAAGATTTAAATGCTCTATAAGAACAAAATCTAAAAAAATTCGAAATTTAAAAGGCTGAAATAAGCAAAAAATTTTCTAAAAACATTATAAATTACAATTTGTATGGAATGTCTGGAACTACTAAAGCGATTTCAAAAGTGATGGTGGCAAATGGATGGTGACAATCCCTGCTCCAACATAGGCTATATTTTATGTCGGTGCCACTACCCCGAGGGGGGTGCAGAAGCGAAAAACGTTCTAAAATTGCGATTTTTGCGATGCTGAAGGAGCTAGAAACTTCAAGTTCGGCATGATTGTTATTTATAAGATCTAAATGTGCTCTAAGAACAAAGGAAAATGATCTAATGCTTCTGCGATTTTTCAACTATTGAATTTCTAAAATTACCAAATTTTACAATAGAGTACCATAGCGAAACCTTCACGCGTAAAAAGATAATGATAAGGGCGACGTGTCCTGACGTGTATATTGACTATAGCACGAGTCACAAATTATAGTATCCTTATTATTCTGTTAAAATATAAAAGTGAATTATGAAATGTCAATATTTTGTTTGATTAAAGGTTCGTTAAGAGAAATTGACCAGCGTAGCGGGCGTAGCTTGCTAGTATATATATATTTTTAATAATTAAAAAGTATCTACTAATATATATGACTAAAATTAAAATGTTAATTATAGAAAAAGTTTTTAAAACTCAATACAAAGCATCTTAAGAGCATCAAGAGCATCTTAAAATTATTATAAAAAAGCAGAACGCGTTTCGACAGAACGTAGCCATTCGTCATCAGCGCAAAAAGTCATATTTTGAACGCAGGAGCAAAACTTCATATGTTTATTTGTAGCCTTATTATTATATATATCATACTATTTCTGGTTTGTTCGATATTTTATACCTCATGCCGTAAATTGAATATTTACTCATTCATAAACAAATATGTATTTATTTTCATCTAAAATATATAGTTCTGTTCAAACTTCAACAACCCTCTTAAGCTACGCTCGCCAATCCCCGTCCAGATCCTGCATACTGTTAAAACACGCGAATTTGCTTTGTTTTAAAAAGATTACTCGACTACGGAAGATTAAATGATACTATCATGAATAATATCTTCCGTAATCGAGTTGCTATTCTTTCCCCTTTGACTGGAGAGTTTGTCGGTGCTTAAAGACGCCTCCACCGTTGTTGCGACAGCTGACGACTGTTTTCGCGATTGATTAAGAAAAATCAATTACACATTTAAAAATCAGCTTGTATAAAAGGTTTAAGTAAAACTGTCGCTGCCTCCCGGATTTTTTAAACGGCGCTACAGACAATATTCTTATTTTGGTTTCGAGGCAACAGAAATTCGTCTGCTTGTGACTAACATTCAGAATCACGCCATTGAACAACACTGTGTTTAGAAAATTTATGCTTATATTTTATCTTTTTATCGAGTTTTAGATATTTTTTAGAAACAAGTATATAAGTTATACATGATTTTTTTTTTTTTTTTTTTTTTTTTTTCATCTTCAGGCATATTTTTCCTCTTATCCCTCTAATTATTGAAATGAAAATTTTTCTTTTAGAAGCTATAAGAAAATCGTTTTAAATATATTGGGTTAAATATAACGAAATTTCCCGATCTAATACTTTTCGTGTGTAATAATTTATTTATTTTAAAATTTTCTTTATTTTTTTAATATTCACATGTAAATATATTTTTTCAATTGTAAAATGTTCGGAAACATTACTATTTGCGCTTTTTTAAAATTTGGCAAAAATAGGTAAAATATGACTTTTTCCAAATATGAAATAAATCGCTATTGAAATGCCGAAATTTTGAACAAAAAATAAATAAATAAATAAATAATAATAATAATAATAGACAAAATTAAAAAAATGATTGCACTTTGCACACTACAAAATAATCAAGTCTGTGTCTATGAAAGGTGGTTAAATAAATGTCTATACATAGTTTCTGATTCTATAAAACTTTTTTACAGGAATTATTTTGATCGACTTCAACATTGCGCTTAAAAGAATTCTTCGATTTAAAAAATGCCTGCTTCAACATTTTTATTTCTATAAAACTACCAATTTTCATTTAGCTAACTACTAAAGCTGTATATGCAATAGTTTTCCTAATATAAGCCACCTCCAATCACAAAATATTTAATTAAAGCGGCATCAGCATCAGCTGCTTTCTTTTTTTTTTTTTTTTTTTTTTTTTAGTATACAGAGAAAATTGAGATATTTTCTGTAAATTTCCATAAATATTAATAAATTTAAGAAGATTACTAATTCGGAAACCTTTTCGTATTTTCTTTTCTACAAAATTTATATTTACAGTATTTGTTGTAAAATGAGGTATCGCCATTAATTGACCACGCACGCACACACAGCTTACTTATTCAAAGCTTTATTAACATCCTATCATATCTTTATTTGAAACAATACATTTCTTTGGATGTTAGGTATATTTTGCGACAAATAAAAGTAAAATAAACACATTTTTGCTTTCTGAAGTTCTGTGTTTCTATACTCTGTTTTTGGACAATGGTCAAAGAAGGACTATAATAAATCTCATACACTTGAAACCTTAATTGCTACAAGACCGCTTCCTTAACCTCTTTTACCCCTGAACCCCCGAAGAGTGTGATGCACGCATGAATGGATGTGACACTCCTTATCTCGGATCCGTATTTTGATTTGTAAAAGATCCCTAAAGTCCCCTCTTTTTTTTCGGGTTGAAAATTTTTGGGGAAAAAGGAAGTCACGTTAGAAGGTACGCGAAAGAAGCCTGCGGCGAGAGCTGTCCGTGAACTTGTTGGAGTAAAATTTATCGTTTTATTGCTTTTCTGAGCAAGGTTTAGTATTATTTGATGTTTTATGTCCACTGACCAATAAAATGGTATTAAGGCAAAAACAACTAGAAAATTCTGTGAAAAGTATCTTCCCAGGGATTTTCTTTCTTTCTTTCTTATTTTCTTTGTAGGATTATTACAAGGTCTGATTTTTGCCACAGTTCAGCTTCGTGTCAGTCACAATGGTAGTGCGCTTTATAAATTCGCTAAAAAATAACAAATTTGCGATATACAACGATTATTTATTACTAAAAAATAATCAAGTATGTGCCTATGAAAGATGGTTAAATGTCTATGCATAGTTTCTGATTCTATAAAACTTTTTTACAGATATGTTAATTTGACCCCCTCCCCCCACACTTTCGAAAATTTAAATTTCAAAGTTACCAGGAATTAGTTCTCAATTAGCTCTAATTTGCTCTCTAATATTAAAATTTGCTCTGGTTATGTACCGCGATATTCCAATTAGAATGTTGTGGGGGGGGGGGAAGACTAAGTTAACGCTAGCACCCCCACTTCCGAATATCGAAATTTCAAATATGCCAAAATTTAGCTCTCAATTAGCTCTAATTTGCTCTAGAATATTAGAATTTGCTCTGCTTCTGGTATCGAGATATTTCAGTTACAAGAAGGGGCCAAGCGTTAAGGGGGCCGAGGGGAGCCCCCCCCTCCACTTTCGAATATTGCAATGAACAAAATCACCGTTTTTATAAAATTAACTTTAAGAATCAAATTTCCATTTGATCATTTAAAAAGAGTTCATATTCATTTGCACACAACTTGTCTACGAAAACGAATTTTTGCATGGTTTTTTTTTTTTTAGTTTCATAAGTACTTTTAGCATTCCTAGCAAATACAATCATGATAGAAATCTAGGCATTCGTGCATTCAACCTCTTTTTTTGGAGCCCAAACCCAGTGACTCTAAATGCGAACCCGAGTCCGACAGTAGGCAGCAGAAAATCATTAATAAGATTTTAAAATTGTTTAAAGATTTATTTTGTTATTTAAATATATCTCGTTACATAGAAATATATATTAATCCTAAATACGCTTTCACGTTTCGTGATTTTTCATGTCCCTGAAAATCGGTTTAAAATAACAAATTTGTTATTTATACCCAACCATTGGCAGAAATCAAAATTCTTATATTATTTTTTTTTAATATAATTGTACAACTATGGCAAAAAGGCGTGAATTATGTTTCTCAATTATTTTGGAAAAGAGCTTCAAACATAAACGATAGACAAAGGATATCCCACGTCTTTTTTATGTTATTAACACTGACCATGCACAGGCTTCAAAATCAGGTAGAATATTTCTCCTTTTGTCCCATCAATAACAACTCAATTCCATTTCAAACAAATTTTTAAATTTATTTAAAACACTTTAAGAAACTTAGAGTACATTCTTGTTTCTCAAATAGCAAGTTTTTTTTTCGCTCTTATCAATTTGTGATAAAATAAATTAAATTTTTTTATCTTGAATCCGCCCGAGCCTGTGGACTGGCATAAAATTTACAGACCTAACTAGTTTCGCGCTCAAACTCTGATTCAAACTGATCCCTTTTCATATCTAATGCATGGTTAATAAAAGAAAAAAAAATTACGCACAAATTTTCAACGTTTTGTAAAATGGTAAATCAATCATTTGTTCATGCATGTGTGTGTATGTTTGAAGATTTTGCTATTGATAAACTTTAGTTTAAAAATAAAATTATTAGCATTATTGCCACTTCCAATTCAGAATTAAAATAATCATAAATCAATTTGATTCATAATTGAAGAGGGTTTTAATGAAGAAGATAACTAAAAAGTTAGTCATGATATTTAGAAATGTTTTACATGCATATCATTACTTTTAGAATATTTAATCATTAAATGTATATATTTTTTGATACAATAAAAAAAATTGTAGTTAGTGAGAGTATTACAGAATGCTTTTTTTTCCAACATAAAATGTTTTATACTGAGTGTTATAAAAATGTGACGTTATAACAGAATATGGTTACGGTTTGAAAATAAAATTATTTTTTAATAATTACGAGAATTATTGTTTTTTTACCTTCTATTTATTCTGTTAACCGATAATGGCATAAACGTTTATAAAATGTTTTTTTGTTCCCTTAAAAATATTTTTGTTAAGCCATTTCAACTTGTAAAATGGCCAACTGCAATTAACTTGATTTCAGTAAATGATATGTTCGTTAAACTTTGGTAAAATTTAATTTTTGTCACTATTTTAAATTTTGTAAACGTAAAAATTATTTTTCCAAAAATTCGAAAAAAAAAAAGAATTAAGAAAATGTTAAATAAAATAAATGTATTTATTTTGAATTTTTTTTTACATTGACAATATTTGATAAATAATGTACCTAACTTCCATATTTCCGCAAAACATTCTGTTCTGAATTGAAATGTTTGTTATTTGAAGCCCTTGCTAATGACATAAAGATATGTAAAGATTAATAATCAAAGACAAAGCTATTTCAAAATATTAAATTCCTAGGCATAAATTTTCCCTTTTAGTAATAGTAAATAGAAATAATAAGCAGTTATGAAATTTTAAAAACACCTTCTTAAGAATAAAGGAAAAAAGCAAAAATTCGCAAAAATGATAATATTAACTTAGTAAAATCTTAAATTTAAAGAAATTATAATTTTAGATTTATGCTAAGTTTATGAATTTTAAAAAAAAGTTAATCACAAACACATATGGATTTATCAATTGACTGAATGCTAAAAACTTATTTTATGTATATCAAAGTTGGAATTTTGAATAGATTTTAGGCATGCGACAGTCCAAAATGCATCGTCATGAGACAAAATCGTTTATGACTCAATATTTAATCCATGCATTTATCAAAAAATGAAAAATGCTATTCGATTTCAAATGTTTTCAGTAATATTTATATTTAAAACGGACTAATGTGCATGTATGTGTCAGCAAATTTTGTGTTGTTGAGCAAAATCTTCAAGCATCTACACATATGTATGAATAAATGATCGATTTACCATTTTACAGAACGTTGAAAATTTGTACTTTTTTTTTTCCTTTTATAAAGCATGCATTAGATATGAAGCGGGATCAGTTGGAATCCGAGTTTGGGCACGAAACGGGGTCTATAAATTTTATGCCAGTTTTCGGACTTGGGTGAGTTCAAGATAAAATATTTTATTTTATTTTATTACAAATTGAAATGAGTGACAAAAAAACTTGCTATTAGAGAGACAAGAATGTACTCTAAGTTTCTTAAGGTGTTTTAAATTCATTTAAAAATTTGTTTGAAATGGAATTGAGTTGTTATTGATGGGACAAAAGGGGAAATATTCTATCTGATTTTGAAGCCTATGCATGGTCAGTGTTAATAACATAAAAAAGACGTGAGATATCCTTTGTCTATCGTCTCTTTCTGTTTGAAATCCTTTTCCAAAATTACTGGGAAACATAATTCACGCCTTTTTGCCATAGTTGTACAATTATATTAAAAAGAATAATATAAGAATTTTAATTTCTGCCAGTAGTTGGGTATAAATAACAAATTTGTTATTTTAAACAGATTTTCAGGAATATGAAAAATCACGAAACGTGAAAGCGTATTTAGGATTAATATTTATTTTTATGTATATATATATATATATATATTTAAATAACAAAATAAATCTGTAACAATTTTAAAATTTTATTAATGATTTTCTGCTGCCTACTGTCGGACTCGGGTTCGCATTTAGAGTCATTGGGTTTGGGCTCCAAAAAAAGAGGTTGAATGCATGAATGCCTAGATTTCTATCATGAATGTAATTGCTAGGAATGCTAAAAGTACTTACGAAACTTAAGAACCCCCCTGCAAAAATTCGTTTTCATAGAGAAGTTGTGTGCAAATGAATATGAACTCTTTTTAAATAATCAAGTGGAAATTTGATGTTTAAAGTTAATTTTTTAAAAACGGTGATTTTACTTATTGCGATATTCGAAAGTGAAGGGGGTGGGGGGAGCTAAATTAACGCTTGGCCCCTTCTTGTAACTGAAATATCTCGACATCAGAAGCAGAGCAAATTCTAATATTAGAGAGCAAATTAGAACTAATTGAGAGCTAAATTTTGGCATATTTGAAATTTCGATATTCGAAAGTGGGGGGGGGCGTTAACTTAGCCCCCCCCCCCCCCCCACCATTCTAATTGGAATATCGCGGTACCATAACCAGAGCAAATTCTAATATTAGAGAGAAAATTAGAGCTAATTGAGAGCTAATGCCTGGTATCTTTGAAATTTAAATTTTCGAAATTGGGGGGGGGGGTGTGCAAGTTAACGCATCTCTTTTTTACAGGAATTATTTTGATCGACTTCAACATTGCGCTTAAAAGAATTCTTCGATTTAAAAAATACCTGCTTCAACATTTTTATTTCTATAAAACTACCAATTTTCTTTTAGCAAACTACTAAACCTGTATATGCAATAGTTTTCTTAATATAAGCCACCTCCAATCACAAAATATTTAATTAAGGCAGCATCAGCATCAGCTGCTTTTTTTTTTTTTTTACTATACAGAGAAAATTATTGAGATATTTTCTGCAAATTTCCACAAATATTAATAAATTTAAGAAGATTACTAATTCGGAAACCTTTTCCTATTTTATTTTCTACAACATTTATATTTACAGTATTTGTTGTAAAATGAGATATCGCCATTGATTGACCACGCACGCACACACAGCTTGCTTATTCCCAGCTTTATTAACATCCATTCATATCTTTATTTGAAACAATACATTTCTTTGGATGTTAGGTATATTTTGCGACAAACAAAAGTAAAATAAACACATTTTTGCTCGCTGAAGTTCTTTGTTTCTATACTCATATTTTGGACAATGGTCAAAAAAGGACTATAACCTTAATTGCTACCAGACCGCTTCAGTAACCTTTTTGACCCCTGAACCCGCGAAGAGGGTTATGCACGCATGAATGGGTGTGACACTCCTTATCTCGGATCCGTATTTTGATTTGTAAAAGATCCCTAAAGTCCCCTCTCTTTTTTCGGGTTGAAATTTTTTGGGGAAAAAGGAAGTCACGGTTATCAGAGCCGTGCAAAACAGGGGACGAAGGGTGTGGTTGTCCCAGGCGCGGAAATTGAGGGGGCGCCAAATTTATACAATCAACCACGTTTCTTTCTTCTGTTTTATATAAAAAAAAATATGTATACACATATTGAAAATTTTTGTGACGAAAAAATACATTCTCAAATTAGCATGTGGCTTGTGTTTTGGAATCAAAAAGCGGTTGCAAGCTATTATATTGTGCTTAGATACATTTTTTTTCCACATCCGTTTTCCAGACCTCCTTTGGCAAAATATAAATACAACATTCTCGATATATAATATTATTTTTTTGGAGATTATATATATCTCTACATATAATATTTAGTTGTTAAAATTAAACCTTTCAAAATTATAAAAGTAATGCAAAATATGTATTCAATAGAATATATTTGTGCAAAAAGTCGAAGGACTTAAGAAGTTGTTAGGAAAAAAAAGTGAATTGGGCCATTTTTAAGAGAGCTATAATATGGGGCCCAAAAAGGTCCAACAGATAGTTGAGAGCAGGGCCGTAACATGAAACCATGTTAAAAGGTCTTGGTATTTAGTGCTTTACATTTTCAATTAGTCGGAATTAAGCATAGAGTGAGAATTAATCATTAGAATTAATTTTTTTAATTAGAAAAAAAGGGGGGATGCTTAAAAAATGGTGCTACGGTACCAATAAAAATATGAGGGTGTTGATACAGGGAGAGGAGTCCTAGGCTCAACTTTTTAAAAGTTAAGCAGTGAGAGGACACATAATTAGGGGCTGAAAATGCATGGCGTCCAAAATGTCCAAGGGACGCCGGACCGGACCCCGGGGCGCCAGTGTATTAAATGAAATGCAGAAAGTTTGAAATAATAAAATGGTGAATGGGTCACAAAAACAAAGAAAATCGGATTAAAAGGGGAAAAGTTATTACCAATTTAGGGCATAGAAACTTAAAAGGGCCCAGGGAAATCGGACCTTAAAAAATTAAAAATCTGAGCCCCAGGTACACCAAGACCTGTCTTGGACTATTCTCGCCCGAATTTTCAGACTTCTACGTGTGATAGATTTCGCTAGCCATCGCACATAGAGACACACATAAACGCACACATAGACAGAGCGAAACTTTCTTTTTTAGTATAGATCATAAGAAGATTTTAGAAAATGCAATTGTTTTATTTTTCCTTTATCTTTAACCTCTTTTTGACGAGAGTCCTTTACAGAATTTTTAATATTTTGCCATCTGTTTATCAAAACAGAATTTTTCACCTAATTGAATCGCAGAAATGCTAAGATTAAATGAGGTAAAGTATACAATTAAAAATAACTGGTGGGAATAATCGAGGATTCTCAGCACATTCAGCAGCATGTATACGTGACCCAAAGTGTTAACAAATGCTTTTATTTCAGCTTGTGCTTGAGAATGAGAAAATTTGACTTGAAGAAAACCATTTTTTAACTGTATATTTTTAAATGGATTGGGAAAAAAAATGTGTTCGATTGTTTGTGAATTATTCATCGTCATCTTGTTACCTTATTAATTTATTTTAGTTGATTTCTTATGAATTTCATTACTTAAACAGCTTTACACACTATTCTTTTTTTTTCCTTATTTATGCATTTTTCTTTTGTACCTTTTACTAAAACTCTATGCGTATGGGTTAAATTGTTTAAAAAATGCTCACATTAATTTATTTAAAATGGTTCTCAAATTCCCAGTTCAACAACGCGAAACTTTCTGATGCATTTTCTGACAAATTTTCAAACGAGCTTAACAATGACAGTCCTGACTGTTGAAGCGTTTTGGAATCGAATAAAGTTTTCATTTTTGAAAATAATACTTATTGAGTAATAAGCTATTATTGTCAAGTGATGACAAGTTTTACCCCTTTCTTGCTGCCGCATCCTGAAATTTGGTTCAAAACACTTACTTTGACAATATTTTCTGAAAGATTTTCTGCTTTACCCAAAAGTGAAAAACGTCATTCGATTAAATAGTTTCTGAATAAGAACACCTGGCTATTTTAAACAAAATTGAATTAAAAAAATTGTCAGAAAGTAGTTCCTTTGTATTTAAGAACAGTCTTAATTAGATTTATCATATTTTGCACAAAATTAACTTATTTCATTAAAAACGAAAAATTCTAGCATATATATTTAGAACTTTTATTTCACTGTCAAGATACGGATTGAACTAGGTAAGCAAATTTTGCAAAAAGTTTGAAATGTTAAATATTTTTAAATCAGAAAAAAATGTTTTTTCGTAATAAAAATTTATCTCACAATTGCATTTTGTAGCAAAATTTGGCGGCCTGCACAATTACAAGTTACGCTCGCTAACTTCCGTGCAGACTCCGCTCGATGATGCTGCCATTACTAATGAGTAAAAGCACCTATTTAAATTATGACAATATTTTGTGTGGTTTAGAACGTACAAGTCGTATAAGTACGAACTGTGAAGAGAAACTTGATACTAGAAGAGAGGAAAAATCCCTATTAAAGAAGTTTTCCAAATTTGAATGTGTATTAATGGGTACACTTTGATACGATATTTTAGAGCGATTCGACAAAGTAGATGCATCCTTTAAAAAAATAATGCTTTATCTCCTTAATGGTTGCAACTATTTAGAATCGCTCTTAACCCTTTATGCCCTGACGGTACTTTAATGTACCATTAAAAAAGCTTGTTATAAAATTCTTTTAATACATCGATTAGCAGTAATACAATTTACAATGAGTTACAGATACTTTACTTTATATTTTCCCAAAAGATGATGCATAAAACAAAAGTGTTTTTAAAAGGATGGTTTATCTTTCATTGCATCTGT
This sequence comes from Maratus michaelseni, assembly GCA_963931845.1. Taxonomy (NCBI): domain Eukaryota; kingdom Metazoa; phylum Arthropoda; class Arachnida; order Araneae; family Salticidae; genus Maratus; species Maratus michaelseni. Next base: position 24,578,868 of record OZ007597.1, read on the forward strand.
TTAGTTTTTTTATGTCTGAAGGTTGGAAGTGGATGGTTTCAGTTATTAAATATTTTCGTATTTTTATTGTAAGGGAATTATATTTGTACATGCCCTAGTTCTATAAAATACTTTTAAAAAATTTTATATATAAAAAATTGAGTAGAGTTATAAATATTTTTCAAAATCCCTATAAATAAATATTTCGTTCTTTAATTTTAATTGACAATATCCTTTTAAAATTTATTGATCTTCAAAAAATCAGCAAAAATACTTTAGAAGATGAAATTTTTATTATTTCATAATTTGGGACATAAATGGGTATTTAAATATACGTATTTAAATAAAATAATTAAAAGCACGATTAAATATACAAAAAAGAAAGTGTGAGTAACATAATCAATTTTAAAAATTTGTGTTTAAGGATTAAAAAAAAAAAATTGTGTGTGTGTGTGTGTGTGTGGGGGGGGGGGGGGGGGGGGTTCCAGTAGAAAGGGGGAGGGGCCCAAAATTTTCAGTAGCCCCGGGCCCCAGAAATGCTTAATCCGACTCTGTATGTAGGTGCATGAAAATTTCAGATAGTATTAATATTTAGTTGCAAAAGACTTGAAAATATATTTCTTTTCTTATACATATTATAATTGATCCCCCAGAATTATAACTGATTGCTACCCGATACCGATCTTTTTCTGTAAGTTGTGTGCCAAAAATTGGCTTATAAGATATCAACTTGATAATGTACTTTCAAAAGACTATATGCCCTTATAGAAGAGAGAGAAATATTGTTCGATTTCTTGTTATTTAAATAATAAAACTATTTACGTTTTTTTTTTTTTTTTTTTTTTTTTTATTGTTTTGTTATGCCAGTGTTTTTGGTTTTAGTACGTATTTACCTAAAATATTTTTTTCTGAAAACAAAGAACTTCTAAGATGCGAGCAAAAGTTTCTTTGAAATCCCTCACAATTAGACCCAAAAATTCTTTGTAAAGCTGTAACTATATATGAATAAAGATGCTAATGCTCAGTACAAGTATCAAATTATTCACAAATATCAGTAGATTAAATGCAATTAAAATAACAGACATGAATAAGTGTAAATATACCTTCTTTTTTCTTTCTTTCTTTTTTTTATATAAGTAAAAGCAGCGTTGCTATCATACAAATTCTAGCAATAACACATACGAAAGCATTATATATCATAAAATTATTATTATTATTATTATTATTATTATTATTATTATTACTTTACTTTCCACAATCATGCTGCTCAAATGACAAATTAAATCTTGAAAATTCTATTTTTTACCCCCCTATCTCACATAGGCATCTCACATGGACATATGATTAGAATTAGTACATTTAGTACATTAGTACATTTGTGAATACTGTATGATAAATATAGTTAAAACAATACTTTTATTAGAGGATACTTAGATATCACATAAAATATATTAAAATGTCTTTTGTGTTTTTCGAATAAAGTAGAAAAAAAAAGTATACTAATAAAATTGCAACTACTTCTAATTTTTGAACACTAAATTATGAAGGATTGTGGACAAATGCCACACTTGCCCATAGAGAAATCGTATAATCTTTTCAACTATATTGGAATACAAATTAATTATTTTCTGATAGATTTCTGAATTCAGTTTCGTTCATAAACCCATGGAACAGATGGAACTGGCAGATGCTCTTATTTAGAAACTATAAAGTCGAACAGTATTTTTCATTTTTCGAAAAAGGCAGGAGGTCTTTTAGAAAATGTTGTGAAAGTTCTCTTTTTGAACAGACTTTCTGCACGCGATAGCCCGATAAATGTCATCATGGGGAAAAACTCACTTATAACTCAGACTTCATTTGTCAAAAAATGAAAAAAAAAAATGAAAAACTCATGTTTTAAAGTCTCCAGTTGTTAGCCGGGAATTTTTTTTTTTTTTTTACAATTATCATAACCATTTAATTTAGATCCTAAATTTTCTTTCAAATCACCTTCTGGAAAAACATTTTTATTTCGTACGTTGCATAATTTGGTTTTTTTTGGACCAAATCTCAAATTTTGACTCATTATATTTTCTGTTGCTCCCCTTAACTCTGCCCCCTCCTTTGTAAAGGTAAAAAAAAAGAATTAAAAAATTTCATTTCTTTGTCTTTAATTTAATGTTTACCCCCCCCCCCTACCCTCGGTCAAAGTTCCCATAAATATATAAAAGTTGCTGTATGTAGTGTATTGATAGAAACTATAGATTGTATTTTTTATTTAACCCTCCCCACTTCCAGGGATCCCTTAATGAATAGCCGACGTCTCCGGTCAGCGAATATTTATGCAGTACACAACTCCTATTTATTTGTATGCTTTAGTATAAAGATATGTATAATATAATGCTTTTAATGTTAGACATATTCACAGATACACGTGCTTTACTTGAAAAAATATAGAATCGGTTTTCTATAGCTGAACATATATATATCTCAATAAATAATATAAGCTCAATTTTATGTTAAATGAAGTAATGTATAAATGTATTATCTTTATTCTTACCGTTGACCTTTTTACTGATATTTACCGTGGTGATTTTTACCGATGGTGCTTTTTTTCCGGGGTAATTTTTTTCCGGGATTCCCCTCCTACACCCATGCTGCCCAAATCCGACCCGCAAGAGTCAAAACCCAATCCGAAACCGATAAATAACATATCTCAATTTTATGTTCAATGAAGTATTGTATAAATGTATTATCTTTATTCTTACCGTTGACCTTTTTACTGATATTTACTGTGGTGATTTTTACCGATGGTGCTTTTTTCCGGGGGTAATTTTTTTCCGGGATTCCCCTCCTACACCCATGCTGCCCAAATCCGACCCGCAAGAGTCAAAACCCAATCCGAAACCGATAAATAACATATCTCAATTTTATGTTCAATGAAGTATTGTATAAATGTATTATCTTTATTCTTACCGTTGACCTTTTTACTGATATTTACTGTGGTGATTTTTACCGATGGTGCTTTTTTCCGGGGGTAATTTTTTTCCGGGATTCCCCTCCTACACCCATGCTGCCCAAATCCGACCCGCAAGAGTCAAAACCCAATCCGAAACCGATAAATAACATATCTCAATTTTATGTTCAATGAAGTATTGTATAAATGTATTATCTTTATTCTTACCGTTGACCTTTTTACTGATATTTACTGTGGTGATTTTTACCGATGGTGCTTTTTTCCGGGGGTAATTTTTTTCCGGGATTCCCCTCCTACACCCATGCTGCCCAAATCCGACCCGCAAGAGTCAAAACCCAATCCGAAACCGATAAATAACATATCTCAATTTTATGTTCAATGAAGTAATGTATTATCTTTATTTTGACCATTGACCTTTTTACCGTTGACCTTTTTACCTGTTGACGTTTTTACCGTTGACCTTTTTACCTGTTGACGTTTTTACCGTTGACGTTCTTACCGTTGACGTTTTTACCTAAATTCACGAAATACACGGAGCACAACTCACGGAATTAACCACACATGGTTGCGAAACACACAGGGTCCCATTATTTTTATCACTAAATTCACAAATTATGGGCGCGAAACCCCCATTTACAAAACTCGCCATGTATCTTGGGTTATACCGTTTTTGTTTATTTCAAACGAAAGTTTTCTCTTTTCCCAAGATTAACACCGGCAGCGCTAAGCGGGTTTTTTTCAACAGGCTTATGAATAAAATTTAATTTTTATGTCGTGAAATTTTTATTTACATGCTATTTGATATTTTTATAGTTACTTTCGTAATAATTAAAATAAAGTATTTTAATTATTTACTATCTGTTCGCCTGTAAAATGCATTTTGTGAGCCATGGCCAATGCCCGGTCTAAAGTCATCTGGGCCCATCAAGCGACCGTCTAGACGGGCGAAGACTAGCTAGTTTATATATATATAGAGTGATACCAAACTCATTGTGCAAACTTTAAAGGTTGGCATAGGACACTGTAACAATCATTTATTGTATAGGAATATATGGGCGCAAGTGACGCGTTGAGGCGGAAACACCAGGGTGGCTAGTTTGGCCCTTTTTTTTAATTTCAAAATTTCGCATGCATACCAGAAAATTTCTAAGATTATTTAAGACTCAAATTTCGCGATTATATAAAGTACAAATTCTTCTTCTTTGAAAATTTCCTTGTGAGTTCGAGTGTGCGAGTTCGAAATTTTCGTATTTAAAAAAAGGCCAAACTGGTAACTTTGACAAATACAGGAAATGTTTGCCAGAGTTGCCAGTTTGACCTTTTTCGAATGTAAAAATTTCTAATTGATACTGGAAATTTTCAAAGAAGAATTTCTGTTTTATAAATTCACGAAATGTCTATCTTAAATAAACAAAATAGTATTACAGATATTTTCTGGTAGGAATGCGAAATTTTTAAATAAAAAAAAGCGCTGAACTGGCAACAATGGTGTTTCCGCCTCAACGCGTCACTTGCGCCCATACATTCCTATAAAATAAATGATTGTTACCGTTTCCTGTACCAACCCTTAAAGTTTATACCATGAATTCGAGATCACCCTGTATTTTATTTATATAGATATATTATTGATTTTTATATAAAAAAAAATTGCTTGTGAAAGAGTAAATAAGTTTCCAGAAAAATATGCTGCCAAATTTTCTTCTCTTGCCAAGGACCCTATACTGAAAAAGTTACCAAATAAATAATTTAAATAAAAAAAATAACATGAAAATATGTATGATGGTTCAATAAAATATAAAAAAGATTTTATGCATGAGCTATACCTTTTCCTGAAAATATCTGAAACTCGATCAAAAGATAAAATATAAGTGTACAATTTTAAAACACTATGTTTTCAATACCGTAGTTCTGAATGTTATTCCTAAGCAGTCGGAGTTTTTTAACCCCAGACACAAAAGATGAATATTGTCTATACTCTATACCAGGCCTGTCCAACATTTCAGTAAGCCAGGGCGCACCTTAGCTTGTGGCACACAATCAAGGGCGCCATTATTCATATGATTAGAAAAATGCAAGAATATTATTTCCCTTTAGCAGTGATAGCGATACCCACATGTCTACAGGATACACAGACAAAGTGGTATGCGTTATTAAAATGGTATGTATAGTGGTTAATCATTGGCGTCCTAAGTTGGAGGTGGCTCATCTAAAAAATTGAACAAAAAACATATCATAGTAAATTTAACGTTACATTTTTCTGAGGTTTGGGGATGAAAAAGAGGGGGTGAGGAATTTTAAAGACTTTTACATGTAAAGGAGGCAAAAACCTTAATAACACCTGTAATAAAATAAAAAGTAAGCAAATATTAATTATTTTAAAGCAAATTAACTTTGGAGATGGAATTTTGTTTAAAGAAATCCAGAAAAATTAAACATTTGAAGGGGCGCCAAAAAAATCTTCAAAGGGCGTCATGGCGCCCGCGGGAGCCAGGTTCACAGTCCTGCTCTATAGCATCGATATAAAAGTGCGAGAGGCAGTAGCAATTTCAACCTTGCCCTTTTGTGCAAGCTGATTTTAAAATGTGTAATTGATATTAATTATCAATCCCAAAAATAGCCGTCAACTGTCGCGATAGCGATGGATGAGGCCATGGTAAAAGAAAATTACACAATTAAAACAGAAAAGTATGGCAACCCGATTGCAAAAAATAATCGCCATTCGTAATAATATCATTCAATTTTCCGTAACTTGCTAATATTTGTAAACCAGGGCACATTACCATGTTTTTAAAAGCCGCGAAGTCTGAACGGGGGTTGACGAGCATAGCTCACAGGTAGATTAGCCCCTTAGTATTTCAAAATTTCCCCAAAAATATATATCCAGTATTCTTTAAAAGAATCGTTAATTGTGTGTTTGGCAAAATTAGATTTTCTGTAGAAACTCAGTAGGCCGGATCGGACTTGATTTAATTAATTTTGTCACGGGCCGCGCCGGGTCCGAGTCGAACTTTTAATTTTACACTGCTCCCGGATCGGACTGGAAATTCCTGCCAGTGCAAAACTCTAGTGGCCTATCCTACATGAAATCTGAATCCCCTTTGTTGCGACATAGAAAGGACGTATGGGGGCTTATATCATGGGGTCGTAAATCAGGAATTCTCGACGAAATAAAATGTTCTAGTACTGGATTTGTGCCCCCTGATTTAAGTCCCCGTCTTCTGTGACGTGATATCTTCTGTGACGTCATCAAAATGACGTATGGGGATGCATATCATGGGGGTGTTAATCAGGATTTCGTCCAAAGTAAAATGCTCCAGCACTGGATTTGTGCCCCCATTTTTTGTGACGTCAAAATGACGTACGGGGGCTTAAATCAGGGGGACATTAATCAGGCTCTCAATGAAAGGAAAATTCTCTATCACTGGATATGTGCCCCCTTCTGATATGGGGATATATATCATGGGGGCATTAATCAGGATTTCTTGAAAAGTGAAATGATCGAACACCGGATTTGCACCCCCATTTTTTGGGACGCCAAAATGACGTATGGGGGCATAAATCCTGGGGACGTTAATCAGGCTCTCAACGAAACGAAATTTCTCTAGCTTTACATTTGTGTTCCTTTCAGATATGGGGGCATATATCAGGGGGACATTAATCAGGATTTTGTGAAAAGTGAAATGCTCAAGTACTGGATTTATATCCCCTTTTCTCGTGACGTAAAAATGACGTATGGGGGTATATATCATGGGGATGTTAATCAGGCGCCTCATATAGGTTCATTCTGATAAGGCGCTTCCCTGATCAATTTTGGGGGTTCATTGGTTAAGTATAAAGAGAGGAAAGGGGGGAAATCCCCCTTTAATGGGTTTTTCATTCAGAATTATCCGATTTGCTTCAATTTTTATACATAGGTTCATACTGATAAGACCTCAGTAGTTTTGGGGGTTTTATTGGTTAAGTGTAACGGGGGGAACGGGGGCCTAATTCCCCTTAATAGGTATTTTATGCAGAACTATCCGATTTGCTTCAAATTTTGAAAATATTTCTTTGAAATAAGAGTATAATATTTAAAAAAATTTTCATTATACGATTAGTGTGAATAGCCTGTGAGCTCAATGCCATCAGTTTAACTGGGCACTTTTCTTTATTTAATTGAATGAATTAGTAGCATTACATTAATGCTCAGGAATTCCACTTAATCTGTCTTTTTAATATTGTAAAAAAATAATAATAATTAAAAAGCATCTACTGATAAATACGACAAAATTAAAACTTTAATTATAGAAAATGTTTAAAACTCGATTTAAAAAAAAAAAAAAAAAAAAAAAAAAACACTGACTAATCATTTTAAAAGCAGAACGCATGTCGAAAAAATCTAGTTAGTCATTCTTCACTAATCCGTGGTTTGAGGGCAAGAGCAAAACATTTATATATTTATTGTTAATATGTTACTGTTTCTTGTTTACATTTAGTATAATTTTGCCTGTGTTTAATATATCTTTGTTCATATCTTTTACTTAAATTTAATTCCTTCGTATAACATTAATGGTTAATTCAAAAGTTTTTTTTAAAACTGTATTTTAATAGCGACCGCATCTAACAAAAGCTTTAATACTGTCTAAAAATATAAATGCCATATATTTATACATGTAAATAATAAATAGAATATTTCCATTCCTTGCAACTGCAACCAATATACCCCCCCCCCCTTCCTCCAAGCTTTAAAACAATTAAAGCAAGTATGTGTGTAGGGGAGAAGGGAATTTTTTTTCATATCATACATAAGCAATAAATGCCATAACTTTTTGAGTGATATACACGCATATATATATTTTTTCATTCAGTTGGCAAAACTTCTCAAATGGATTAAAATATTTTTATAATTAATATTTAATTAATATTTTTAATTATTTTTATAAATTCATCTAATGTAAACTTGTATATTCATATTGAGCCGGTGAAACGAGCTCGAGAAATTAGTAAAACATGTGAGCAGATAATACATTTTCCGCTCTACATCTATTTTATAATCATAAGTAACTCGTAATTAATTACGCATTCCCCTTCTTTAGAATGTCTTAAATATAACTACTCCATTTAATAGATAATATATCCTATCAGTCTGCGAATATATCAGTTTATGTCCCGAGTTGTAAATAAACAGAAATGGTAGAAAACTGAAACTCGTTTTCAGCTGGCGTCTTATAATTGAAGTTCAAGATCGTTTTACTCTTTTTATTTATTCTTGGTAACGTCCAGGGATGAAAGTGTTTTAGTTTTCTGGATGTAAATAAAGCATAAGCAACTTAATGGTGTTTATTTCACTAGAGAGTTCTAAGTGGGTACCACCAATTAAACGTTGCCTGGTACTTGGATATTACTTATACTGACAGATTCTTGTTTACATGGGTTTTTGGATGCAACATATTACATGAATTGGTGCGAGAAGTTTCTCACTGTTTTACTCATTTGAAATCTAGTAGTTGAAGAGGATAAGTCGATCGAGAATGTCTAACGACGATATAAAGAAAAAGATAGACGAAGAAGAATATTTCTTAAAACCAAAAGTTGGAAAATCAGAAATATGGAAAAGATTTAAACAAGTTTTTGATAAAGACGATGTTTTAGTACCGGATGTTATAGCTTGTGATAACTGTCACAAAGTGTTTCGTTTTGACAGCCATAAAACAGGAACATCTACTCTTTTAAAGCATAAATGTATGCCTTCAAGTAAAGGAGCTCAAGGAAAATCTATTGACAGCTTCTTCAAAAGAAAAAGAAACGGTACCTTCTGTACAAAAACTATCTCAAGAAGATAAGAAAATTATCATTGAAAAAATAACAAAATTTGTATGTCGGGACCTGAGATCATTTAACATCATTAAAGGAAAAGGTTTTCAGGAGTTAGCCCAATCTTTAATTTCGCTGGGAAGTAGATGTGGCGATATGGATGTGAAAGATGTACTTCCAGATCCAACAACAGTATCAAGGAACATTCATCAAATAGCACAGAATATTAGAGACGAGGTTAAAGAAGAACTAGGTAACACAATTGAAAAATGGGGTGGAGCAGTTACGCTAGACTTGTGGACAGATGATTACAAAAAAAACTCTTATCTCTGCATGACAATTCATTATATAAACGATAAGTGGGATTTAATAGACCGAGTATTACATACTACCTTATGGGACAGTAACCAGAAGAAAACGGGTGACAATATAAAGCCCATAGTTATACAGAATCTAGAAAAGTTTGGTATTAGTGAACAATTTGAAAATTTAATCTATGTAACAGATAGAGGATCAAATTTGATTGCTGCTCTTAGAAACAATGTTAGATTATCTTGTACTGCTCACATATTAAATAACATTCTGGAAAAAACTGTGGATAGGAATACTCAATTTTCAGATATGATAAATGCTTCAAAATCCCTTGTGAAGTTTTTTAAGCAAAGTGGCTTGCAAAATAAACTGTCGAAGTCTTTAAAGGCTAGTGTAGATACCAGATGGAACAGTTCATTTTTTATGCTGAAATCAATTGCAGATGTTTACTGTGAAGTGAAAGAGCTTCTTTCGCAGAGAAAAAAAGAGAGCAAGCTCATTGAAATCCGACAGCCTTGCCTTGAAAAACTTATATCATTCCTGGAAAAATTTAAAATTGCATCTGACGAAATTGAAGCAACAAAACGACCAACACTTTTTTTGGTAATAATTTGGTACAACCGACTGTTAAAGCATCTTGAAGTTACCGATGATGACGATGGAAATTTTCGTGATTTAAAATCATCATGCCACGCCATTTTCAAAGAAACTTTTGAAATTAATAAATATCATAAGATGGCTATTTTCTTACATCCAAAGATGAAGTCGCTAAAGATATTGAACGATCGAACAGAAATTGATTCTGTGCATGCAGAAATAAACAATTTAATTTCTGCCTATAGCAAGAAGATTAAAGATGAAAATACAAATGTTACTGACAGGAAATCTATTCCAAGTTATGAATCAATGGAAATAATATGTAAAAAAAACCCGGCCAAAAAGCAAAAAATAAAATGTAACATTTCAGATTTTGAAGACACAGATGAAAGTGACAACGAAATTAATGAATTGGAACGCTATATAGCTCTAAAACCTGGCAAATTTAGGGACAGTGATGGCAATCAAACAGATGTTCTGAAATGGTGGCATACAAATGAAGCAAATTTTCCTTTGCTATCCAGAATAGCAAAATTCATTTTAAGTATTCCTGCAAGTAGTGCAGCTAGTGAAAGAGATTTTTCCTCAGCGGGTTTAACTCTTAGTGATAGAAGAACAAATTTATGTCCAAAGAGATTGGATGATATTCTTTTCCTACACAGCAATTTAAAATATCATGATGCATAAAAAGAAAAAAAGAAACTAAAACATTTTCTATATAAGCTTAAAATATAATTATACTTTATGTCATAAAATATTTTGATCAACAAGTTTCATCAAAAAGTAAGATACTTCTTTATATATTTTTTATTCAGTACTGCAAATTAAATAATCATGATTCATAACTGAGTATATTAACTACTGTATATTTTTCAACTTATATCTATCTTTTAATTATTTATTATTATTATTATTATTATTATTATTATTATGTGTTCTTTTTAAATTATCATTTTTTATATATTTATCTATTTATTTTTTTGTCAGATAAATTGTTTTAATCAGCAAGTTTCATAAAAGAATAAAAAAAAGTCATTTCTGCAAAATTTTGTTTTACATGGCAAATTTAAAGTATCATGATTCACTAAGAGAAGTTAACGTAAAATAATTACAGTATAACTTTTGAAATATGATTATTTTTAAGTACTAAATTTTCAGGATGCATAACCGTGCATTTTTTACTACACTATTTCCGAATAGTATTCTAGCTTAATTTAATAGCAGAAATCTGAAATTTAATAAGTCTTACTATTCTGGTATTCAGATTAAAACACTTCTACGCACCCTCTCTCTCTCTCTCTCTATATATATATATATATTAAATTTCCAAATTAAACTTAAAATACTATAAAATTTAAACGATATATATATGTATATATATATATATATATATATATATATATATATTTGCTTTCAAATTATCATCCTTCCTTGTCCTTGCTGTTGTGTAAACTTTTCAGCCTGAAAACTTGATACAGCTTGGTGATATCTGCATATTCTTGTTCTATATTGAAAATTAAAGTAGTTTAAAATGAATAATATAACATAAAATAATTGCAGGAATATTTTTTAAATATGTTTATCATTGTCAACTTTTTATGGATGTTTGATTTTAAATTATCATTTTTCGTACTGTGTAAATTTTAATGTCAATGTTTCAATCTGCAATTTTTTGGGAAAAAAAAATAGATTTTATGTATATATATATATATATATATATATATTTATATCAAAAATCCATGAAAGAAAATAGTTGGAAATGCTTTCTGTATAATATTTAAATACATATATAACAACATTTATATTTGAATATGCTTAATTGTAAATTCTTTGTGGATATATATATTTTTTAATTTTCACCTTAGTTACTGATAGTTTCTTTATTTTTATAAATACTTAATTCTGTCGTTTGAAGTTTCTCACTATTGTATTTGAGGACCATAGAGGCCAAGGGGTATAAGTGACAAAATTGAAAAAACTGAGTTAACTGCACAGGCGATCTCGAAATAAGGCTATTTATTAGTACGTAAAAAAATATAAGTGATTGTTTAATTATTTGTTGCGTTCTGGAGGTCATTTACTGAAGCATTCGAAATTTCTACCACTTTTTATCAATACAGATTAACTATAAATTTGAAAAAACAAAACAATGTACTCCACCTTCTTTACATAGTTATTGAAATAATAGTTCAAAAACCACAATGAAATAAGCAACAGTTTCATAATTATTTCAGTCGATTAATATTGACTCAAAACTTTGAACTCAATTTACTCGAAATCGAAATTTTGTAACTTGTACCCCTTGGCCTTTAAGGTCGTCATTTATTTTTAATGTTATAGCACTGTATATCAAGTATTTAGTAGAAAAAAAAATCTGTTTTTAATAATACTTCAGTAATTTTTTATTGTAAATAAAGCCATGTCATTAAAAATTAGAAAATTAGATTTTTGTCTAAATTGCAAGATTAAATAACTTTTTATAACAAAATTGTGAGTCTCAAATAAGTATATTTAACCGGATGCAAATGCAAACAAATATAAAATGAAAGTTATGAAGTTATGACAGGAAATCAAATTCAGTAATTAAATCTTAATATATTTGAGTAACTTATTAATTTTACAAAATAGGAAGAAAAATATTATTAAATTTATAACACATATTAATTTTAAAATACTGAGTTGTATCTCAAGAAGTTTGAAATTATTAAATTTGTTATTATTTTTATTCATTTGGTGGTCTAGGTTTTAATTTATCAATGGCCTTACAATAATTTTCAGAACAGTTTATTAGTTCAACACCCTTTAATATATCAATTTTATGTGTGTATTTATATTTATCTAAATCTCTGACTATTATTTCATCAAATATTATGTTTCTATTAAGGATGTTCTCAAATGCAAAAGAGTTACTTTCTGACATATATTGGAATTCATTTATGTTCATAAAAGGATGGAACAAGCAGGTTTTTTTTATTCAGAAACTATGTAATTGATTGGCGGTTTTTTTTTTTTTTTTTTTTTTTGTGAAGGCAGAAGATTTTTCAGAAAATACTGTCAAAGTTGGCATTTTAAAGCGAATTCCGGACGTGACAGCGTGGTAAAGTGGAAAACTAGTCGTCACGTGACACGAATTGCTTATAACTCGATTATTTATCAAACTTTTATTTATCAAAAAATGGAAAACGGTATTCGATTCCAAATTGTTTCAATTGACATGGCTGCCAGTTTTATGACTTTACATTTAAAAATGTGTTAGAAAGCTTCGCGTTGTTGCGAGAAGGGAATTTAAGAACCACCTTAAAACAGCACTTATTATTATTATTATTATTATTATTATTAATTTTGTTTCCCCTCCACCACCTAGAACCTGTGTGCCGGGGCTACAATTGGTGCTTTTTCTCCTTATCAAACTTGGTTACTTGCTGTCACTTTCTAATTCACTCTACATTACGTAATATATATATATATATATATATATCTTCATCTTATTCAAAAATTAGAACCTCAATTTATTGGATATTTCGTTATATTGTATTGTATTTGTCGGTTAATATTATAGTATGTTTTTTTTTTTTTTTTAATTTAATGATTATTATTAACAAAAGTTTATATATATATATAAAAAGAGCTAAATACCCACTACCGCCTGGATGACTGATTGTATCAGTTTTGTTCTAGAATAATAATACATAATTTGGAAAAATGGGGAAGAATGCAGATAGGGAGTTTAATTCGAATAATTCTCCTCAAAGTACTGCTTCGTCAAGTGTAATATATGTGTATATGTAGGAACTATCACAAATACAAAAATACGATACATGTATTTTTATGTGTATCAAAAATAAAATGTTGGTAATATTTTTCATATTCCAGTGTTCTTAACTGTACCATAGAGAATAATTTATGATTAAATTTCTTATATATAATTTAATTATTTTGCAGTAAATTGAATATATACTCATTCATATTCAAATATGTATTTATTTTCTTCTAAAACGTAGTTCTGTTCAAAATTTTATGAAAATTCAAAGAACTCTAATTTGATTAAAAAATCCAAATGACTCGCAAGTAGGTCCACACCAAGAGTAGTGCGGACGGTGCCCCGGCACCAGGCACCAAGCACTTTAAAATGCCGACAGGCGTTTTCAGTTACCACTTTAATGTTCCCAGGGAGCGATAGAAATATGTACAAAATGTAAATTCTTATTTTTATGACAAATGAAAATTGCCACTTACAAACTAGTATTTCTTTTCCATAAACACTTACACTATTTAGATTTATTTCACTCTAAACCATTTTATTTTAGCATTTTTTCGTAAATTATAGAAATTGTATAATCTTATTAAGATCTTTGAGCGGCTCTGTTATGTAAATTGCGCACTAATTTTCGTTTAACGCTTTTAAGGGCAAAGTATTCTATTGTTAGGATGTTGAAAGGATTGAATGACACCAGAATTTGTGAACAAACTTTCTGAAAATAACTAAAAGCTTTTCTTTACGTGCATTAGAAAAGCAAAATTTTATTCAAAATTCTGGTGCCATAGTGGCATATGGGTATTTGATATATGGTAAGATGTTTATATAATATGCCACCGCCCTTTAAGGGAATTATGTGCAATAGACACATGTGCAGAAGCCACAAATTAAAATAACATTCAAATTTTTAGACCTTGACTCGTGGTTATTTGATCATTAAGGTTATTTTTTACAGCTTTTGAGTTTTGGGAATTAAAAAAATTATATGTCTTATTAATTTTTAAATATTCTTAAATAATATCTCTCCTTCTCCCTAAATCTAAAGATGCAGTGGAGGTAAAAAATAAAATTTAATGGGCAGTAAGATTCTACAATTAAATTTAGCTCATTTATACAGGATGTTGTCAGTGCAAACTTTCTTAAAATTGAAAACATCACGTGATAATTTTCTCCGACTGCAGTGAGAAGCTGATTCAATGAAAACTTTTAACTAAAAAAAGTGCACTGCACTGAACACAGCACTGATGGGCTGATTATTGGATTTTGTATGAAATACCATAATGTCGGCGCAAATTTCTGTCAATTAGCTTTATAGTGTTTGTTCAATAAGCTACATTACTTTGTTTTTGTTTCTAGTTTGCGGAGATAGTTTTATTGAGTATAAATTAAATTGCATTGAAAATCGCACAAAATATCAATGTCGCAGTTAACTATATCCCTTTAAAATTTTGTGATTTTATTTAAAATTTAGATTAAAACCAGCCAAGTTTCGATCTTTTTTTTTTTTCGTTTAAATCAGAAAATGGGAAAAGAAACAGAAATTAAAATAACAAGCATTTAATTCTAGAAAAAAAAAAAAACTATTGAGAATAATTTTAACCAAAATAGTTGTCGTTTCGTATCTGCCAAACCTTCTAATGTTTTTCCAGATATATAAACATGTTTTCAAACAGAAAATTTATAGAATAAGGCATCTTAATCTTTCTTTTATTTGGTGCTTATTTGATTATATCTATATAGGAAGGTTTGGCAGCTATGTCGTTTAATAATAAGCTTTAAAAATTTTTCCTATTGGATTGGGAATGCCAAATCAACGAGTGGCTCAACCTGTGCATTTTAGATTTTAATGAAAGTTACAGGAACTCCCTGATGATATAAATGAGAATATGCTTTTATAATTTTTCTTTATCTCAGTAAATTTTCATACAATTCATTTTTAAATTTCAAAAATTCATCATCTTTTGGTTTGTTTTCAATTTTGAATTTCTCAAGCTCTATCAGGCGTAGAGAGTTGTTTGACCCCCCATTTTACAGAGAATATCATAAGATTTAATTTGATATGAATGTTGACTATACTTGGCTAAAAAAAATAATAAAATTTTATAATATTTTTTTTTTTTTTTTTTTTTTTTTAATTTTGGAAAAATTATATGTTTTTGTAATATTATAAACTTTAAATCCTAAAAGTTTTAGAGTGGGATCTCAATGAGATCAGCAGTTATGTAAAAAAAGAAAAAATGTTAAACACCAGTTAGGGCTGGTATTTAAAAAGTTAAGCACCTTGCCAACTTTAGGATTGTACTAAAGACAATATTGTCTTATTAACTTTAAACAGTAATTTTTTTTTTTCCATAAATCTGATACCATTCATATTCCATTCTAAAACTTTCAGGATTTAAAATTTAAAATATTAAATTTAAAAAAAATAATTTAATAAAAACAACACTATTTTATTTTATTTTTTTTAATTTAATTTATTATTTTTTTAACCAAGCATAGTCAAACTTGTATATCAAATTTAATCTTATGAAATTCTCTTTAAAATGAGGGGTCAAGTACACGACCTGATGCAGGATTCTGCTCAACGATCTTGAGGTGTCCGCTATATAGAGATTTCACTGTATTTGAATATGAAATAACATACATTTGTCCATTTTAAGGGGCGTTCGTAATTATGTAAATACGTAGCACCTATTGTCGTCGTTCAATCCGTCTGTCTGTCCGCATATGACAACGCAAAATCTACCCAACCGAATGATTTGAAGTGTAATATATATATTCTTTGAAGAATTTTGACGAGTCATTTCAAATTTTATGTCAATCGGATAAAAACTTAAAACGATATTCATAAAAATATTTATTAATAATTTGAATTTTTGTTTTAAATCGGCGGTACTTCTTTCTTATAGGAGCTTCCGAGGTTTAATCGTCAAGCAACCGAGATACTTATTTTATTACGGAAATTAATCCGCAGACGATATAATTAATTTCACAGAATTAAAGATCACCAAGATCTGAATATTTATATAACTAGTTATAGTACATTTGTCACGTTTGACGTACAATTTCAAACTTTTCTGTATAAAATTGGTATTAGACAAATAATTGTACATATACTTTTCATAATAGCATTAAAACATGGTTTATAGTCCTTTCACTGCGGGTTCGGGTCGGGTTGCGGGTTGAAGTATTGCGGGTTCGGGTTGAAGTATGTCGGGTTCGGGTCGGGTTGCGGGTAGTCGAAAATTATTTTTGCGGGTTTGGGTCGACGAAAATTATTTTTGCGGGTTCGGGTCGGGTTGCGGGTTGACTTCAAATTGAATTTGCGGGTTCGGGTCGGGTTCAACCCGACCCGTGCAGGACTCTACAATGGACATGGACTGACCTCGATATTATTTAACAGGCCATAATTGATAGTATTTATCATTCTGACTCCAAAAGGTGGGATGCAAGATGGTCGATGCTGATAAAGAATATCATTGACAGTATTTAAAATATAGGTGTGAAGAGGATGACCAGGATGAGAAAGGATACGGTAATACAATTCTAATAAAAGTTTGTCACGAGTATGGTGTAATGCTGGTTCATTACAGTCAACATATAAACTCAAAACCGGGGATGTACGAAATGCACCAGAGAAAACACGGAGTGCACTATGGTGCACAGTGTCTAGTTTTTGAGAACAGATTTTCGTGCTGAACCATAGACCTGGCAGGCATAGTCCATTTTAGATCGTACCACAGCTCGATAAATTTTTAAGAGAGAGGTACGGTCTGCTCCCCAAGAAGTATTAGACTGTACCCTCAATAAATTAAGCAATCTTTCACATTTTTTCCGTAAGTGTAAAATATGTGGTAAAAATAAGTTTCTTGTCAAAATGTAGGCCAAGATATCGAACGTTGTCCACAACAGGAATTTGGGATGAACCAATAAAAATTTCAGGATCTGGATGCAGACCCCCTACGTCTACAGAAATGCACACAAGATGTTTTGTCATGCGATATTAAGAAACCATTTTTATTAGTCCAGTTTAGAATACTTTTGATTGCAATTTGCAGTTGTCTTTCAATCCTTTTAATACATATATTTAAAATTGTTACTATTTATCTTAAAGTTCACTTTTACTTTTGAAAAAGGTTTAAAGTTAAGTATAGTTAATAAAATTAAATGTAAACAAACATCTATCATAAAGTAAACTTAACCCATATTTCACCATCGTCCTAAAAATAGGACACCATGTATGAATGGCCTTTATATAAATTCTTTTGAGTATTTTAATTCAAATTAAAGGCGATATATTTTTAAAAGTCTGTTAAGTATATCTCTGCTCTTATTGTTAGTTTAAATTAATGTTAAATATTTTTTTTTTATTTTTCAAAATGGTGATTTTTTGAAGATTTATTTCTTACATATTCAATACATTATTTCTTAAAAGATTTTACTATTAAAAATAATGGTTATATAAATTTATTGAGGTAATATTCTATACTTTTCTACAGATAAAAAAGATATATTAAAAATATATATCTAAATGGTCTATTTTCCTTATATTTCATACTGTCCTAAAAATAGGACGATGGTATAATCCACTGATATATAATCCCTACATTAAGAATGGTTAGATACTTTGGAAAACATGGCTGTAAGATGTATATAAAAGGAAAACCAGTCAAATTTGGATATAAATTATGGATGCTAACTTCTTTCAACGGATTCCCGTATTATATTATACCGTACCAAGGTGCAAAGCAGAATAAAACAGAACCTGCATCTATCGACAATATACCATCAACATCCAAATGCCAAGCTATGAAAACTCTAGAAGGGCAAAAGAAAAAAAATCCAAAGGTTAAAAAGAATCAACCATGTCAGAAAAAAGTGAATGAGCCATTATCTCACACAGTTGTCCAGAACTTGCTGTCAATAATTGCAAATCCTGAGATACATAAAATTTACATGGGTAATTTCTTTACTTCCCATGAACTGCTATCCATTCTGGAAACCAAGAACTTCTTTGTTACAGGTACTGTTAGAGAAAATAGAATCTCTAAGTGTCCACTTATGTCTTCAAAAGCAATGTCGAAATTGGAACGTGGATTTTCTGACAGCAGATTCGATACAAGGAACAAAATAGCCGCAGTTCGGTGGAATGACAATCGGGTTGTTTCTGTAATCACTAATTTCGAAGAAACAAAAAGTATCTCAACAGTAGAAAGGTGGTAAAAAACAGGTAAAGATACCTGCGTGCATTACATCCTACAATAAATACAAAAATGGAGTTGACTTGTTTGATAATCCTGCAGCATCTTACTTTACTTCAATTCAAGGGAAAAAATGGTATTGGCCATTATTTGTTAATGCATTTGAAACAGCGCTTGTTGCTTCATGGAAGCTCAATCAGTTATTTGGAGAAAATAGTCTGAGCCTGCTTGATTTTTGAAGGCACATAACAGTAGCCTATTTGGGGATTTCTATTACAAGAAAACCATCTTGCAGAAAATTGGGTCTTCAACAGAGTAATGCAGATTTTTTAAGGATTCAGAATGAGCATGTGTTGATAAAACACCCAGAAAACCGACAAAGAAGATGCCAGCTAAAACCTTGTACAGGAAAACCAACCACAATATGTAAAAAATGTAACGTCGGACTATGCTTAAGATGTTTTGTCCCATTCCATTCATCTAATAATGAATAGCAGTGGATTATACCATTGTCCTATTTTTAGGACAGCCTGTACCAATCAAGCTAATAAAAAATTGGTAAGTTTTTTGATTTTGTGTGTATACATAGGCTTAATGAAGCATATATTTAAGATTTTATTTAAAAATAATATTTCTTTCAATGCTTGGTACGATGTGGGTTAAAGTAAATATAAAGTAAAATTAATGAGGTTTAAATACATATATCTCTTTAAACCGTTTTAATAGTTACTTATAAATAATGTATCCTGAATGCTTTAGTTGTGAAGAAAGTAACTTCATTTCAGCAGCTTAAACTGCCATGTCAACAGTTACCAGTAGTGGTAGGTTGGTTGGTGTCATGTGCTAAAATTATTGATGACATCTTAAACTGATCTTGAACTTTTGAATATTTGTTAACCTGCAACCATAACCTTTTATTTTATTTCTTGTATTATGCTAATGTTTTTCAATTACCTCACTTGTTAGTTTAAAAGGATATGGAATAGATGTTGTGTGGTGTGTACTTGCTTGGCCAGCAGTTAACTCCAATGCCCAAACGAGTATTAGTTTTATTTATGATGAGGCTGCAGGCAGTGAATGAGTTTAAATATTTTTTCTTATGTTCTTCTAATAAGTTTAACAATAATGTTCTTAAGGATATGTTTTAACTAATCTGTTAATAAGGTTTCACTGCTTAACTGGCTTATCTCAACATAACAGTGGTACAATCATCTCAACACTCTTTAGATGTCCATTAGAAACAGTTGGCTAAAAGGAATATGGCTGTACATCCTCCAACAGTGGTCAGGGAAAGCCTAGAAATTGGAAAATTTTGCAGCATTGAAAATATAGGGACAGATACCCAAAATTTGGAAGGAGCCAGTGACCCTAAACCCAAATAAATCCAGTGGCCACAATTATGAAACAAACGCATAAATCAATAGTGTTTATCTGAGGTAAAAAGCTAAACCAAAAACTCAGGAATTCAAATTGTAAAGTAATTTATTTAATATACACACATGTACAACAAAATCTGAATATTAATTAAGTGTAACATAAATCTTAAATCATGTACAGTCAGAAGATAAAGTTGGACAAGGTACAGTTTAAAAAAAAAAAAAAAAAAAAAATGTATAAACTAAGCAATCACGATAGCGAAAAACAATATTTCTTATTTTGATTTTGCCATACAAAAGTACACATAAAAGAAAATCTGATTGTGTGAGATTATTTTACACTATAAAAATCAAAACACACTTCAAGCATTTGTTTTTCTGTATATATATTTAATAGTTTGCTGTGTTAAACAGATAATTCTGAAATGTTATTAAAATATAATAATAAAGAATGGTTTGTTTTTTCCATTAAAACATAAATAATATTCTTAATTTCTACTACTTAGTCATATTTTAATCCTGTCTTAATGTTAATGGAGTCCAATTCACTAGTTTTTTAACAGAGAACATTTTTGATAGCTTATTAAAGTATTTTGTGATATCTCATTTATAAAAATGCATTTCACAGAAAAAAAAATGAAAGGTAAAAATTTTAAAGCTTGTAAACTGCAAAGGACCTCACAAATACCCTTATAGAAAATAGATACCAGTGAAAATGTCTGAAATTGATACATGTAGTAGTTTTTATGATTCTCATCAATAGTCTCGATGGGCCCAAATCTAAAAAATGGATGGTGTTTTGCTGCATGCTGTGAAATTCAGATTTAAAAAAAAAATTAGGTTGCCAGACAAATTTTCTAATATATAATTAATTTATAACAGAATGGTTCAGAAAAAAAGTAGGTCTTTTTTATGAACTAATTTTGGAATATTATCTTGAAAGACACATCAACTGTTATACTTTAAAAATTAAACAAACATTTTAAATACTTTTACACATTCTTTCTTACTATGAAGAAGTAGGATTTTTCATATGCACCATAATTAACAAGAACAAATTTTTAATAATATTTCATACTCAGAAATACTAATTATTTATTAAAATATAAATGATTATTAATTATATTATTTTGGTATATATAATAGACGAATGGCTCTTTGGATGAAGTGGTGGAATTGGTCAAAGAAACACAACCATATTTATTATGTGCAGGTGAGATTACTTCACCTGGAAATTTCTTCTTGGTGTTGGACAAAGAAACTGTGGATGTTGGAAAGTGCGGTTTAAAAGCATTTGACTTTCTGTATAAGTCTCACTACATCTTCAATGTTAAATTTTCTGAACAGTTGTCAATTTTTTATAATTTTATGGATAAAATGGTATACAAATTGTTTAATGGCCCTGCCCGCAGTTCATCAGAAAATCTTAACATCATACTAAATGCCATTGACCCAAGTGTCCAATGATTTTGTATATCATAAATGTTATGTATAAAATATTTTCAAAATTATGTTGTTTTTCATTTTAAGTACAACTATTGTGTAATTAAAATTTCTAGGGTTTTTTCTTTTTTAATTTAGCAAAGTATAAAATATCCAATAAGGTAAGTATAATTTTTTGGAAATACTTTGTAGCAGAAATGTATAAGCAGTAACAGTGTTCTGTACACTATCCTGTAAATATGCAGGATTCATTTAAAACTGCACCTCTAGCAATGAAAGTTCTTAAATATCAAAGTAAAATGCATGGAAATAAGCTTTATCTACAAGGAATTGTAAAAATCGCACTAAAGTGCAGTGGTTCCTTTGAAACCTAACTTAACGATGAGAAATTTGTGGGATTTTCCCTTATGGCAAACTTTCTAAAAACTATAAACAGGGTTGATAAAACAACAACAAAAAAAAGGAACAGTGGTGCCCTTTGGCAACCCCCCTCCCTTTGAGAAGTTTTTTCAAGTTAAACTTGAGGAAATATATTCTATATCTTGTGTTTGTATTTTATAGTAGCCTTTTGTTGTTACACTATTAAAAAAAAAGTCTTTGTAAAGCAAATGCATCTTTTACAACCTCTTTTTTTGGCCTAGTGTTTCATTTCTGACCATATGTATTTGAGTAAAAAGTTTTTGTGTGTGTGTGTGTTCTATCAATCCTGAAAGTTTGTCACATTAATTCTGAATAACTGATATATATGTATCTCTCTAAATATAAATATTAAAGATTTCATTTTTTATTCATTCAACTATTTAAAATCTGGAATTTCGATAGAGGGATAAAAAAAGTAGCGATAGCAAATAATTTCAATGAACTAAAAACAATTTCGAAAAAAAAACTAAATTACGATGAGAGCATGCCAGTGAAAGTACTATTTGAAAATGACAGAAGAGAAATTGAAACGGAAGAAGAGTTCCGGTGTTAATTGGAAGATTCTACAATTTCACAAACTGTTATTAAGTCGATAAAAACTGGATTCCTCCAAATCTGTATTTAGGAAATACACAAGTGGATTCAATTATTGTGACTCAGTCACCAAATATAATCCAGCTGACTAGTTCAGGAGCATCATACATATTCCAAATAGCTGGCCCTTCAGAGGATTCTTTCAAAGAACTTAACGACACCATACCTTAGAAAATTTACTGGATCTTTAGATTTAAACTCACTTTCTATTCCATGGGAAAAATTTCCAGAACGTTTCCTAACTGACTGTGTAGCAGGTCAAGTTCCAAATGCATCTGATAGGAGAGAAGTTGTAAGAAAGGTTATTAGCAAAATAAGAGAGATTAACAAGAATCCACGGAGACAGTTTCTGGAAAATGTAGCCATAGATATGGTGAATAAATATCCAAAATCATTGTCAGATCCTATCGGCTAAAAAAAAAATGCAAGTCTGTTTACACAACTCGAAAACAGACTTCATCATTGTAATAGACTAAGCAAGCTTGATGTCAGGAAAATAAATGTTTCCAATGACATTATAGCAAGAACATCTAGAGATAAACATGGTTGTTGCCAATGGCAACCCTTAGAATAACCAGAGGGAGAGAGTGCTATTTCTCAAGATGAAAAAAAGGAGTAGTTAAAATATCAATATTCCCTTGGCATTGAAAGTGATGGAATTTCAGGTAAAATAGCTGCTACATATGCCAGCCAAAGGCTAACAATAAAAAATAAATCATTCAACATATTAATTTCAAATGAAGAATGGCCCTATTTGTTTGCACAAAACTACTTTTTGCAGCATGCAAACTATTGATGAAATTTAATGTTGAGGAAAGGTGAAAACAGCAACTATTATTAAAAATCTCCAAAATGATGCAACTGTTTCGCAGTGACACAGTAAGAAAATTTATAACAACAAAAGTATCTGATGGAAGCTGTACATAGAGTAAATGAAGAAGCCGATTCAAAAGTTGTTGAAGAATGTTCCCTTCTGCAGTCACTTTTGAAACATTTTAGCGAGGATGAAAATCTACTCATTAAATATTTTGAGGTAAGTGATAATTTTTCAGACTAAAATTCTATTTAATGACTGTTTATTTTTATAATTTATGTTATTCTTTATGTAGCCATACTAATCATAAATATTTTTATGTATAAGTTTCAAGGAATCTCTAAATTATGTAATTCAAATGATATTATTTTTGTATTGGGGGGAAAAAAGATAAAATGTTAGAACAATGCCAATAATTGTCATAAAAATTTACAATTAGAATAGAGACTAAGAATTCCAGCTAAGCAATAAACAAATACATTAGCTGCTTTTGGCTGTGAAATTTTTAAAAAAAATTCAAAGATAAAGCTAGGATATGGTGAAAGGACAAGACTAAAAATGAGAAAGATTTATTGAGGACTTTTTAAGAGGAAGTTACCCATATTCTCCTTTTTATGCAAGGAAAATACTGAAAAGCTTGTGCAAATATCTTGCGCTGTCTGTGGGTAGGGTATATGTGCCAAACCTCTTCCAAACTCGATCAGTTAGGTCGTGGCCAAACCTAAACACTAATTCATCCATGCATATGGCGAGCATAATGAACAAGGGACTGAATATTTTATAATTCAGAATAGTGACAGATTAAGATTCTTTTTATAGAATTATGCTAAGTTGGAATTCAGAGTTATGCTTTAAATTATTAATTTTCTCTTTAAAAAGTATTATTAAAATTTTAATTTTATTTCAGAAAACAGATTTACTTGAAGATGTTCTTAATTCATTAACCCTTTAACTTTCATTGGTTTCCCTAGGAAACCAGAAAACTTTAATTACGAAATTGAACAATGACAGAAGAATTTTAATTGAAATGTTTTCCATTTATTATGTATGTGAAATATCGCCTTTTTATTACATAAAAATAAATTTGTTTATAATTTCCGGTGTCAATCATTTAATTCGACATTTTAGCAATTGAAGTGCTTCATCCGTTAAAGGGTAAGGAAAGTTTATATACTATGATAGCAGTTTTTGGTAAGACATAAGATCTTTATAAAAGTATTATTTGTAGAGCTGAAATAAAGTTATTTTTATCCTTTGTGACTCAATAACTCATATTTAGAAAATATTTAGTCACATGTTAGAATACACCATTTTACGCATATAAAAATTAATTAAAAAATTTTAGAACATATAATTAAATATTTATTGAACAAAAAGTCACTTGCAATAAACAGAAAATTACATACTAATTATAAATAGTGTCAATTTTCTAATACCAAATCTACAGTATACAAAATTATCTTTGTAAAAAATCTATTTTTGGATGTCTCCAGTCTTTTTAATTTGACAAAATTTACGAAATTCATTTTAATAATAATGGTGCAAGACTGCTCAGATAAATAAATCTTTGGCATCAAAAATTAACTCTGTATCGCCATCTGTTGAAAATTCTATGAACAATTTATACTAACAGCTATGTTGGGAGATAGCAGCAATCAATAAAATAGTCTTTTAAAGCCCACTACATAAGCAATACTAATTTTTGGGTATGTTGCAGATATGCAACACATTGATACAAAGAGTTTAAGCTTTAAATTTTCCACTATGGAGGTAGGAAATTGTGAAAATGTAAATTTTGAATGGGCAGGAGAGGGATAAAGAAATCTGAAATGATTAACTTTAAAAAAAATCGTTTAGAAATTGTTCAGCACAGTTATCTTTTCCTTTTTTATGATTTAGTTGCTCTGTTTGACAACAGATGGCAGCACTATGCATTCTGTGCTGTGTTCTAAAGCAGAGAACCGTGACATCACTCAGTGAGTTGGCTGTTGTCTTTTGAAATGTCAGGAGTATAATAGATGCTCCTGTTTTACATAGTTTTATTGAATTATGTTTTATTTTAACTTCGCCCAAAGTTGGCAGAAGTATTACTATTATAATTTATTATTAGTTAAATGAAGGCTTTCATATAAGATGAAAGAATTTGTCAGAATTTTCTTGTATTAGTTTATTTGGTTTGAACAATTGAGAAACCAAAAGTAATATTTAATTGTTTGATAATATTTAATCGTTCTTTGTAAAAGTCAAGATTTGTGTTTGTATTTGTAAAAATTAAAAATAAAGAAAATTTCAAAAGGTATATTTTCTTCAACATTCTACAGAAATATTAAAAAACACTATACTCTATATACTTACTTTTACATAGATAAAATCAAGTTTGTCAATTTTCAGAAAAGTTTAGTGCTCATATCTCACTTTGATAACAATAAACAGTAGAAATTGAGTATTCTTTAAAAATTGCTAAAAGGTTATGCTAATGCAGGGGCCGATGCACGTTCTTTTTTTTTTTTTTTTTTTTTTTTTTTTTGTTACCATTTTATGAAAAGTAAAACATATTTTTGTGAAATTTATTATTTTATTGTCTACGGATTGTTCCTGTGTATATCCAACTGACCATGAGTGTGAGCTTCCAGCTTTCAAGCCTGGTTATGCTTTAGAGCATAGGAGTGGTTCAATTTATGTACATGAATTCACCGATTAGTATTCAAAACTCACCCTATCATTCTTGGTGATGTTATCACTAATTGTGATCAGATGAGAGAATTTCAAATTTTATTTAACCAATTTGCCAATCATGAAAAATGTTATATGACTGTGTTCCATAGTTTAATACCTTCGATTGCACCCGAGGAGTTTGTCGGATTTAAATGTCCTGATGTTCCCAAGGGTATTGCTAATCCACTGGCTTATATGGATCCTAACAATTTTAATGTTACTCAAGGAAATAATATTTGTAGAAAAATTAAAGATATTGATAAAGATAATTTTGTGAATATAGAAATGAATAAAAGAAAAAGTACTTTTGAAGGCTGTCAAAGATACCTACATAACTTCGATATCAGAAGCTTTTCCAATTATATTATACACTACTGTGCGAATTAATTGGGACAAACATGCTTTTTAAGAAAATTGTTCCTTTTTCGGGGATTTTCTGCCTCAAACAGGTTTCCACTGCATTATCTTATAACACGCGACTGCCCTTGACTAGTCTAAACCGGTTTGACCACGTGATCACGAAATGTCGAAAATATTTCCCTTCAGTTGTGCTTCAATTGCTGTAAGAAGTGGTCGATTGTGTGAATTATTTGCTTCTGACGTGTATTTAAAAAATGGATATCACTCCCAGGAAAAGGACTAGAATTGTTACCTTTAGACAGCATACCTTTATGACTGTGAGGGATATTGGTGCAGCAATTGGAGTTGGAAAATCCAGTGTTTCTAGGATTATTAATCAGCAAAAGAAGTTTGGGACAGTGTCTCCAAAACGAAAGAGTAAATGTGGACGCAAACGCAAGACCACACCTCGACCAGACAAATTTCTTGTACGAAATAGTAAAATGCATCCTCGCAAAACAAGTACAGATCTTCAGAGAGAATTATTAGCTACTGGTGTGAGCGTGGATTCATCGACAGTTCGACGAAGGTTTATTGAAGCTGGGAGATTTGTAAGAAAACCAATCAAAAACAGTTATTAACCCTTGCAATGAAGAGAAAACGTTTAGATTGGGCCAGGAAATATCAATCCTGGACTGAACAAGCCTGGAAAAAGGTTGTATTCAGCGACGAAACACATTTTTTTTTGTACAAGGGTTTTGACCAAGATTTGTCAGGTGAAGTGATGGAGAACCCATCAGGGAGAAATATCTTACACAAACAGTTAAGCACCCTCAGAAACAGATGTTTTGGGGTTATTTTACTTCTGGAGGACCTGGCAGCTTAGAACCAGTTGAAGGGATCATGAACTCTAAAAAATACATCTCTGTAATAGAAAGAAAAATTGGGCCTATGATGCAAACGTTCGCTGGTGGTGTCGGTATCTTTCAACAAGATCTTACTCCATGTCATAATTCTAAGCTAGCAAAGAAATTTTTTCAAGAACAGAAATTAACAGTTTTGGATTGGCCTGGTAATTCTACGGATTTAAATCCCATCGAAAATTTGTGGAGCATTGTAAAGAGACGTGCGAGTAAAATAGACTGCTCAACAAAGAAAAGAATGATCGAGCATGTTATAAAAGTTTGGTTTCGTGATGACAAGATCAAAAATATATGTTCTAATTTAGTGGAATCCATGCCAAAGCGTGTTAAGGATCTCATTCAAGCTAGAGGAAGACATATTTCGTATTAGATTGTTATACAGTGTATGTAAGATAACCTATACTAATTAAACAACATTTGTGAAAACTTTTGTGTCTGTCCCAATTAATTTGCACGGTAGTGTACAATGTAAATATGGAAAATTATTATATTTAAACAGTAATGGCGATAAAAATTATGTTAATGAAAATGATTATGTAACACTTGCTCTAAACTCTGATGCTCCCATTGACGGTTCGATTTACCCTTTGGGTGTTAAATAGTGTTAACACTCAGGTGAGAGAGAAAATTTCTAGATTATGGACTAATGTTTTTAGACCTTATGCTAGTAGTGAGACTCATACATGTCAAAAACATTTGACGAAGGATCCTAATGTTAGCTTCCACTCAACATGTTTTTCTCATTGCTCACCTGGTATTCAAATGATATCTAAAATAATGCAAAGATATATTGACCTTTCCCTTCTTTGAAAAGAATGATAAAATATGGATTAAACTTTCAGTTCTGCCTGTAAGTTCTTATCTTCCATGTTTTTTATTAATGTGTCATAGTTATGATATACAATATAGTGCCGGAGTTATAATGGAGTTTCCATTATATATGCTTTTCTAAATAGTTAACCCTCTCTTCGTACTCAATATGCATTTAATTTAATTATTTTAAATTTATATTCTAAATTTAATTTGTCTGTGCATCCCATTCCATGCATTTAAATATATCTCTTTCTATTATTAAAGATATCGCTTTCATTTCAAAATCATCCTCCTACACTCGATTTCGTGCAGATGTAATTTTGCTCAATTAAAAAATAAAGAAGAAAGATCTCATGTCTGCACTTCTGCATTTACACTTAAAAATGTAGCTGTTAGATATGTCTATTATTAATTCATAGATTCTACAATCAGCGGATGTATTGTCTAAATCCTTGAGATAATTTTCTGTTCCCAGTAAAACTAACTTTTGCCCTGTCACAACCCTATGTTGGTATGCATTGAGGATGCAATTTTTCATAGATATCTCATTTGGTTATTTTTAACATCACTGTCTTCTGTATCTCTCTGCATATTTTATCGCCAACTCGGTAATTCTTCAAAGGAATTTGGCGTAAACCGCACGTCAAATATGTACCAGCTGTCAAGGACTTTGAAGTAATTTTTTATGAATTCTGTTCCTGATCTCATTGGATAATGTAGCCTCTAAAGGCGCTCTGTGCTTGGTCGGGTCACTCCCGATGGGTAATGTAATCGCCCTTTAATAACTGCCATTAAACATCCTGCAAAAAGCCACTTTCTGAATGATGCTTGTCTCTTCGCTTATCTGGTGTTGTTGTGTTGTCACTTCTATTCGCAAATGTACTCCAGGTATACGACCAAAGTAACATATTTTATACAAAACTTGAATTCGTTCTTCTTCCTACAATGTGTGCCGAAAACAACATAATATACATTGGTGCTACGAGACCAATCGGAGAGTACAAGTCTGTTATCGAAAATAGTGGCTGGGAGTGACCCAAACGGACCCAAATCTGACTCAAAAGGCTGACCTATCGTAGTTGACTGTTCTTTTTTTTAAAAAAAATTTTTTGCTTCAATACCGTGGACTTGACTGGTATTTCAGATGCTATGGAATAAACATTTTATTTTTGCCCGCCCTTTCAAGAAAACCGGAAGAGTTGCGATCTAGTTGAAACTCTTTTTATTCGTCACTCCAAAAGTATTTATATAAAAGAGAAAGGAAATAAAATCGGATGGATTCTCGCAAATAGATAAGTCAACATTTTTGCTTCTTATAATCCAAGCTCCAAAATCAAATGATGTTCCTGCTGTATACCGCAAAAAGAAAAAAATTTCCATATGCTAATCTAAAACTACGGAGAGTGTACTTCTAATTCTCATGTGCAACGGAGTTCTTTGCCCTTCACATCTGCTAATTTAGAGAACCCAGTGACCATGTGTTTTGTCTACAACTCTCTCTATTTCGCTCCTTTTTCAATGAGTAGCCTGTCATCGTTCATCTAAAAATTGAAAACGAGTCTGTGTGTAGTGCCAGAAAAACTTAGTTTCTACGGCTGTGCGATTTATTTCAAAACTGCAAGTTAGTTTCGGAACAAAAGGAAACATATGGATTAATTAATTATTCAGCATTATCGCTGGTGCACGGATGCGTTTCGTTATTTACACTTCTAAATTGTTTTTAAAATACGATTTTTCGAAAGAAAAGTGGAAATAATAGTGCACTTCATTTTTTTTATTTGCTAACATGGATTTGTTTTTTTTTGTTTTTTTGTTTTAAAAAGAAAGAGACTAAAGGTAATTTTTGTTTTATGAGCAGAAACAGAGAATAATAATTATTTTAGATTTAAAATTAATTTAGAAGTCTTTTAAAATTCTGCATTTTTGCCTTTTTGCTTCTCTTTTTCTGTCTCAATTTTTTTAGTTTAATTAAAAGAAGCGATATTTAAATTTTTATTTTATAGAAATAAGATTTATAGATAGAATCTTTTACAGACAATTATATTTTTATGTGAACTTTAAGAAATTTTTGCACGCAGATATTTTGATTTTTCTTTTTCAGATATTTTAAGGTATAGAAGTTTATAAAAAATATATTTTTTTACTTTTGGTATATGCTATTTAATAACAAACTGAGAATGTTTGTCCTACA
Organism: Maratus michaelseni; assembly: GCA_963931845.1. Lineage (NCBI taxonomy): Eukaryota > Metazoa > Arthropoda > Arachnida > Araneae > Salticidae > Maratus > Maratus michaelseni. The sequence goes on from OZ007597.1 coordinate 24,609,091, forward strand.
TTTTAAATAAGGTTATTAAATAAATTTATATGTAGTTGTTATTTGAAAAAAAAAAAAACAGTTAAATATGTTTTCCTTACATTTTTTTTTCTCATTTTTTTTCTCATTTGTTTTTTACCTTTTAAATGAGAATTTTCACAGGACTATTTTCTCATGTGTATACATTGGTATTTTTCTGTAATGTCTTATTTCCGGTAAGATTTGAAAATTTTGAATATCATTTTTCTGTGCAAATAACTTAGATAATTTAGATATTTTTGTGCTAATAATAATAATAATATATTTTTTTTACTGTGCTTTGATACACATTTTTACAGAATTAAACAAAAAGATGATAATATTAATAGAAGGAATAACATTCCACATATTTCGTGTTATATATTAGTATGAAGTATGCATGTTTTTCTTTTTGTCATGGGTTTTCTGAAAATAATATTATGCATTTGATAGTTTTTTTTTCCCATTTATTGTTTTGGTATATAGATTACAATTATGCATCCCATTTTTTTTTCTCATTTAAATTTTAAAAAAATATATAAAAAAGAAATTTTTTTTTTTTGGTTGGCTGTAATATTTTTGGCACTGTCAATAACGCATTTTTTTAAATTACTCAAAGTATGCATTTTGCATGTGTTATAGTTTGTGAATGTAATAAATTGGGTTAAAAAAGATATAAATATATTAGGACACAGTGCATTTTTGTTTTTTTAACAATATTTTTGTTTGCACTTTTTTATATTAATTTTACATTCTGGTACTCTTTAAACTGAAATTAAACTTTAAAAATCTTGTTATTGTGTCTAGGTAAGTACTGCTCATGGTGAATTCTATATTTTTCATTTATTTTATAGCTTTGTTCATTTTACCTGTGTATTTTGGTTGTATCTTGCTGCCATTTTTTTAAATTCTCATTTTTTCGGGAAACTAAATATAACTTAAGTTCATTTAGATTGTTTGTTTACTCCCAATACCTCTTTCAATTTTGCGTGTTTTGTACTGTTGATAAATATGGCTCATAAAAAGGTGCGTAAAAATAAATCTAAGACCAATTTTGAGAAAATTGCACCTAAACAAACCAATGCATCTGAAAATACTGCACCTGTTTTTGATCAAAATAATTTCGGTAGAGAAATTGCATGGTCTCATTTGTTTAGAGATACTTTAGCAAATGCTGCGCAATTAATTTCCTCTGAAGTAGAAAGTCTTTATAAACAGATTAATGATCAGGAAACTTTTACTAAAAATTTAGATGATTTTAAAAGTTTGGTGAAACATCAATTTCATTATCTTTTGAGGTATTACAATGCAGTTGTCTTATTAGAACATGCTAAAAATGTACGGGCGAAGGAAAATTTACTTACAGTTAATAAGAAATTATTAGAACGACTTCATTCTCAAAAACTACAAAATGAACACGAAGTCAGAGGTGACTGTAAAAATGTAAACGATACATCTCATAACAACTGTATCTCACTTCAAATTCTCCACAATATGTCTACACAAACGGATGTAATACAATACAAAATTGTTGAGGACTCATATGCGGTCTGTTCACAAGAAAGCGTGGTTAAGCAGCACTCAAACATTTCAGATATTCATGACCTTTCCAAAAACATTTCCTTTATCTCACCTACTAAACACTACCAAAAACCAGTTCGTATAATTATTTGTCAGTTGCCTGAAAAATTCAATATACCGGATATTTTATTTGGGATCTCCGATATCATACAAACATCTATATCCTCCATTCAATTTAGAAAGAAATATAAACTTAGAAATTCTGATACTTATAATTATATGTTTGATATTTCTCCTAATATTGCAAAAAAATTACTTGACATTAAAGAAATATTTATTCAGAATAATTCATATCCTGTAGTGAAATATATAGCTGTAAAACGCTGTTTTAGATGTCAATCATATGGTCATATTGCGAATGTTTGTGATAGCAATATAAGGTGCCCTACTTGTGCGGATGAACATAATTTTTATTGCACAAACCCTCCTAAATGTATCAATTGTGTAATGAACAACGAAAATAACAATACTGATTTTGACACTTCTCACACCGCTTTTTCTCAATGTTGTCCTTCACTAAAGAAATATATTGAAGATCAACGAAATAATATGCTTTGCTAATCTTTAGTTAATAAAAAAAAAAACTTTTCTAAATTACACTAATAATCGTAAGAGGATATATTATCATTCTTGTGGCATGTTTATTTCCTTTTATTACATCCAATCGTAAATGTTCTCCACCGTGTGGTTTTCTTTGATTCAACTTATGTATTCTTCATACATTTTCATACATTAACATGGGTAAATTTCATTCAACGTTCCATATATATAAAAAAAAAAGACTTTTAGGCTTTCGTCTGTCATTTATTTTAATATTTTGTTTTGTTTACACACCTGTGTGTACAGATGGTTCATTTCTTTTCATTTGGCTATTTAGCGATCGAAAATGGTGAAATGATAAGATGTATTGTTCTTATTGCTGAAATTTCTTTTGATGCGGGTCGTCAGAAATTTTTCTCATTTGGAATAATTTTAACTTGATCTTTACACACAGCTTCAGTTGTCTTTAACTTTTTGGTTCATTTTATATGTATACAATTCTTTTTACGTCGGTACACTTTGTTCAGTTAAAAAAAAAAAAAAAAAGTCAGCGTCACACCCTTTTTCTTTTTGGTACATTCTTGCATATAAAATCACATCAAACGTACTTTTTATTTTTTCTTGTAGAAATATTGACGGTATATTTTTTTTTACATTCCATTTTGTTCATTGGATTCTGTGCTCTCTTGTAGCCAGATATTTTGTTCATTGGATTCTGTGCTCCTCTTGTAGCCAGATAATTCCTTCATTGGTTTCTGTGCTCCTCTTGTAGCCAGATATTTCGTTCATTGTGTTCTGTGCTCCTTTTGTAGCCAGAAAATTGGTTCAATGTGTTTTGGTTCTTGTAACCAAATTTTTCGTTCATGGTTCCTGGTCTCCTCTGTAGCCAGAAGATGTGATCATAGGGTCTGGTTCCCTGTAGCCAGAATTTTGTTCACAGTTTTTCTTACATCTCATGGGGTCTGATTCCTTCGTAATCAGAATTTCTTTTTCTTTTTTTTTTTTTTTTTGTGTGTGTTCATCGTTTCCACATTTTTTGTACTCATGATTCTTATTCACAGATAGGTATTGTTGGGTATCTACACATACCGTTAAGTTTTTCTCACTCTACACTTTGTTTTTATTGTACACATTTATTTTCTATTGCACTTTACATATATACACTACTTCATCGTTCTATTTTTATTTCAATTTTACTACATACATGCCACCTTCACTTTGTCAATGACAAAGAAATTTTCTTTACACGTTTGTCATAATATTATTCCTTAGTATTGTAGTTAACATTTGTGATGCATTTTTACCTGTTAGAATTTTAGGCTTCCCATGTCAGGATTCTTGTTTCAATAGCATACATTTATTTAATCTAAATGTTTATCACATGTAACCTCTTCACATATTTCTCTCTTCACGAACACTCATAACATCCCACACTTTCATTTCACGTTAAGCAGAAGTCATTCTTTCAGACATTTACAAAAATTGCTTAGTCACTTGTGGAAGCAACTCACCTATAGTAATTTTTCACAATGGTGTTACATTGATTCATTGGACAGATTTTTAAATATCATAGAGTTTCTTTAAAATTATCTATTCCTTTGATATTGTTAATAATAATAGTAAATAGATAAATGAAACCAATATAAATGTATTTTTCTTCTTTAAATAATATCAACTATTTTTAGGGATTATTTCAAAATTTTTATATTTACTTTCAATTTAAATAGTACGTAAAGATAATCTCTTCTAGGTAACTTAATAATTTAGTTATTTTGGAAATTTAAACAAAAAAGTTAACATATCAAATTGTTCATCATAAAGTTCATCAAAAGTTAACATATCAAATTGTGGTTTTGTAAACTATATATATACAGATATATCCCTATTATGACTTTACACTCTCTGCACTCTAGTTCTTGTCCATGATATTATTACACTTAAAAAAAAAAAAAAAAAAAAAAAAAAAACTTTGATTTATATTTTTACCACAATTTTTTTACTTTTTCATTCATTTATTACAATTAAATAGTGTCTTTTACATGTATGTATATTTTTACTTTATAGCTTTTGTATTGTATTTTTGTGTTTTGCTTTATACCTATAGTATGTTTATACTTCTTGCATCACTACTAAAAGATATAAATTGCATCAAGAAAAAAAAAAAAGTTTTTGAGAAGAATTGATAATGCTTGTATTTTTATCTTCTCTTTTCTTATGGCCATTCTTGATATTTATAAAAATTATAAAAAAAAGGACTTTACCTTTGTTCCTGGCGCCAGATGATAAATTTTAGGATATCCATTTTTATATGAATAGAAATAAATAAAGATACCTCTATAAAAAAAAAAAAAAAAAAAGACCGAAGTTGCAACTATATATATGAATAAAGAAATTTAGAGGTTAAATTATGGCCATGAATATGTGATGCTATATTATTCAAATATTTGTGATGCTTATATTATTCAAATACTTGTGATGCTTATATTATTAAAATATTGGATGTTTATTTTATTTTTCCTTGGAGTTCAAGTCATTGCAACACGCTATGTAAATGCAGAGAGACACAGTAAGTTGTTGGCAAGCCTTATGGTATCAATTTTTTTTTCTTTTCTTGTTCGGGGGGTGATATATATAATGGAGTTTCCATTATATATGCTTTTCTAAATAGTTAACCCTCTCTTCGTACTCAATATGCATTTAATTTAATTATTTTAAATTTATATTCGTCTGTGCATCCCATTCCATGCATTTAAATATATCTCTTTCTATTATTAAAGATATCGCTTTCATTTCAAAATCATCCTCCTACACTCGATTTCGTGCAGATGTAATTTTGCTCAATTAAAAAATAAAGAAGAAAGATCTCATGTCTGCACTTCTGCATTTACACTTAAAAATGTAGCCGTTAGATATGTCTATTATTAATTCATAGATTCTACAATCAGCGGATGTATTGTCTAAATCCTTGAGATAATTTTCTGTTCCCAGTAAAACTAACTTTTGCCCTGTCACAACCCTATGTTGGTATGCATTGAGGATGCAATTTTTCATAGATATCTCATTTGGTTATTTTTAACATCACTGTCTTCTGTATCTCTCTGCATATTTTATCGCCAACTCGGTAATTCTTCAAAGGAATTTGGCGTAAACCGCACGTCAAATATGTACCAGCTGTCAAGGACTTTGAAGTAATTTTTTATGAATTCTGTTCCTGATCTCATTGGATAATGTAGCCTCTAAAGGCGCTCTGTGCTTGGTCGGGTCACTCCCGATGGGTAATGTAATCGCCCTTTAATAACTGCCATTAAACATCCTGCAAAAAGCCACTTTCTGAATGATGCTTGTCTCTTCGCTTATCTGGTGTTGTTGTGTTGTCACTTCTATTCGCAAATGTACTCCAGGTATACGACCAAAGTAACATATTTTATACAAAACTTGAATTCGTTCTTCTTCCTACAATGTGTGCCGAAAACAACATAATAGGAGTTCCTCGATGGGGTCAATATTTGAGCCTTGAGTGGAATTCTAATTAACTCTGGATATTGGTTTGACAATTTATTAAAAGATAAATCTTTTGGAGAGGAGTTAGCCTTATATATATAAATATGGATTTCCTCTACAAAGATTAAGAAGATTACCCTTGTATCTCCTGAAAATGATATGGTAAGATCTTATCCTAGAACCACTCCTGAAGTAAGCTATGATAAGGTCCCTAAATCAAAATTTGATTCTGTGAATAAAATGATTAAAGATATAATGGAAAAGTTTCAACAATGAGTAGCGAATGCTGCTTGTTGTATCAGATGAATGATTTGATTATGTTATGTAACTGACCCTTATATTTAATTACTGATATTTATTGTGAGCAAGAAAGATCTACCAGGATGCAGCATGATCATGGTGCTTATACTTATTATAAAGCAGATTCTTTCTTTCAAATCGATCAACATAGATGCCCAAAAGACTTACAATTGCATGGATTAACCAATAACTTAGTTAACATATGGAGACCGATTTTTTCAAAAGGAATCGATAGGTTGACTGAGAGAGGTGCTTTCCTTGATATTGTTCATGAATATATGGAATTATTAACTTCTAAGAGTCAGGGAGATAAGGCAGTGGACGAGATTCATGGGTATAGTACTACTTCTCGTTTCCTTGCTTTATTGATCAATAACTCTTGGATGCATTCTCAAGCCGAATTTCAAAAAGAAATCAGTCTACCAACTATTTCTAGTAATAAGTTTCAAATGTACCGACGTGCTAGAATGGCTGCTGTTAACAATGCTAAACAATTTGTATTTGTAATATTTAGATTAATTATTTCAAATTATGCTGATTACTATGGACTTGGAAAACAAACTGGACAATTCAAAGATGTTGCCTCTTTAATGCAGGAGTCAGCAAATCTTCATGCTTTAAACTACAATGGTGATATAGCTGGATTTGACTCTCATTGGTCTTCGGCTTTGATGCGTCTTTTAATTATTGTAATAACAAATCTACCACATGATAAATTAGATCATACTCATGTTAAGAACTTTGGCCCTTTTAATTGGACCCAGGGATTCATTGTTGATGAAATGGGTAACATTAGGGCTGAGCAACTTATTGATATTAACCCAATAGTGCATGCTATAATTATTTGTTATAACGAAATATTTTCATCTAAGGTGAAGCTGAGGTCATTGGCTGAATCTATTCTTTAAGTCGGTATTAATGTCATTTTAACCTCTGTGGCATACATTACTTCTGGCACGAATACTCACCTTAATGGATGTATTGTTAAAATAGTTGTTCAGCATTTATTAAATCAAATATTATGAACAATAAAATGTATGCTGATGCAAGTAGTTGGAGATGATTTTAGAGTTTATCTTATTATCGACTCTAGTTTAGATACTAATGAAGTGAAGGCAATTGTAGATCAAAAATTTACTGGAGTCTAGGACTTCTTTGGATTTACTATTGAATCAAATACCTTTAGATATAAGACTGAGTTTCTTCAGGAGGTCGCTTTTTATGGTCGTCTCTCCTTTAAGATGCAAAGAATTGGAATTTATTCAGATGAAAATCATGATAATAGAAGTGTACCTTTTCCTCTATTATTAAGGGTTTATTGTGACTATGACAGAGCTTCAGCGTCATGGTAATAACGAAGTTGGTTGGTTGATTGGGGTTTTATGGCACAAAGTCCCTTTAGGGACATGCTGCGCCAAAAAAAAGATTAAAATAAGAACGTCAAGTTGAAATATAAAAACGATTTAAATTTTGTCATAAAAACAAGATGAATGAAAGTAACATTTAAATGAAAAGAATGATATGGTGATAAATGTATAATTAAAATCATTCAATGAAAATATAACACAATGTCTAAAAGAAAATAAACAGAAGTTTTCACAATTAAAATATAAACAATCTCTAAACTAATATTTGGTAAAATATTCAAATTTTCGAGCAAAAATATATTTAAAATCATGTAGGCTCAAATACCTCAAAAACAGTATTATCATCCTCATTTGTGTCAGAACTGTAAGATTCTGAATCCATAGCTTCCTCTGCATAGTGCAGCAACTGTTTTGGATCTTTTTTATAAAGGAGCGATGTACCAAGACAGGCTTTCTTGTTTCTTCCCTTCACAGTTTTCCACTGTGAAGAGGCTTGGGTTGAGGCTCTCTTTCTGTGCACATGATTTTTGGTTTGCTTTTTGAGTAAGGGAAACCGGTTTTTCTATTTTGTTTGCAGATGAAACGGAAGTTTTTACTGACTCATGTTCGGTTGACTGTTTAAATTGACGATTATTAGGGTATTCTATTTTCACAGGTTCTGATGATGGTGCCCAACGTTCTAGATCAGGTATGGCTTTTTTAAAAGTCGGACAGCACACATCACGGGTTTTCTTCTGTTTAGTGCTGGTTAGTATCATAGAAGGATCATTTGGTGGTAAAGAGAATTCAGTTTGGGTGCTTATGTGTCTTAAGGATTTTGTTTGTTGCTTAAGTAAACTGGAATAAGAAACTCCTACAGATGGAGTTCTGGATTCAACGAGTTTACGAGCTTCAGGATAAGGAAGTTTTTGAGAGATTTTGACTGCAAGAATTTCTTTTTCATGAGTCCAGTTTGGGCAAGAGCGGGAGTATGCTGTATGGTCACCTTTACAGTTTGTACAACGTTCAGGCTTTTCGCATGATTTATCATCATGGCCGACTTCTGCACAACGTGCACAGGTAACAGAACCACGACAGGTAGTTGTAGTATGACCATAGCGCTGGCATTTAAAACAACGGAGTGGGTTAGGTATATAAGGTAGGACAGGACAGCTCAGGTAGGCAGCTTTGATTCTGGTTGGCAAAGTAGGGCTATTGAAAGTCAGAATGATGTGCTTTGTGGGAAGCACTTGCCCATTCCGACGAATAGTAATACGGCATGCATCTATGATATTTTCTTCTTTTAAATTTTGTAGGAGTTCGTCTTTTGTAGAGAGTAAAAGATCTGGCTCTGATATTACACCACGACTTGTGTTTAGAGTTTGATGAGCTTGAACAGAAACAGAAAAATTACCTATTTCTTTGCAATTTGAGAGAAATCTTGAGTGTTTGTCTGAAGAGACCTCAACAAGTAAATCACCAGACTGTAGCTTTTTAAGTGAATAACCGTCTCCAAAAACAGATTGAAATGTTTTCCCGATAAGAAATGGTGAAGTTCTCTTAAAAGAACTATCAGACAGACTGTCAGTACGATGAATAATAAAAAAGCGAGTTAATGAAGTCATCTGTTCAGTTTGTTGCTTTCCACATGGGAGAGAAGTAGAAGGAGTACAAGTTTTTCCATCCATATTAAAGAGAGAAACTAATTCAGACCCCAGCCGCACCACCCACTACCGAGCCCAACAAGGGGATGCACATTCATGCACCAGTGCTAACCAGGGCCCATACGCTCACATGACACACCTATTTCAGTTTCCACCCTTAACGAAATGACTAGTATGTGCCTGCTCACTTGATCCCTAGCCAGTGACAGACAAGTCAGCTGACCAGCCGATTGTTGCATACGGGACCAATATGCACCTCCTGTCTACCTGAAGCAGAGGCCAAAGCAGTGTGTTGGTTTCCCTCAACTGCCAGGATCCCCTTTCCAGGGACACGGGTCGCCACGCACGGCAAACGCGTGGGTGGTTTACAATTCTCCATAAGTCAATATTAACAGGATGATATCGGCTTATGCAGAATCGCCCTCACCTCAGAAGAGGAAACCACAATGAGAGTGAAACAAAGAAGAAAGATTAGACAAGAGAATGGAGATGAAAAAAGAAAAGAGAAAGATCGCTCAGGTGCGCAGGGTTGCGAAGCCCGTGAATACCTAAAGAAGGTACCTCCTGGGGAGAATAACGAAGTTGGAGCTAAGATGTGGCTTTACTTTATTCTCCTTTCTAGAGGATCATTATTAATTCAAAGTCCAAAAGATAACCCAATTATAGATAAATGGATAGTGCAAACGAGTACTAATTATGCTGCTTTAGTTATCCCATACATATGGTTATGTCTTGCTGAAGGTCTTAAGACTACCGTTGCCGAGGTCTAAGATATTTGGAAAGGCTGGATCATTGTTTAATGGTGGTCGACTGAGTGACTTTCTTTTATATTATGTTCTTGTTGTTCCTCGGGATGCAGAGTGTACTACACCTGTAACTTGTATGAAATATAGATTAAGAAATGAAAGTTTTATTGATGAAGATTTATGCATGCGACATGGCTTAAAGCACTGTAGAATAATTATTTTATCTCTAAAAGGAATGGAAGCTAACGTCGCCAGAGCCCTACGAAAGTATGTTCTCATCGAGTATATTCAACAAGGTGAGAGATTTCTCAGTGGAGGTAAAGTGAATGCTTGCGTCGCAGCTTCAGCTCAATTACAAGAATGGGGAATGTCCCTAAATAACAATAGATTTTTCACATTAGTACCTTACGGACTCTCAGTTGTGCAAAGGATTGAACAACGTGTATACGATTCTGTTCTCGGTCATGGATTGAGAATCATGGAATAGGTTCAGTGCTTTCTGAATTGAGGAGATGTTCACTAAGCATACCAGAGTCAAACTGATTCCTGCTTGGGTGTACAAAATGTGATTGAATTTAATATTGAAGAAGTAAGATCAAAAGGGATGTTATATTTTAACTACTACTTGTCGAAGCTTCTGTCCAATGGAGAGGGATATATTAGCCTCCATTCATGGTTGTGCTGATATTGATGCAAAGCGAGCGACAGTAATAGAAACTGTCTGAGAAGATGAGAAGACTGAAAGAACTGAAAGAGAATTTTAGGACCTGCTATTAATTATGAATCTACTATTCGATGTCTAGTTGACTCTTATGAGCTTGAACAGGAGTACGTTTCAAGGCGTCAGAATATCACTATCTTTGATCGAGTTGAGCTTAAATCCCTAGTCGCTCATTGAATGTTATTTGAAGGATATGATGTGCCATTTGCTATCAAAAGATGAATGCAAATGATCAATTTCTTTAACTTACAGAGTAGATTTGTCCATATTAATAGAGCCTATTCATATCGAATTGAGACCAATTTACTATTAAAACTAACGGCTGCATATTTATACATGGTATATAATATAAGTTTGATTACTGTGTTCTTGCGGCTGGAATAAGCCTTGAATCTAGATATACCAATGAGTTAAGATTAATTCAAGAAAAAAGACCTTTAATTACCGACAGGGACTATAGTGAGGAGAGGTATACCGCCTCAACCTCTACTCAAGTTGCTGCCTCTGATGGGTGCACATTCTCTCTATGGGTGAGCTAGCCAATGATCAAGATATAACTACAACAACAACAAAAAAGAAGAAACACAAGCGAAAGCCTAGTTGGCAAGAGTACCTATCGGAAACGTGTGGTGAAAGATGAATTTCAGTTACTAAAATTTACACCATTTATTTATTTTTCGTTTTATTATGGAATTTATACAAGATTATTGTTGTTTTAATTTATTTCTTCTCAGGGAATAATGTTCTAGAAAATCCACAAGCTGTTGTATGCATACATGGAAAAAGCATAAGGAACAATCAGAACTTCAAGGAACAAGTCATCATAGCATTTATTGCTTATTACGTCTTTAACTACAAATATCCACAAGGAATCGAAGCCACATTAGAATTTATACAGAGGTACAGAATGAAAAAAAAAGGATTTTTTTTAATTAAAAAAGTTAATTTAATTCAATTGTCTATTAGTAATTCTTATTTTGTATCAAAATGTATTTTTATATACTTTTTGCAACAGTTACTTGTTCAGTTTATGTGATTTTGACCAGCATTGTCACTACACATATTAGCATATAATGTATTTTCATTTCATAGGAATATAAAGATATAACCTTAAAGTTTGTTGTAATTCTATGTTTACATAAAAACTGCTTTTGTCTACCACACACAAACACCAGTGGTCTGCGCTGGGTAGTTGTGGCTGCAAAGTGAAATATGGGGACACACATCTCTCTCTCTCTCTCTCTCTATATATATATATATATATATACAGTATGGTTGGTTGGTTGGTTGGTTGGTTGTATGAGGTTTAATGGCACAAGGTCCCATTGGGGACAAGCTGCGCCAAAGTAAAAATTAAGGAAAAAAATATTTTTTAAAAAATCCACCAAAGTAATGCTAATTAAAAAAATTAAGAAACCAAAGCTCAATGAGAAAACTATCTGGATGGGGTTACCCATCAAGATATAGTCATACAGTGTCAACAAACATTATGAATTCTCAAAAAAGTAGTATAAGAGTAATACATGAATAAATACTATCTGGATGGGGTTACCCATCCAGAAGTCAAGTTGAACAAGTATAAAAAATGTTAAGTAATAATGTGGATATATAAAAACTATATCTGAAAATAAAAACCAGCATGTTTAAGAAAATGAAGGAGTGCCCCATGAGGAGTTTCCCCAATGAGGTTTGTCGAAGTGGGTGTTGATGAATTAAAATATAATCTGTACAAGTTATGGAGGCCTGGACAGTCAGTTAAAATATGATTAATAGTCAGGAGATCAAAGTAACAGTGAGGACACATGGGTGCATCCTCTCGAAGTAACAGATGTTTGTGAGTGATTCTCGAATGTCCAATTCTTAGTGGAGTCAAAATAACATCAATTTTCCTTGGATAATTTGAGGGCCAAGTCAGTACTGTCTGTTTAATATGATGTAGTTTATTATTAAGTTCTAAATCCCAACTCTCTTGCCATTTATTTAGAATTAAATGTTTTGTTAGAGTTTTGATATCTGAGAATGGAATTTTATAATGTAGTGGATTAAGAGCTTGTTTTGCCGCTTTGTCTGCTTTCTCATTTCCAGGAATACCCATGTGTCCAGGCACCCAACAAAATAATATATTGTAGCCACGCCTTGCCAATTGATTGTAAAATCCAAGATTGCTGAGACATAAGGATGCTTTTTAAATGATTTTATTGCGTCAATAGAACTATTTGAGTCAGTATAAATGATGAAAGAAGTGTTATGATGATGAGATATGTGCATCATGGCTCTCTCTATTGCAATTAATTCAGCTGTAAAAACTGACATAGAAGACTGAAGCCGATAACTAAAGCAAGTATTTTCATGAAAAATCCCACAGCCAACAATATCCCCACTCTTTGAGCCATCTGTATATACATCATTATAATTCCTGTAATTTAAACGATGTGCTGCAAATAATTGTTGAAAGACAGCAGGAGCAAAATTGCTTTTATCATATCCTTTAAAGGGATGGATACAGACAATATTTGGTGGTTGCCATGGAGGGATCATGTGTAATGGACATGGGCTCACCTCAACATTATTCAGTGGGCTATTGTCAATAATGTTTCTCATTCTTACGCCAAATGATGGTATGCAAGATGGTCGATGCAGATAAAGAATATCATTGTCTGTATTTAAAATGTTGGTATGAAGTGGGTGACCATGGTGTGAAAGAATCCGGTAAAATAAGTCTAAAGAAAGTTTTTCTCGTATATAGTGTAGGGATGGTTCAACACAGTCAACATATAAACTCAAAACCGGTGATGTACGAAATGCACCAGAGCAGACACGGAGTGCACTATGGTGTACAGTGTCTAGTTTATTAAGAACAGATTTTCTTGCTGAACCATAGACCTGGCAGGCATAGTCAATTTTTGATCGAACCACAGCTCGATAGATTTTTAATAGAGAGGTACGGTCTGCTCCCCAAGAAGTGTTTGAAAGTACCCTCAATAAATTAAGCGATCGTTCACATTTTGTCCATAATTGTAAAATATGTGGCAAAAAGGTAAGTTTATTGTCAAAATATAAACCCAGGTAACGAATACTGTCCATAACAGGAATCTGAGATGAACCTATAAAAATTTCAGGATCTGGATGCAGACCCCTTCGTCTACAGAAATGCACACAAGAAGTTTTGTCTTGGGAAATTAAAAAACCATTTTTGTTAGTCCAGCTAAGAATATTTTTGACTGCAATTTGCAGTTGTCTCTCAATAAATCGCATATCCTGTCCCATACACATAATATGGAAGTCATCTACATACAGATCTCCCTTCACAGAAGGAGGGAGTTGATTAATGATCTCATTTATTTTAATAGCAAAGAGGGTGACGCTCAGGACACTGCCCTGAGGTACACCCTCTTCTTGTACATAAAAAGTGGACAGAGTTCCCCCAATTCGCACTTGAAATCGTCGAATGGCAAGGAAGTTTTTAATAAAAATCGGGAGGTTCCCACGAAAGTCCATGTTAAAAAGATCACGAAGGATCCCATATCGCCATGTTCTGTCATATGCTTTTGCCATGTCAAAAAATACAGAGACCAAGTGATTGCGTTTTAAAAAGGCTGTTCGTATGTGAGTTTCCAGGTGAATAAGATTATCGACAGTAGACCTGCCACGTCGAAAGCCACTTTGGAAGGCTGCAAGATAATTATTAGATTCCAAAACATGCACCAGGCAGAAATTTACCATTTTTACGAGTAATTTGCAAAGGCTACTAGAAAGTGCTATTGGTCTGTAATTATTGGGGTTTGTAGAGTCCTTTCCTGGCTTAGGGAAAGGTATCACAATAGCTCTGCTCCAAGTATGAGGAAAATCTGTTCCATCCATATTGTTGTGTCTTATCACAACTAAAGAAGAGTATTAACCAGTTTAGAAATTAATTAAATTATTCATTATTATCATTGAAGAATTAATTACAATAGAAGACCCAAAGTTAACCCAAATATTAATAACTTAAGAAAATAAAACATTAAAAAGACTTCCCACATAAGAAAATATTACATTTAAGAATACAATAAGAGAAAATTACAACCAGACAAAAATTTTAGGATAGAAAACTAAAGCTTTTAATGGAAAAGGAAGGAGCTGCGTTGTGAAAAACTCCTGAATTTGGAATAAGGAAGTTAATTAATTAAGATGAGAATACCTGATGCAATAACCCCAGCCATGGTCAGTGTATTCGCTTAATTACTGATTCAACATCATCTTCATATGGGCAAAAATTTAAAAACTGCAGAAGTTAATTAAAGAAACAATTACTGAATTTAAGGCAACAATTGAAAATTTAGAATAAAGAATGATAATAGCTAGCCCTCATGAAGATGACCTTAAATCCCTAAGGAAAGAAATAATAAAAATAATAATAACTGAGAGAGAGGCACTGCAGGAATGACAAAAAGGATGTATAATTAAAAGGGATTTATTAACAAAACATATGACGATCCTTACATGCTGTTACTTAAAAATTTAATAACATTATTACAATTTCTCATGTAAGTAGATGAATATTCTCCTTATATTATTTGACAAGACATTTGTAAATGATATTCATTTTTTTTTTTCTTATTTAATTTTAACAAAATAGAACTTTACTTTTACTCATTATAAAAAAATAACACCCTTTAATTACAAAAATATTGAGATATGAGAATTGAGCTACGGAGGATTAAAGTTAAGTAACACATGGTGTCACAAAAAAAAATAATTGGCCAATAAAAAGTATAAAATAAAAGAAACAAGATTAATTAAAAATAAAGAAAGATTGAATTAGCTGCATCATGCTGAGCAGCTAATATCAAAAGAAAGAAGGAAAAACTTATCGATTCGATGGGCCCATCTCATTTCACATATCAAGCATTCTCCTGTGCTAAAAAGAAAAACCACCTTCCTGGTTGCTGGCTGAAGATCCAATTGCCTTCAAAGCTCCTGCGGAAGCCACCTGTACCACCTTCACAATCGTATACTGCCGCACTAAAAATATAGTGCGGAACTAAAAACTATAGGATAAAATTAAATCATATTTTTAAAGGTTATAATGTGCATAACTTTGCACATAAAGAAGTTTACTGTTTCTTTATAATGATGATTGATGACGATTTTAGTTGACTTTTAATTTAATTTTTTTCTTTTTTTTAAATTTATCCGTTGAAAACTCGTAACCCTCCGCGGAGCATGACGTCAGACATCCTCTAAGCAGCGTCACCACGTGACCTTCCAATCATTTTTGCAGGAAAATGCTGTATCATTGTCACGATCGTTGCCACAATAACTTAATAGTGTAAAATTGAAGAAAAGGGAAATGTCAGGATAGAAAAGCAAAATTATAAAAAGGAATTTTAATGTTAATTAAGGTTAAATAATTTAATAAAAATACCTAAAATAAAATAATAACTCCTGTAGCTCAAATTCGAAACAAAACACTCCAGTAGCTCAAAATTAACTTCTATATAATTACACAAGTATGCATATCTATCTTTTGTAAAAATAACTGTATAAACAATATTAAAATCATAATTAGTTAATTACCAGTGAAACATTTGATATTCCACAGAATGAAGCGCGCTATTTCAACCTGCGCTGCACCAAATATCTAACGTCCAACCAACCAACCGATTACAACATCGAGTACACAGAAATATTATTTTGAATTAAACCTGATGGATAGTGTGAAAAACCATTAAAAATTTTGTGCCAAAGATTAAATAAAACAATTTAAAAGCATAATGAATTTAAATTTTACAGCAAAATAAACTGTGACCGCTAACCCTAACCATCGCGAAAATGTAAACAAACCGGACCGAAGTCGCGATTTGTAAACAAACGAGATCGAAAAGCGATCTTGAATAAAAACAAAACCCCAATTTCAGAGTTAGCAAAAATA
The DNA here is from genome assembly GCA_963931845.1 of Maratus michaelseni. Classification (NCBI taxonomy): domain Eukaryota; kingdom Metazoa; phylum Arthropoda; class Arachnida; order Araneae; family Salticidae; genus Maratus; species Maratus michaelseni. Next base: position 24,625,401 of record OZ007597.1, read on the forward strand.
TGATTTTAAAATTAAAATTAAAGAATTTTGTAGAATAACAATGTGTTGTTTGCGACACAACAATATTCTATTAAAAAATTTGAGGAGATTATGAAGAGAGAGTGGGGATAGATGTTTGAGCATGACATAAGTTATGCCATCGTGACCTGGGGCAGATAAATTGCTGTTACGTAAACAGTTTTTAAGCTCTGATATAATAAATGGTTTATTGTATGCCAGAGAATGACGTGAATTAAAATTTATTCTAGTCCTTTCTGTTTGTCTTTTGTAAGTTAAAAATGGTTCTGGGTATGAGTTGGAATTTGAAATAGAAGCAAGGGTATTTGCTATTGTCTCTGCTATGTTTTTAAGAGATGTAATAGTTTGACAATTATGTTTTAAAATTGAAATATGATTTTCGGAGTACTGGCCCATACAATTTTTCACTTTTTTCCAGAGTTCTTTGCTTGGAGTATTAGAGGTAATGTTTGAGACATATTTAATCCAGGAGTCATGTTGACTTTTTTGTCGCACTCGTCTAGCTTCGGCTTTTGCTTTTTTAAATGCAACGTAATTATCATTATTAGGATGCCTACGGAAGAGGCCCCAAGCTTTCTGTTGCTTCTTCTTTGCTATTTGACACTCCCTATTCCACCACGGCTTTCTGTGCTTATGTGTAGATGAAGTTTTTGGGATGGAAGCATCAGCAGCATTAATAATACATTGAGTTATGGTATCAAGTGCCTTGTCAATATCTCCCTCTATCATACTATTTGTAATGTTGGCATGCATTGTGAATCTTGGCCAGTTGGCTCTGTCATATATGTATCGTTTGGGATAGTTATTAGCACCTACATCAGGTGTAGTCAGTGAAATAAAAGTTGGGAAGTGGTCACTGCCGTGTAGGTCATTAGAGACCCAGAAATTCCAAAAAGGATAGAGTGATGGGGAACATATTGAGAGATCTATTGCATGGAAAGTGCGGGTTGGCTCATGAAAGTAAGTGTGGTCACCGCTATTCAACAGGCATAATCCATTGTCAGATATAAACTTTTCAATCATTTGACCACGTAAGTTAGAATTTTGATTTCCCCAGATTTGGCTGTGTGCATTAAAGTCTCCAATGATAATGCATGGACTAGGAAGTTGGAGAAAAAGATTATCCAGATGATTTGACTGAATATTTTGATTTGGTGGTAAATAGAGTGAACAGATCGTGATGAGATGTTTGATATGCACACGGACTGCAACAGCTTGTAGGTTAGTATTTAAAGGCACATGCGTTTGGGGTAAACTGCGGGAAACAAAAAGGGCTACGCCTCCAGTGGCACTACCATTACCTGTAAAGTCATTTCTGTGAGTTACATATGAGTGTAGTTTAGTTTTGTTACTAGGTTTCAGATGTGTTTCTTGTAAAGCCAAACATAATGGTTGGTGGTCATAGAGAATAGTACGGATTTCGTCGTATTTACTATAATAGCCACGGCAGTTCCACGAAATAATATTAGTCATTTTGGGAGTTTTTAGATGAGTACATCTGGTTCGGAGGTAGTACACATACTATCTCCTTCGTTCTCATCTAAATCCGAATCAGTGTTAAGGTTCAAGCAATCAGCATCATCCATAGAATACTCATCTGTTTTCAGGTTTGATTGTTTTTTAGGTGTTTTATTCTTTTTCTTTTTAGGTGGAATATCAGAGGATTTAATTGTCGGTAAATTGTGTTTATCAGCATCAGATCTACGACTTTGTATTTTAGAAGCAGTTTGAGAAGTTCTTTTGTGGATTGGCAGTTTGGGAAAAATAGGCTGTGATGATTTAGGAGGAACAGTTTGTGATGATTTAGGAGGAACAGTTTGTGATGATTTAGGAGGAACAGTTTGTGATGATTTAGAAGGAGCAGATTGTGATGATTTAGATGACAGACTGGGATTAGTAGACATTTTGTTATCTTTTTGTTGCGATTGGTAATTGGTTTCTATAGAGATTTCAGTTTGAGTTGCAATAGTTTGAAAAGATTTATGAGTTGTTTTTGTTACGGCTGCAGCATACGATACTCCAATTTTGGGTGTCCTAGATTCAACTATTTTCCTGGCTTCTGGGTATGATACATTCTCTTTTGTACGTATTGTTTGTATTTCTTTTTCATTTTTCCACTGCTCACAAGATTTTGAATAGGATGGATGCTCTTTTTTACAGTTTACACAACGAACTGGGGCATTGCAGTTTTCACTTTCATGGCCCACTTCACTACAACGACCACAGGTGACATTACCACGGCATGATGTTTTTGAGTGTCCAAAGCGCTGACATCTAAAACATCGCAGTGGATTTGGAATATACGCTCTGACAGAACATGACAAGTAACCGGCTTTTATTGACTTAGGTAAATTGGGGGAATTAAAAGTTAGTATTATGTGCTTGGTGGGTATTTGTACCTGATTAGGTGGTATTAGTACATCTCGACGGTAGATTTTTATCTTTCTAGCTTCTATCACATTTTGTTCCCTAAGGTTCTCTACTATTTCAGCTTCCATAACATGTATGAGGTCAGGTTCAGAGATAACTCCTCGAGATGTATTTAGAGTTCTATGCGGACTTACAGATACAGGGATATTTGCAAAATGTGTACAGTTTTTTAAGTTAGCTGCTTGCGTGCTATTGTTTACTTCAACAAGAAGTTCACCAGATCGTAGTTTTTTTATTGTCTTTGGTTCACCAACTAGTGCTTGTATAGATTTATGTATCAGAAAGGGAGAAGTCCTGTCGAAACTCCCTTCTGGACGTTTCACAACAAAAAATCTTTCCTCTGCATTGCAGGATTTATTTATATCAGTGTCAGCATTTTTATAGGACACATCTAACATGTTTCTGTCTTCTATGCTACAAGCTTTGCTTGTATCAGAAGATGTACCTGTATTTCCAGAAATGGAAGGAAATTTTTCCTCGACTTTATCAGCCCAGGACGCAGTTGGTTGTGGGGCTTCCACTTCGCATGTTTTATTTCTTTTAATTGCAGCCATAATTAGAGAGAGTTTAAAGAACGCCAGGCGTCGGGCCTGGTCACCGGCCCTTCTTCTTAACCTTACTTCTGGGCGCAGGTTTCAAAAGGGTGAAAACTATCAACAAACCTCCACGTTTTTCGAACGTTGGATTAAACTCGATAGCACTTCCTAATATCTAGTTCTTTCACATTGGAATCAGGTAGTCAGTAGGTAAGCCTTTACAGCTCTGTCCAACCTACAACCCCTTTCACCGAAAGGCACCAGTCTCCCGGTGTTGGTCCTAACAGCCACCATACAATGTATAGCGTCCTCCGATCACGGAACCGGAATTCGGAAAATGCCCTGCACCCTGGGACTCAAGATCAGCCTAAAAAGGTAGAACCGAGTTGAAGAGATTAAAAAACCTCAGCACCCAGAGTGTCTCACGTGAAAATAAAAAAATCCACTATTGTATAAAAAAAGGAGTAATGTGAGAAAAGACTTAGAAACAAGGTGTATTTTTTGTCTTTTCTTATCTTTTTCATTTTTTTTTTTTTTTTACCAAAAGAACGAAAACAAAGAACAAAGTGAACAAAAAAGTTAGTAGAACAATTCAACACGAACAAGAACAAAGAGGTATAACAAACTGAAAAGAGAGGATTAAAAAGTGTGAAACAAAGAAAAAAAGGATAGACAACTAAAAAGAGAAGAAGGCATGAAAGGAGAAAGATCACTCAGGAATCCGGGGTCGCGAAACCCGTAAATACCTAAAGAAGGTATTCCTCTGGGGGATATACAGTATGGAACCATTTATCCGGAAACCAGCTAACCAGAAATCCAGAATGATATTTCCAATTGTCCGATTTCAGAATCTTTCCAGAAAAAAAAGTGCCATATGGTGCCAGTTTGACAAGTTCATTGCTTGAAGCATTACAACATGCATGGTATAACTTGATCCCAACATCCAGGATTTGAAATGGAAGCATATTTAGTTAGATGTATTTTGATTTTTAAAAAGTGTAATTTTTATTTACAAGGGTTTTTTACAAATTGCCTTCTTTCAAACTCTGATTAATCTTTCATCTTGTTTGCATCTGATTCTTAATATGAGTAATCTAATAATTAATTTGAAATCAGAAACAATGTCACAGCTACAAATATTCTACAAATCGGATCAAATAAATGTTGCTATGCCCAACAGTTATCCAGAAAAACCAGTTATCCGGAATAAGTCTGACCCCAAACATTTCAGATAAATGGTTTTGTACTGTATATTAAAATTATTTAAAGTTGTTTAAATGAATAATCTACTATTTTTCAGAGAGAAATAAATTAAAGTACATGAGGTAAATCTATAATATAATTTTTAATATGATTTTTTAAAATCTCTGATGCTTGGTTTTGTTTTTCCTGCTTACATAATAACTATTTTTAGGAATTCAGTACCTTTTTAGAACTTATCTTTAAGTATATATGGGCAATTATTCTAATTATAAACATAAGAATCCAAGATTTAAAAAATTAAAAAAGTTAGTTGTTTGAAATGTACTACTATTATGATAACAGAAAAAATAAAATTTAACAAATAATTAAAGCAGCATATTATAATTTTATGTAAGTAATAGTAAATAAATTTTAAAACAAGCAAAATTTTGAAATCTATAGAAACATTAATTGCCTATTTTTATTATTATTATTATTTATTTGTTTATTTTGACTTTATTATTCATTAAATATATAAATATGCAAAATTTCATAGTTTAAATTGTATCTATATAATTAAACTCTACTATAAAAAAAAAAAACACTTTGAATTGCTAAAAATAATTATTAAGCAGACAGTTATTTTAATTGCAAAATGAAGAATCCAAGATTTAAAAAAAAATCATTCAAAAAATTCCGGTCTGTAGAAATATAAATTGCCTTTTTTTTTTTTTAACTTTCCACATTAAATATTTAAACATCCAGAATTTCATTGTTAAAACTGTATTTATATGCCACAAAACTTCTATTTTAATATATATTTTCTCATATTTCAGCGATTGTAAATATTTGTTTTAATTATGATTCGAAAGTAATAGGTAAAATTTTCGCTGTGAAAAATAAGTCTAGCTGGGATTTGAAACCAAACGAAAAAAATTTTGAATCCAGTGTGTTGCCAACAAAGCTGCAAAGCCGCTTGTCAAAGAAAGAAACATCAGATTATAAACTGTGACTTTGGGACCTTTTTTCTCAAGACTCCCTGGGTATTGCGCTTTATGGCTTTCATATACTTGTATACTAACTATACTCTTATCGATACAAAAACGTTCACCGCATTCTGTGACCCCCGACTTCGGAACCTCTCCTTGTTAATTGTATCAAGCAATATTTTCCTGATGAAGTTTACACTATTTCTGCTCAGAGTTCTTGTTTAAAAATAAAAATAGGTTCATGCATTGCAGATTCAAGTTTGTGCACTGACTCAACATAATCATGTGGAAAAACTTTTAATTTGTTCACAATTTAGTGTTAAGATCATTGAATTTGTTGTTTGTTCAGCATGAATACTTAAGCTTCATTCCAGGTCTTCTAATCAACGTTGTGTGTATTGTTCAACTACCTTAGTATTCTTATAATTAAGTCGATACTGATTTGTGACATTTTTTATAATTTAATTTAACGAGAATATTTAATTATTCTATTCAAGTTCAATATTGTTAATACAAACTTAAATGCTAAATTGTCATAAATTCCATCACACACTGAGATATGTTTGCTTATTTAGTTATGTTTAAGTAATAATATCAAAGTGGTAACTCCAAACCTGAAAATTTTTATTTTTGTATCAGAAAAATTTCTGCCATTTTTTCCACCTGTTTATAACAATATTCACAGAAACTTTAATTTTAGATTTGCTTACGTGTATAGATAATGCAATTCACCTGTGAAATCAGAGTTGCACTTGGCAGTATGGGAAAATAGTAAAAGCAAATACTATTTATTGTCCATTTTACCAATTTTTATTCAGACATTATTTAAAAAAACATGGTAAAAAATTCCTTACTAAAAACATCCCCCATTTAAAAAATGTAAAACCAGTTTCAAATAAAAAATCTTTACCACTCCACAAAAGCACTTTCGCCCAGCTAGGGCATCATCAGTTGTGATATACTTGACTTTGCTTGTAATTTTGCAAAGTTGCTAGGGCATCACAACTGATGATGCCCTTAGCTGCGATGAAAGTGCTTTTGTGGAGTGGTAAAGATTTTTTATTTGAAACTGGTTTTACATTTTTTAAATGGGAGACGTTTTTAGTGAGGAATTTTTTACCATGTTTTTTTAAATAATGTCTGAATAAAAATTGGTAAAATGGACAATAAATAGTAAATTTACAGACATTAACAAATGAACACTTGTTTTTAAAAGCAAATACATTCCAAAATTAATTAAAAATTCAACTGCTGGGGAGTGAAAAGAGCTTTAATTGGATACTTTCTTAGTAAAAGAACTTTACAGATGAAAAAAAAAAATTAATTATTTACCTGTCATAAATTTGTTTTCTCTACTGTTTATTAGTAGAAACTTAAAATTAACTGGGATTTTCTGCATCCTATAAATTGCTTTATCAAGCATTAATTTTGCAAAGTTTTGTTTTATGATTTGCTATAAAAATATTCTATTCTTCTACTTCAGACACCCAAACATTACTTGCCTGCAATGTATTGCTGTTAATGTCTGATGTATTCAAATATATTATATTAAACATTGTTAAAGGATTAGTTCAATACTTAATTTTTAGATGCATTCTGAACATTGAGCCTGTTGAAGGAGGACACAAAAGGGGAGGAAAGCGAAAAAGAACTGCCGTTCATCCGTCAGTTCTTCAGTTAGCCTATCTAAGTTTAGTTAGCAGTTAGTTATCTAAGATCACAGGAATCCATTTGGGACATCAATGACCAATTATGTCCAATAAAAAGATTTATAGGAATTACAAGATGTATTAGTGTCAAGGATGCAACCACCTCGCAAGTTCATGCACAAAAACCAAAATCTGTACTTGGTGCAGAAGAAAATTGTTCCAAACCTCCAAGATGCAACAATTGCATCAAAAGCAATAAGTTCCATGGACACAATTTCAACGTGGATCACTCAACCTTTGCAAAAAATTGTGAAGTGCTGAGATATTTATTACAAAATGCAAGTATGCCTTGGGTTAAACAACAAATGTCCAACTTAAACCATTTACAAGTGTTCCTGGCAAATAGTCATTTACAGTGCAATTTAGTGATATTTCATTATTTCAAACATAATGAAAATTATACACATTACTGAGGTGCACGATAACTTACTCCCTTGTGTGCATTGCGCTTATTTACAGGGACACACAAAAGATATGTTACAGTACATGTACGATATTTACAGTCTATGTGTGGGAAGTGTGTTTTCAACTTTGGTTTGCATTTTTAAGTTTAACTAAATTTTTTCATAGTACGTGTGTGTTTATAAACTCGGTTGTTCATATACAGGGTTAAACTCAGAAATCCGTAGGTATTACAGATTATGGAGGTGAATCGCTTAATGGTAGTTTTTAATTGTGTTTATGCATTTTAAATTCGGTTTAGTATAGTATGGCGGATAAGGTATTTCAGGATGTTTCAAAAATACATATATTTTTAAGATCTAATTTATTTGATTAATGAGAGTTTCTTTTTGTTTCAATAAAAGCTCCTCGAGAAGCATTCAGACGACTCCATGAAATACGGAGGAACCTCGAAGAAGTACAAAGATGTTGGCAAGAAAATCGTAAGATCCAAGAGGAAGAAAAACAACGACAAGCCGTTCAAGATCGGGCAATATGAGAATTGCAACACCTAGAAAAACAACGACGGTGTGAAGAAGTGCGGCGTTGCGCTGAAGAAATGCGCCGTCGCATAGACGAAGAAAATGGCAAGCAGATGAGGAGCACCGTCGCTCAGAAGAGGTAAGGGAAATGATACTAAATGATGTAATTTTGGTGTTATTATAATTATTTTTACCATGTATTTCATGAGGATATATTTCATAAAATAAAAGTTTTGCTAGCATTTAAAAGGCATTTTTACAACTTGCTTTCCTATCTATATTCTCTTGGGGTAAAACAAGATATCACGTGGGATAAATATATATATACAGGGTGTTCCGTTAAAGGGGTCCAATATTAATAGGGGTAATAGAGGAGATCACACGGAGCATAAATCAGTATATAATGCCTGGCCGGATCTCAATAATTTTCAAGTTACAGCAAATAGAATGAAAAATCGGAAATTTGTAAAAAAACCCTCATTGCTAAACTATCGATAATGCTACATAAAAACGAAGCACATATTTAGAAAGAGCAGAAAAAATCCTACGAAATGACATAAGTTGTTTTAGAATATTGAGAATTAATGACGAGTTACAAGCTCTGAAACAGTGAAAAAATACAAAATCAAATATTTAGCAAAATAGTTAATCGTTAATTCCAAAAATGCAACTCTACCTACATCAAGGAAAATGTTATAAAATTTGGTCCATTCCGAAAGCTTTCGAAGAAGCTGACAATAAACCATATCAGTTTAATTGTATGGGAGAAATCAAGCAGCTCCCTAGTTACAACTCTGTACTGTTGCACGCTCGGAAAGAGCGAAACTCCACCCATGACGATTGTAAACACCCCATTTTAATATCTTTCAATTATACATTTCTGATCAACCTCTATCAATACCCTTTCATTATTCAGTCTGGTCAAGTGAATGACATATTGTGCAGCTCTCGCCTTGTCTTAAAGCAAACTCCGTGACTGCTGCGTTTCCTCCATGAACTTTCAGGATGATGAAGAAGAAGTACTTTTTATGCAAATTTTCTATGTGTATAGGAAGAAAAGTGTAATAAAACAGCAGTCATCAGTGGGCGTTATGTTAAAGGGAGGCTGTTGTAAGTGGGATTGTAGTAAGTTGATGTATAATAATTATGCCGGAATACTCTAACGAAGAATATGCGGACATGCATCTGATGTACGGGCAAGCTCATGGAAATGCATGTCTAGCACAGCGCATGTACCATGAGCAATTTCCAAGGAGACGTTGCCCAAGTTCGAAACTCTTCATAAAAATCGATAGACGATTACGGGAGACTGGATCGTTTAATACAGCAAGCATTGATGCAGGGAAACCTCGACATGTACGAACACCTGCAATGGAAGAAGATGTACTGAATATTTTTAAAGATAACCCCTCCACGAGTACACGAGCTGCTGCGTCTGAAGTCTGTGTTTCTCACCAAAGTGTGTGGCGTGTTCTGCGTGCAGAAAACATGCACCCCTTTCATGTGCAGCGGGTACAACTGTTATCAGTAACAGATTGTGCTCAGCGGACAGAATTCGTACGCTGGTTGCTTAATGTAGCAGAAAATAATCCACAATTTCTGGAAAATATTTTATTTACTGATGAAGCAACATTTACGAGAGAGGGCGTGGTAAACACGCACAATATGCACACATGGTCATATACAAATCCGCACACTGTTTTCCCGTCGAACGCATAACAAAAGTTCAGTGTGAACATATGGGCAGGTGTCCTCGGCGATTATCTCATAGGACCATATTTACTCCCAGATGTACTCAATGGCAGTACGTACTTGGTTTTCCTACGGGATATCTTACCGCAGTTACTGCAAAATGTGCCAGCAACATTGCGCCACAATATGTGGTTTATGCACGATGGCGCACCGGCACATTTTTTCATAGGTGTTCGCAATCACCTCAATTCAACATATCCTGGGAAATGGATTGGACGCAGTGGACCTGTTGCTTGGCCTGCACGCTCTCCAGACCTCAATCCGTTAGACTTTTTTGTTTGGGGACACCTTAAATCACTGGTGTATGAAACGCCTGTGGATACACCGGAGGATTTACTAGCGCGAATCGTTGTCGCTGCAGGAGACATTCCCAACTCCATCGGAGTTTTTCGGCGTGTTCGCCAATCTTTACGACGTCGCTGTCGGCTGTGCGATTCTGTTAATGGGCGCAACTTCGAACACCTATTATAATAATGTCCGTTCGTCTGCCTTCCGACATTGAACTGTGCAGCGCAGGCCAGAAGACTATGCTTCACATATGTCATAAAGTACGTGGAATGTAATTCTTTATTTGTCATTTTTCTTTTATTTTCAACACTTTTTGGCACAGTATTTTGTAAGTCACAGACTGTGGTGTACTCAAATTGTAAATTACAAAGTTTGTATGAATTAATTTAAAATTTAGTGTCTTTTTTAAATTTATAATTAATAAAATTATTATGCTATTTGTTATTATTATTTCCTATCATAAATTATGATGCACATATACATACAATAATTGTCCATGTAAAACATGTACTGAAACTTCTTGCATAGTTACAAATCGCAATATTTTTAATTATTTCCGAATTTTCACCACCAGTTTAATTTTAAGGAATTTAACTTAAGCTTTATATCAATAAAAGACCACTTTAAAATGTAGACTATTATTGTAAAGTTATTTTGGTTCATTCAACTCTTGAATAATTAAAAATGTTGCATCTCAGAAGAAGCATGATCGAAAATGTATAGTTGAGAGTAATTAAAAAGGCAGTGTTTCCAATCGTGATGGGCGGAGTTTAACCTTTGCTAGTGTCAAAGAAAGCGGAGTTGTAACTAAGAAACTGATTAATTTCTCTCACACAATTAAACAGATATGGTTCATTGTAAGCTTTTTCGAAAGTTTTCGGAATGGACCAAATTTTACTACATTTTCCTTGTTGTAGCTAGAGTTGTCTTTTTGGAATTAACGATTAACTATTTTGATGTATATTGGATTTCGTACTTTTTTCACTGTTTCAGGGCTTGTAACTCGTCAATAAATATTGCTATTTTAATACAATTGATGTCATTTTGTAGGTTTTTTTTCTGCTCTTTCTAAATATGTGCTTCGTTTTTATGTAACATTATCGATAGTTTAGCAATGAGGGTTCTTTTACAATTTTCCGAATTTTCATTCTATTTGCTGTAACTTGAAAACTATTGAGATCCGACCAGGCTTTATATACTGATTTATGCTCCATGTGATCTCCTCTATTACCCCTATTAATATTGGACCCCTTTAACGGAACCCCTGTATATTGTAAAACATGAACAATCTTTGAAGAAAAGGCAGCCAAAACTATACGAGCAAGAGCGAGACTTTTGATAAGCTGTTAAAGAAGTGAATTTCTTTCTGCAATTTCTCATACTGTAATTAAGATAGTTATTCTTTTGCCATTAAATATTAAAGCATTAGACTTATAATCGAAATATTATTAATTTAGTTCTTTAGTAGAAGTTTCTAAGTAAAATATACAGTATCATGTTAAAACAAAGTTTAAACTTTTTAACATATATTCTTAAGATCTAATTTATTTGATTAATGAGAGTTTCTTTTTGTTTCAATAAAGACTCGTTGAGAAGCATTTAGACGACTCCATGAAATACGGAGGAACCTCGAAGAAGTACAAAGAAGATGTAGGCAAGACAACCGTAAGATACAAGAGGAAGAAAAACCACAACAATTGGGCAATACGAGAATTGTTAGGAAATATTCCATAATTTCCCTATATTGGTCTTATCACTTCAATTAATTCATCCATTTAATCCCCACTTAAAGTTTCTAAATTTACTTTTTGTTTCACAGTTATACATTTCTAAGTTCTGTTTTATACATATACATTCTGGGTTGTATTTACTTTGTTTCAATATCTAAATGCCATGTTTAATATTTCATAAAGCTTACTTACGATAATAACTCAATAAAGTATCCAGGCCTATTCATTTTACTTTCCCACCACACTCTTAGAACCACACATTTCTGTTTACCTTTTTGCCGGTCATATCTCTCTGCACAGCCTAGCATCACGATGTGTCGAGGCACTTACGGCCGACGACGACAGATGGCGCGATCGTCTTTTTCTCCTACGATCTTTTCCTCGTGGCGGTTTGTCACTTCATCCGGATCTTTCGAGAATCCGGTAGTGACGTTTACTGGGAAGATGCGTGATAGGTTGTTTACCTGGAGATGATTGCTTATATACGACAGCTCGTGGTTCTTTCATTAGCTTCGAGTTTTAATTATTTTTGTGTGTGTTTGGCAAGGCAATGTTGACATAAGTAATGCCGCCGGTAATGACTAGTGTTGGTGAAGTGCAGTTTTAAAGATGTCCTATAATAGTTAAATATGTAATTGTTTTTCAAGATGCTTTTTAATCTCCGATGATGGTACTTTTTAAATCTAAAGAACTTTTAGTGTTTTTGTGAAAGCTGGTTGGTGATGTTGAAGGATACATCTAGAAGTTTTATGCATTCTCTCCTCTTGTTGACAAAGTTGCTTCTCCTGAAAGACAAAGAGAAGAGAATGGCGTTTGATACCTAGTGTATCAAAACACCGGCTGCAACACGTTCCATCAATATTTCGGTTTATGATTTAATTAATTTGTTTCATTTGTTCTTCTGCTCAACAATGTTTTTCCTTCTCCTTAGTATGTTTTAAACCAACTTCAGTGATACTGCTTTTAGGCAGGTTTTAAGAAGTTGTGTTAGTATCTTAGTATACTGTTAAAGGGGGAAGGTGAAATGCACAGAGAACTTTCGTAAGTAAATTTGCATATACTTTTATTTTAGTTTTTCTTGAAATAGCTTTATTATACTTTTGGCTTTATTTAATTGAGTTTTAAAACTGGCTTAAGTTTGTATAAAGTTTTAGTTTATGACAGTTGTTTTTCCCTCTCTGTTTTAACATCATGTTTAAGTTTCTAGTTTCTGTCTCTTACTCTTAAGGTCTTTCAAATATTGTGACGGACTTCATCATGTTTCAGATGGAGATCCGATTTAATTTGTTCGACACTTTTGCTTTGATGCTTTCGGTATGCAAATGACGGTACGCGTGGTATATCGGAGGTTTTCATTAGGCGGGGTTTGAGATAAATAGCTGAGACTTGTTTTGCATTTTGGCTTTGATGCTCTCGGTGTGCTAATGACGGTACGCATGGTACAACGGGAGTTTTTCATGAGATGAGGTGTAAAACTAAAACACAGATTAACGATCTTTTAAGATGGTTTATATTTAAGTGAGAGGAGAATAATAAAGGTCATTTTATGTTAAGTTAAAGTTAATTAAGTTGATTAAAGTAAAGTTAATATAATTTGAAGTTATAATTGTAAATTAAAATCAAATTAAAGTTTACATTTTTCTAAAGATAAGTATATTTAATTATGAATTGAATTTAAATAAAAATAACTTTCTTTTGAAACTTTTCCTAGGCTTCAGTTCATATTGAAGATAAAGTTTAAAGTATATTTTTATTTACATAGTTTATTGAATTTGTGTTTTTGTGTTTTTGATTTTATTATTGTTTTTATTTAAATAAACGTTTAGTTGTTTTTAAAACAGTTTGTCTTTATTTCAAAACACTATCCACATGTTACTTTACAGTTGTTTCTCATATTTAACTCGGGCAATCGATCGTCAGCATATATGCTCCATTTAGCGTTTATACTTTGCATCCTGTTTTAATGTGTTAGTGATTACTTTCGTAATTACTATACTAACAAGAATTGCAACTTTTAGTGAAGAAGTGCAGCGAAGTGCGCTGAAGAAATGCGCCTTCGCTTAGATGAAGAGCAACAGCGGTCATATGAGGAGCACCGTCGCTCAGAAGAGGTAAGGGAAATTATACTAAATGACGTAATTTTGGTGTTATTATAATTGTTATTTTTACCATCTATTTCATGAGGATATATTTCACAAAATAAAAGTTTTGCTAGGATATATTTAATTTCACAAAATAAAAGTTTTTCTAGCATTTAAAAGGCATTTTTACAACTTGCTTTCCTATCTATATTCTCTTGGGGTAAAACAAGATATCATGTGGGGATAAAAAAAAATATATATTGGAAAACATGAACAATCTTTGAAGAAAAGGCAGCCAAAACTATATGAGCAAGAGCGATTATGACTTTTAATAAACTGATAAAGAAGTGAATTTCTTTCTGCAATTTCTCATACTGTAATTAAGATAGTTATTCTTTTGTCATTAAATATTAAATCATTAGACTTATAATCGAAATATTATAAATTTAGTTCTTTAGTAGAAGTTTCTAAGTAAAATATACAGTATCATGTTAAAACAAAGTCTAAACTTTTTAACATATATTCTTAAGATCTAATTTATTTGATTAATGAGAGTTTCTTTTTGTTTCAATAAAGGCTCATCGAGAAGCATTTAGGTGACTCCATGAAATACGGAGGAACCTCGAAGAAGTACAAAGATGTAAGCAAGAAAACCGTAGGATCCAAGAGGAATAAAAACAATGACAAGCCGTTCGGGATCAGATAATACCAGAATTGCAACTTCTAGAAGCACAACGAAGTTGTGAAGAAGCGCAGCGTTGCGCTGAAGAAATGCGCCTTCACTTAGACGAAGAACAGCGGCAGTCAGATGAGGAGCACCGTTGTTCAGAAGAGGTAAGGGAAATGATACTAAATGATGTAATTTTGGTGTTATTTTGGTGTTATTATAATTATTATTTTTACCATGTATTTCATGGGGATATATTTCACAAAATGAAAGTTTTGCTAGCATTTAAAAGGCATTTTTACAACTTGCTTTCCTATCTATATGCTCTTGGGGTAAAACAAGATATCACTTGGGATAAAGATATACATATATTGGAAAACATAAACAATCTTTGAAGAAAAGACAGCCAAAACTATACGAGCAAGAGCGATTATGACTTTTAATAAGCTGATAAAGAAGTGAATTTCTTTCTGCAATTTCTCATACTGTAATTAAGATAATTATTCTTTTGCCATTAAATATTAAATCATTAGACTTATAATCGAAATATTATTAATTTAGTACCTTTGTAGAAGTTTCTAAGTAAAATATACAGTATCATGTTAAAACAGTGTAAACTTTTTAACATATATTTTTAAGATCTAATTTATTTAGATCCTTTGACGAAATTTGACGTTTTTATAAGATCCGTCGACGAAATTGAACGTTTTTTGGTGATCCTTCGACAGAATTTGCAGTTTTTTTTGCCATCCAGCGTTAAAATGTGGCATTTCTTCGGATTCTTCGACAAAATTGACCGTTTCTGCAGATTCTTCGGCAAAATTGGCTGTTTTTCTGTGATCATTCGATGAAATTAGTAGTTTTTCCAAGATTCTTTGACGAAGTTGGCATTTTCTCCATAGCCCTTCGGCAAAATTGGCATTTTCTCCGTAGTACTTCGGCAAAATTCACATTTATCTACGATCCTTCAACGAAACTCACGTTTTTCCACGGCCCTTTGGCTAAATTGGTATTTTTTTTCAATCTGTCAACGAAATTAGCCATTTCCATGATCTTTCTGTCAGGAAAATCACATGCCTCCAGAATATATGTTGGTCTTATTGACTCAAGCAACACATTTACTTAAATACTTTTCATAAAGTATTTCATAAAAACTACCATTCATTATCACTCATACACTCTTAGTATTCCTTATATTAAGTAATAAACATTAAAGTTTTACCTTTATTAAACATAAAATACACTTCATAAATATACTTTACTTTTGTGAATACATAGTTTTTATTTACCTTTTGCACTTTATTCTTCCCATAATTTGATCTGTTTTCATAAACAAATACTTTTTATTTAGTCCATCATTAAAACGTAAATACAGAAACACAATGTTGACACAATGTCACAATTTCAGAGTAATCCAGGACTGTTTCATTGGGGCGGACTTCTACGGCTGCTAGGTTACGTAAAATATACTAGAAATTATCGCCTCCGATTATCATGCAATCAGGAGCAGTTGATCGCCTACTCTGATGCAGACTTTGCAGCGAACCGGGATGACCGGACTTCTATTGGTGGCCAGCTTGTTCTTTTGGGAAACTCACCCGTGGATTGGCGAACCTTCAAGGAGAAATGTGAAGCCTGTCTACCTTGGAGTCAGAGTTTGTGGCCTTAACTGAAGCTACCAAGAATATAGTTTGGTATGACCGGATCCTGCGGGAATACCGGAGTAGGCAGATCATTCGTGAATGCGATGTCAAATCTCAATTATACGTAGACAACCAGGCGGCCGTAGATTTCGTTAAGTCCCCAATCGAAAATCACCGTAGTAAGCATGTTAAACTATTTTTTGTCAGGGATCTGGTTTATAAAAATATTTTTGATATAATTTTTGTCCGTAGCAAGGCTAACCTCGCAGACGTGTTTACCAAACCCCTCACCAAATATGATCTTCTGAGATTTGTAAAAATCTTGTTTAAAATAGATTAATTACTTTTCTAGTCAAATACGTACCTATTCTCTTTGTAAATTTTATAAGTGTAAGGAAATTGTGCAATATTTTTTTTTGAAAAATAATTCTTGAATTTTTAGTGATATTTTGAAGTGTAAGGTTAAAGTAATTTTA
Organism: Maratus michaelseni; assembly: GCA_963931845.1. NCBI lineage: Eukaryota > Metazoa > Arthropoda > Arachnida > Araneae > Salticidae > Maratus > Maratus michaelseni. The sequence goes on from OZ007597.1 coordinate 24,641,825, forward strand.
AATATAGAATTTTTATAAAAATGTATGTGAGGTAACTTTACTTTTTAATGTTTTCCAAACTGCAATAATCCTGTATGTTTAAAGTAATATGGTGAAATTAAATTTACATAAATAATGAAAGTCTAAAGTTTTAAAATTATTGTTAAAAATTGAAATAATGTGCATTTTTGTATCTGGGTGGACATCCGTTCATTCGAATGACCAGGTGGAGAAATGTTTTTATTATTAGATTTGTAAAGGTAAAAATTAAATTATTGGCTGACTCCAAAGGGATAACTGTATATGAACTTAACTAATTTTTAAAGGTAAATTTTTCTTTGAAATTATCTGTTGAATAATCTGTTATAATTAATGTCAAAAATATGGTATATGTATTTTTCTTTACCTTGTTATAAATGTAGATATCTAATTCTGATCTCTTTTAGGCATCTGAGACTTCAATTGGTATGAATGGAATCCAGGTGTGGAGAGTAATTGACGCTGAGTGTTATGTAAGAAAGTAGTTGATTGTAGTCAATAGTTTTATCCTAACTCAGATGCTGAAAGTTCTTCAAGGTTACTATTTTGTTTTGGTTATTGAGTTAATGTCCCAAGGAGTTAAGTCTTTAAATTCTTCAAAGATTTTCCAAATTAATTTTTTTTTTTTTATGTTATAAATAAAGAACTTTTCTAGTGTTAAATATGTGTATGTTGGAGTGCAGTTGGAAAAATTTCTTGTTGTAGGAAAACTTGTTTTAATCTTTCAAATTGAAGATTAAATTTTTAGTACGTATTTACAATATTTTTCTTATTAAATTGTTTAAAATTTTTTGTATTAAAATTGTAATGTATTAAGCTGCTGTTAGTATTTTTGCAACGGTTTTTTCGGCTAGTCCTTAAGTCCATGGGTTGAAATTTTTTTTTGAAAGGAAATTTTTTTTTTTTTTGGGCTTTGTGTGGAAATTTGACTTAAGCTGAGAAGTTAAATTTTGGTCGTACTAGTATAAATGGGAAAGTTGCAATATATTAATCTTTGAGGCAGTTAGTTAGATTTAAATTTTAAGTGTTGAAAATTGTTTTAAAATTAGATTATTGTAATGTTAAATTTGTTATGGTCGTTTGTTGGAGGTTTACAAATGTTGTTGGAGAGTTATGCTAATTGATCGAGGATCCAATTTTTCAAGTAATTAAATTGTTTTTAACTATATGAAAAAAAAATCAAACATGAGTGATTTTTAAAGTTAATTTGTTCAGGTTTTTAAAAGTTTAATTGAGATGTGTACAGTGAAGTTCTTTTGCATATTAAATCCATTTTTCTAGTCTTTTCAGACTTTTTCAAATCATTTCCATATTCTTTGGACAATTGGCTGATAGTTGCGTTGAGACAATAAGAGGGGGGGCACATGTCAGGAAAATCACATGCCTCCAGAATATATGTTGGTCTTATTGACTCAAGCAACACATTTACTTAAATACTTTTCATAAAGTATTTCATAAAAACTACCATTCATTATCACTCATACACTCTTAGTATTCCTTATATTAAGTAATAAACATTAAAGTTTTACCTTTATTAAACATAAAATACACTTCATAAATATACTTTACTTTTGTGAATACATCGTTTTTATTTACCTTTTGCACTTTATTCTTCCCATAATTTGATCTGTTTTCATAAACAAATACTTTTTATTTAGTCCATCATTAAAACGTAAATACAGAAACACAAACACATTTTTACTTCTAACGAGAACCGCATTACATCGTAAGTACATCTGAGATAGTGCCTCTGCCACTCACTAGATGGCGGCACACGTAGGCCGTTCGGATTGGAAGACTGAACGTCGAATCAACAATGGCACGTGTATGCAAATTCCGGTGGATTGTTCTAGTAAAGTGGGTGTTTCTAGTGATTAGCCGACATTCTACCAGTATAAATAGTTGCTGAATCTTTGCATAGGGTTGTATATTGGAAATCAATTGATCAAGCAATCGGCGGTGTTTTTTCTAAAGATATCGTCGTAGTATTAGAATATCTGGCTTATTGATGTGGTATAAAAGTGAACGATGATCGTTGTGAGTGATGGCGATAGTATTTAAATTCGAGCAATTGGTGCAATAATGTCTAAATATATTTGATGTGTTAAATAAGTTTATGTCTTGTTCTGTTTACGTCTATCTGCTAAATATCCATGTTCTGTGAAAGTGAAATGTTACTGTCTTCAAAAACGAAACTGTTTCATCTCAAGTTGTTAGTATCACGATGCTGTAATATAATATGTGAGTATTTTGAATAAATCTCCTGTGTTTGAATAACTTTTGTCTTCACTGAATTCTATACAGGGTGATTCTGAATTCATCATCAATATTTGGTGGGCAGGTAGGGAATAGGAAAAAAACACTATTTCACATAGGAAAGCATAGGAAAAAACGAACGCATGACGGTGTATAGAGGGCGCTTTGTGTCCGCATCTCCCATGAACGCGCATAGCTGTCTGCCGTGTGCAGCCAGTCGTCATTCGACAAGGTGACTTCGCAGAAGTAACATGAACCGGTATACGTTTCAAGAACTTGCAGATATGCATCTAACTTACGGTGCCGCAGGAGAAAGCTGTCTTAGAGCTAGGCAAATGTATGCAGAGCGCTACCCCAACCGGCGCGTGCCACAGCATCAAATGTTTTCACGTGTTCATCGACAACTGTGCGAAACTGGATCATTTGCTGGTATTAATGTTGATCGAGGCAGCCGCCGATCAACACGGACAGTTTCAGTCGAGGAAGCTGTCCTACAGTATATCGAAGAACAGCCAAGTTCTAGCACACGAGGTATGGCTCGCCAGTTTGGAATTTCACAATCAACAGTGTGGCGGATACTAAACGAGGAACGTTTACATCCTTTTCATTTGCAAAGAGTGCAGTTACTGGAAGCAGAGGACTATCCCAAGCGTGTTACTTTTTGTCAGTGGTTCATGCAGAGAACAGCCGTTGATCCCAATTTCCCAACGTATGTTCTTTTCACAGATGAAGCGTCCTTCACTCGTGAAGGTGTCTTCAACACACACAATTCGCATGTGTGGGCTAATCAGAATCCACACGGTACGAGAGTTAGAGCTGCGCAACAACGCTTTGCCGTCAATGTGTGGACTGGGATCGTCGGCGACTGTTTGCTGGGACCGTATTTACTACCATCCCGTTTAGATTGCGCAAACTACCTCATATTTCTTCAGACTGTGTTACCGGGTCTTATGAACGAGGTTCCTGCTGTTATTCTCCGGCGAATGTGGTTCCAGCATGACGGCGCTCCAGCACATTTCGCAAATGATGTGCGTTGTTACCTGACCAGAAAATTTGGAGCTCAATGGATTGGTCGCGGTGGACCGGTTTGTTGGCCACCACAGTCACCGGATTTATCTCCAATAGACTTCTTTGTATGGGGTGCTATGAAAAACATGGTGTACGAGAGACCCCTGTTGCCAGTGCTATGGACCTTGTAGCACGCATATCGGTTGCCGCCGCAAACATCCGGGAAACGCCACGCATATTCCAGAAAGTTCGGTTGTCCATGCAACGTCGTTGTGAGGCATGTACTCTAGCAAATGGTCAGAATTTCGAGCACCTCTTGTAAGTCTGTACAAAAGATGCACAAATAAATGTTTTTTCTCTTACCACTTTCTTGTTATGTTTTCTTTCCATCATTTAACCGGATTCATATTGCCCTACTACATGACGTCTGCGCCCATGCTTTCCTATGTGAAATAGTGTTCTTTTCCTATTCCCTACCTCCCCACCAAATATTGATGATGAATTCAGAATCACCCTGTGTATATATATATATATTCTGCATTTTCACTATTTAACTTTAATATGATAGCTACCCTTAAACCAGCAAAAGCTTCTCACTACGTCATAACTAAAAGTTATACTCTGCTTACTTCAAAATAAACTGTCTACATTATTTTCACAACCAGCCGTTCGGGATCGGGCAATAAGAGAATTGCAACTTCTAGAAGAACAACGATGGCGTGAAGAAGAGCAGCGAAGTGCGCTGAAGAAATGCACCTTCGCTTAGATGAAGAACAGCAGCGATCAGATGAGGAGCACCGTCGCTCAGAAGAGGTAAGGGAAATTATTCTAATTGACGTAATTTTGGTGTTGTTATAATTATTATTTTTACCATGTATTTCATGAGGATATATTTCACAAAATAAAAGTTTTTCTAGCATTTAAAAGGCATTTTTACAACTTGCTTTCCTATCTATATTCTCTTGGGGTAAAACAAGATATCACGTGGGGATAAAAAAAAATACATATTGGAAAACATGAACAATCTTTGAAGAAAAGGCAGCCAAAACTATACGAGCAAGAGGGATTATGACTTTTAATAAACTGATAAAGAAGTGAATTTCTTTCTGCAATTTCTCATACTGTAATTAAGATAGTTATTCTTTTGTCATTAAATATTAAATCATTAGACTTATAATCGAAATATTATTAATTTAGTTCTTTAGTAGAAGTTTCTAAGTAAAATATACAGTATCATGTTAAAACAGTGTAAACTTTTTAACATATATTTTTAAGATCTAATTTATTTAGATCCTTTGACGAAATTTGACGTTTTTATAAGATCCATCGACGAAATTGAGTGTTTTTTTGGTGATCCTTCGACAGAATTTGCAGTTTTTTTGCAATCCAACGTTAAAATGTGGCATTTCTTCGGATTCTTCGACAAAATTGACCGTTTCTGCAGATTCTTCGCAAAATTGGCTGTTTTTCTGTGATCATTCGATGAAATTAGTAGTTTTTCCAAGATTCTTTGACGAAGTTGGCATTTTCTCCATAGCCCTTCGGCGAAATTGGCATTTTCTCCGTAGTACTTCGGCAAAATTCACATTTATCTACGATCCTTCAACGAAACTCATGTTTTATTGATGGCCTTTTGACGAAATTCACGTTTTTCCACGGCCCTTTGGCTAAATTGGTATTTTTTTTTCAATCTGTCAACGAAATTAGCCATTTTCACGATCTTTTAATCAATTAATTTCGCATTTTTTTCACGATCATTCGACGGAATTAGACATTTTTTCACGATTCTTGGACGAAGTTTGCCTTTTTTGTGATCCTTTGACAGAATTCACTGTTTTTTAACAATCCTTCAACGAAGTTTGCCTTTTTTTGTGATCTTACGGCATTCACCGTTCTTTTTCATCGAAGAATTTATGCATATAAAAATTATGCATCACATTGGACACTTAAGAACTTTTTTTTGCATCGCAACTCCAATTTTTCGGCACATCGCTAGACGCAAATTTCTGTATTTTCAACTTTATTTCTGTACTACCGTATTTTACCATTCATTTACGGAGTAACTCCGGAATTCCTGAGTTGTTGTCATCTATGATATATATATTATATTTAGACTTGATATTGGTCTAAAAAAGTCTGTTAAATAAGATAGTCTGTTACATAATGAATTTCTTGCTTATATTGAATTTATATTTGAGCTGAAAATGTACAATGCAGTTATACACAAATTTTTAGTTTTCTTTTTTATTTCTACAATACCTGGTAAAAAAAACATAAAAGACAAGCAGAAAGAAATTTTAGAACAAGCAAAGACTGTAATAAATAAAGAAAATGACGAATGTAATGTGCAAAAAGAGAAAATTCAAAAACTGATCGAAGAAAATTCTAGAAAAGATCAGATGATTATAGTCTTACAGAATGAACTTCTGATAGAAAATGATAAGGAGAAAAAATATAAACTAAAGCACAAAAATTTGAAAAAGAAGTACAACAGTTTGAACACCAATTGTGATGATAAGTTTGACTCAGAACTGACCAGAATTTGGCCTAACACAGCAGTTACAACCTATAGGTTTACTTTTTGCCGCAATGGCAACTATTCCAAATATACATCAGATTTGCTAGAGTTCGTGTTTGGCCCAGAAATGCTAGCAAAAAGTGTGCTGAAAGGCATTGCTGGTTGCACAAAACCAGTTCTCGACAGTACAAAAATCCAAGAAATTCAAGTTCATGTTTCTAGCAAGTTCAATATGCCACAGTCTACTATCCGCAATGCCATACGGCAAAAATTAAATACTTGCCATAAAAGCTTTAAAAAAATGTACAGATGTGTGATGTGTGTTAAATAAATTTTATATTAATAGAATTTGTGTGCTTCTGTATAAACACTGTTTGATATTAAATTTCTTCCCTATGGATACAAGAGTAAAAAAAATGTACACACCTTCGCAGAAAATGTGCATTTAGCATTTATTGGGACATCATCAAATCCATTAAATCTGCCATTAATTTTGTCCCTTTCAAAGTTAGAAGAAACTGTTGCAATTTTATAATTTTTAATGTTATTTTTTTGCAGATAAATAGTGAAACCACACATTTAAATATTAAATTCACAAGTTTGGGGCTTGCAATAATAATCACAGTTCCAGAGAAATTTTTTGAAACAGAATCATGAAATTTATCATTAATTTTTTAAACATTGCTACATTGGTAATTTAAGTTTTGGTTTTATAAGCAGGGGCGTGCCGAAGGCTGTTTTAGTGGGGGGGGTGTGGACTGAATTTTGCCGAGTACGAGATCGGGAGTGATAAAGGCTTTGTGATAGTCCACCTCACCTCTCAGCGACGTAGTCAACTGTTCTACAATACTGTGAATTAAAAAAAATCACTAAAAGTCCTAAGTGCTCACCTGCACTCTGCCTAACCACTGTCTGTTGCCACAGTCAAAATTAAATGCTGTTATTCAGTGTGTGTATTTTATTTTTATTTTACTATATAAGTAGAGTTGAGAATCCTGTTATTACTTAGGATTCTGTTTACGATTTAAAATGAAATGTGTATGGATGTACCGTACATTTATCAGTTCTCAAAAGTAACAATTTAAGAATGTTGAAGTACTACGGAATTTATGTTTCCATAAATAAAATCACATGATGTTGTGTAATGTAAGTGTATACATTTTAAAATACATAAAAAGACATATTTCTTGTTAAAAATAAGATATATATTAATATAAGAGACTAAAAATTATCCTTCTCTACATTTTTAAATTACCACCCGCCTGGCTTTCAGAATAGCCCATTTTCCAGCTATACTGTCTAAATTCAACATGTCATTTATGTCTGCTTAACAGGTTAATAGCATCAGTTCGTCCAGTCGCTCTTCCGACATGGTGGTACGCAAGTAATTTTTTAGTAACTTTAACCTGCTGAAACTTTTTTTATTACTTGCCACAGTTACTGCAATAATTAAGGCTAACTTGTAGGCCAAAGAAAGGTTAGGATACAAATGAGCTTTCCCACAAGTTTTTGCGCTGCTGCGCCAATTGTATCTATTCAGAACTAGCTATTTCTGAAGACATGAGATCAATTTCACATTCCACGTTATCTACAACTTTGAGATCATCAGGGAATAATTGACATAGTTTAGAAATGTCCTCGGTAGAGCTATACTTGATCCTAGATGGAAGGAGACAGGCCAGGGGTTTAACTTTCTCAAATACTAACTTATGAATGTCTCCAAATGCAGTTGTAAGTCGATCTACCATCTTCAAAAAAAACTTCTGCTTTAAAATAGTTCTCTCGTGTAAATAGAACTTCAGTTTTAGGATTTTCGTCGATCTTTGATGGAGACCTCCGTCGCCTGTGCCGCAAATTGAACCCATAAACTTGATTTATTCCATGTGTCTCGCAGATGTTGTCAGTTTCCTTAAGAATGTTCATTATTGCGGCTGCGTCATCATTCCTGAGTTTCTTAATGCTTTCGTAAGTTTTCTGCATTATGTCGGTTCCCTCGAAAATGTTCAGGTCTTCACGTTGTAATTGCTCTGTAGCTAACTTGGCCTTAAACATAATTGTTTTCATTGCAAGTAAAGAAACAATGAAATAGTTTGACATCATTTTGCTTCTTAACCCTGCCATCTTAGATCGAGCAACCTTGTCAACCTTCATGTCTTAAAAATAATTTGCAGAGTATGGATGAGGGCATCATAGGACGATAAAATCGCTCTGACTGAATGTCGACAGGGATTTCAAGGTAAGACTCTTCTGCAGAATTTCCATTTTCTCTCTCAGTATGCCGAATCGCTTTGTACTCAGTGAAAAGAAGTTATAGAGATCCTGAATACTGTCGCAGAACAATTTTATTATATTGCTTTCTTCGCACGCATGTTCAACACATAAATTCGCTTTATGCGTGAGGCAAGGTATGTATAAAATAGATCTACCAGCTACTTCTGAAAGTTTTGATTGACAGTCTAAAATGCTGCCGGACATAGATGCATAGATGACGTGGTGTCGTAAGACTGTGCACGAGCTTGGGAAAACGATACTCCAACTGACTGTAGAATTTCAGAAATAAGCCTAGCCATCCTTTGCCTGTTTTATCCAGATAATCTTTTGGTTTTAACAACCTTTCTTAGAGCTGAAACTTTGGAGACACATATCGGATTACAATTGAGAGCTGGTCAAGCTGAGAGAGATCGGGTGTGCTATCAGCCATAACACTAAAAAATCCACAACTTTTGACATTTACAACTATTTTTCCATGGACACATGATCCAAGAACCCCAATAAAGTCGTTTTGCGACTTATTACTAAAATAGTTGGCATGGTGTGGGCTAAGATGATTATCATCAATCTAGTTTTTTAAAGTTGGAATCCACCTGGCCATTAATCTAATGAGTTGAATGTAGTTACCGCTGTCACTTTCTAGTCCCCGAAATGCAAGTGCTTGACGACTTAGGTATCTGGTGCAGTCTAGTATATTAATAATCTCCCTGTTTCTTAGACGAATTTGTTCCGCGTTAACTGCTGCCTGTCTACGTTGACTAGATAGAAATATGTCAACTTGCTTACTTTTTTGGCCCAAAAGCGCTCTTCTGTGTCCGTGGCTTCGTCTTTTAAATGCAGCAACCTCAAATAACTAGCGCCAAATCTAGATCCAAAAGGCGTAGCGAAAATTCTCCGTAGGGAGCAGAGCTATATCGAGACGCTAGTCTATACTATAGATTCTATAGTAAGAAATAGTCAAGCAAATGATTCAACGACACTGAAAAATTTACTTAGCAGGTTAGGTTACCAAATTCTAAAAGTCAGTCCATAGCAGAGGGAGCAATTAAAGATGCTAGATGGGTAAACTCACAATAGATATTGCAAGTCCTCCCCCCCCCCCCCCCGCCTTCCTTTCACCAAAGACTCAAATTCTCAGAAAAGCGATTCTCTCTATCTATCTTAGCCCTGGACGATCCTCGCTCTCTGACACCTCCTCCCTCCGACGCAAAATCATACACAATCTTCCGTTCTGTGTGAGAAGCTCTTTCTTTTCCCCTTTAAAGACGGACAACAGAGAAATGAAATGAAACTGACGACGAGGGAGCGGACTTTTTTGCAGGGAGTATTCAAAACTTTCCGACTATTCTAAATTTTACCAACTCTTATAAATTAGTGGGGGGGTGTAACACCCCCAACACCCCCCCGCTAGGCACGCCCCTGTTTATAAGAATATTTTCTTCTGTGTACAACAATTAGTTATCTGTAGTTATGACATGAAATCATCTACAGAAGATGTACTGAATATAAAAAAAATTACAAAAATAATTTGCTTAGTCTTTAATTAATGTTAAATTATAATTTTCTAACGACCTAGTGTTTTCGTTAATGCAAAGTTTAAAAAAATTCAGCTGTTTTAATATTTGTATTTGCTTAATCTTTTATCTTAATGCAAATTATTACTTTAATGCATAATATGTTAATCTTGAAACCCAATTTTTTTTCTTTCAGAAAATTGAGGAAATCAAATCAATGCTATATTATTGTGTTCCATGTATTTAACTCGTAATCATGCTTTCCATTGTCTACATATCTGTAAATGATTGTGGATTTAGAACAGTAATTTTTCTTGAACCTGGGAAGCCCGGTTTACAGAATATAGATGAAAACAATTTTTTTTTAATTCAAGTCTTATTTGTTGAATTTTTATATTAGTTTTGTAATAATATCAGTCTGAAACAAATGCTGAAATATGTATATTGTTTTAAGTGCAAACAGGTTAATATTTTGTATCGGCTGCATAAAGATTAATATAAAAAAAATCATTCTTGAACAATATTTTTAAAACCGTAAATAATTAGTAAATTCAGATATTTTTAAAATTTTATTTGAAAAAAGATTTTTTTTCCCTATTTGATGGTGGAAAAATTAAACTTGTGCAATGTTTAGAAATTAAAATATATTGCAGTATAAGAAAAAAATATATTGGTCAGATTTTTGTTACTGTCTTGAATTTGATTATTATGATGATTGGAGCCATTAATTGAAGATAAAGCCAATGCACCATATTTATCTGAGTGGAAGATTAAAAAATTAACACCCAATAGGCGAGTTAGTATAGAATGTTTGAAGAAGCCAGAAATTGATATTAAGGGCATACGTGACAACTGATCAACAGAATGGAGCAAAAGAATTTTGTAGACGAAACTCATATTATGGCTGTTTATAATACAGGAATTATTTTTGAAACAAAAACTAATCTTAAACAAATAAAAATTGTTGACATGTTTAACAAATGAGCATTTCATTATATTATAAAAATATATTTGTAAAGCCCTACTTTTTATTTATTTATTACAAATCTCAATCATTAAAAATTCATGAATATCTATGCATTTTTGTAAAGGATGGAATTCAAGGATAGTCAAATTAAAACATCAACATTTTCAACTAGCTTGAAAAATATAAAAATAACTAAATTTTTGTAAGGGTAACAGTAAGACATTTTGTTACACTTTATGAAATACTAGAGAATGATAACATAAACAAACAGTATTTTAGCCATGATAGACCAAAATGTCTACTTTGTTTCTTATATAGATTTAAACAATTGTTTTAGAATGTCGAGTTTATCAACACAGCATAGTTTCCGTTGAAAATTATTGTACAGTTTTACCGCTGAGATCTTTGCAAGTGTGTAAAGAAATGTACTTAAATGAAGATGAAATACAAACAGGTGAATATATCTGTTGCAGGAATAGTAAAAATAGTATCCTCCCACATTGTAAACTGACCTATTCAAATTTTAGCAAACATATTGTAACAAAAACATTGAAATATTTCACTAAACCTTATCTACAACTTAATATTTATAAGAATTTTACATTTAAATAATAAAATGAAAAAATTGTTTGGAAAATTAATCCTTTGTAACTTCTAACATGATTTCCCCCTTAACTTTCTGTAAATGTACCGTAATTTTGGGAGTAAGCGCCGCAGCGCATACGTGTTTGAAAGTTCAAAATATCGGCGGTGCGGCGCATACGCCAGGGCGGCGGGTACGATGATTTTTTTTTTCCTCAACATAGCAAAATCTGGATATTGTGAAAAACAAGCCTTCATTTCAGATTTATTTTAGTCTTACTGCCTCAAATATACTTTTAAACACATGGATTCATTAACATTCATTCATATTTCACCTTTATTTACATTTATTTAATCTCAGTATAAAGTTCATAATAAACAGTACATAGTATCACAATATATCTTTATTATAAAAACGTAATTACTATAGTCAAAATATATTTAACTTACCCATATTTCTCTATTTTCTGTTCACTATTAATAGCTCACTCTTTAAACGTATTTATTGTATACTTTACAATAGTTGATAAATTATATTTATTTCATAAGCACACCGCATACGGCGATATTCGATTAAAACGATAATCGATTGGCGTAGTACGTATTTTTTTTCCTATTGTATTTTAAGATAACCTGTGTTTTAATATTAATAGCTCACTCTTTAAAAGTATTTATTGTATCCTTTACAATAGTTGATAGATTATATTTATTTCATAAGCACACCGCATACGGCGATATTCGATTAAAACGATACTCAACCAATCGATTGGCATAGTACGTATTTTTTTTCCTGTTGTATTTTAAGATAACCTGTGTTTTATTGTTAATTCATATATCTTGTAAGATTTTATCGCTATTCTTGTTTCTTTTAATCCAATTTTGCCGATCGTTTTTTATCGTGACTATTTCATTTTTACCGATTTTTCAATGATGCGGCGCTTCTAATGGGTGCGGCGCTTACGTGTATATTTGTTTTTTTTTAACTAATTTTTCAATGATGCGGCGCTTACGATGAGTGCGGCGCATATTCCCGAAATTACGGTAGTAAATTTTCTGTAACAGAAACATATTTTTTAAAATTATAACTGTATGCATTTTTTTTTTTGTTGTTGTTAGTTAAAACATTTTTTCTTCAATTAGTTATTTAAAATAGAAATCTTATCAAAAAGAATTTTTTTTTTCCAAGAGATATAAATGTATAAAAAGGTTGGTTAGCCTTTGCATAGATTACTTCCCATTCCAGTTCGGAGTAGAAGTTATTCCGACTCTGTGTAATTCTTTATAATATTGTACGGAAATATACACTTTACTTTTGAGACATTTATTCTGAAACTGGTAAACTTTGTTTAAAGAATCTAAGCTTGAATATGGATTAAATTTCTGTTAGAGTTCAATTTAAAATGGAACCCTTTTTGAACCAAGATTGTGTTGGCTTCCACTACAAGACAGATAAACGCTTTCATTTCTTCAGTGTATCTGATAAACTTATCAAGGAAATTTTGAGAAACTATGCATCTGTTACCCAGAAAGCAGGTGTCTAGTTCATCTTGTGAATTGACGTTAAGTATTTTTTAATTCAATCTTGGAACAATGAAAACAAAGAAATAATGTATTATCGGTTGCTATCACGTGATTAGATTTTCTCAATTACATCCAGCCCACTCCAATTCTCCTATGTCAGCTGGTATCATGCTCTAACCAATCAACATCGACAAGACTTTTGAGCTCTACATATGCGAGACTGATATTACAATACTAACTTCATTTGCAAACCTGCTAGCCAGATAGAAAGATGCCTCAGATTTGTATTCTTTGCAAGGAGCATGTCGGACGATCCAAATTGCCGGGATGTTGCCACCGAGTGCATGCTTACTGTTTGAAAGAGAACTTTCAAACAAATGATTCGATGAAGTGTCCTGAAGATACATGTTCTGCCAAATTGCGAGCGCAAGACATTGTAAAAGTTATTCATAAATATAAAAAAGAATTTTTTAAAGAACGTTTTCAGCATTTGCAATATTTGATGTATGTTAGAGTCCTCGAAGTGATGTCAGAAAGCGATTTAAGTGAAGGATACTTGATGGTAAGCCATCCCACCGTTACCATGCTAAAAGATTTTCTTGTCGCCAATTTTGAACATACAATGAAAACATTATAACAGTTATACTAACCTAGTCTAAAATTCATGCCAACGCTTTCGAAAAATCAAAATTTTTGGCAAGTATGATATCTGGCATGTGTCATCACTTCATCTCTATTTTTCATCTCGATAACATCTAATTAATTAAAATGCAGCACCCAGGACCACCTGAAAGAAACTTTACGTTCTCTCAGAAATCTTGCAATAGTTTGACTCTACATTCATACTTTTGAAACGTCACCCTAAAAAACTGTGTTTCTATTTTGTTTCTACAATTCACTAATCATGGAAGTCTCTATATGCATTGCTTCATTGCTTATGTATTTCCGAGTCCAATTAATCGCTTTTTTCAGGATAACGGATTGCGAGTTATTGCGATTCACGACCCAAGGTACCACTATTAACATTTCATATCCCAAGCAAATCTCTTTCATAAGTCTGAGAAATGTATAAAGAAAACTGATAGAAACAGTTATGGATGTAACAACTGGCAGCCTAATGAATTGCCATATGGGGAAACAATAGCTTCCCAGTTGGCTCATAAAAACTGGCTTCTCAGAGAAAGCAAAAAACTAATACGAGATGAAGAAAAAATCTAAGAATTAATGGAAGTGACATATGTTTCGCAAAGATGCATCATTAACAGCAAAAACAGTGTTAAGGTAATTAAAGAAGAATGGCCTGTGTTGTTTGAGAACAACTTCTTTATTAATCATGCTAATATTTTACTGGCAACAGAAGCTATTGCTGATAAAATATCTGAAAACATAACCCTCAAAGGCAGAATAATTAATAATTTTATGGCTTCTAAATCCAAAAAAAGAAGCTGTTTGTGAATGTTTAAAGAAGATTAAAATCACTGAGAAACTTGGTTGGGACACTGCAGAAATTATAGAATGTGTACTTCTAATTCAGGCATATTTTGGTGAAGAAGAGGAAGAGTTGTTTCAAATTAATGCGGTGAGTATTACATTTATGTATTAAAATTATTTTGTTTCTGTATGAAATATGGTATAATAAATATCCTTAAAATATATATTTAAAAAGTAAATGTATCTAACAGGGTTCTGTACAGTCCTTAAATTTTTCTCCTTGAAAATCCTTATTTTTATGCAAAATCTGAAAAAAATTCTTAAAAGTCTTCCAAATATCTCTTAATCAGGAATGAAACTCTTCTTTATTTCACTAAATTTCGGATTTAAAAAAAAAAAAACTTTATTTTTTAATTTTTACTGCTTTATTTCTTACTTTATTGGAACAATGAATAATCGATCATATAAATTTCATTCAAATTCCTTCCCACCCCCCCTCCCACCCCCACCCCCCAAAAAAAAAAAAATAATAATTCTTCCTGCACATTAAGATTATAATCTTGAAATTTCCTTTTTGCCTGCTGCATTTGTTATTTTGAAATTACTAAGTGATAATCTTTTAATTTTCTGTTGCCACACACAGAAACCTTCCCCCCTTCCCTGCCATTATGAATCTTTAAAAGTTATATTTACCAAAGTGAAACTCTATTAAAAATGCTAATTAAATTATAATTCACTAGTTTTCAATGTATAGTTCCTTAATTTTGTTTTGGTCCTTAACAGTCCTTGATTTTATTTAAGGAAATGTGTATGAACATTGTCTAATGATTCTTATTAATTTAATCAAATTTTTGTTGTTTCGAATGATTGAATTTTTTGTGTCATAATTAATAGAGTCTTAAAATTATTTTTAGTTATCCGGGAGAGGGGGGGGGGGGGGAGTTGCTTTTGGAAATTAAAATAATTTTCTGCTTTCTCAAAAAAATTGGTTTTAACTTCTTTAGAAAGAAGAAAGTATTATAAGATTTTTTTTTTTTTTTTTTACTTCCGGTTTTCGACGGATTTACATGCTTTATGGTTCAGAGATCCCGAAAAATATGTCTATACAAAATGTCTGTAAGTCCGCCTTGTACCATCTAAAAGTATATAAAGTTATGCACAGAACTAAACCAAATTTTATGTATGTTTTGGCTATTGGTCCTTCATGAAGCACTGTAATAGTGATTTTTGTGCCATTTTCATTATTGTACCATTGAAAAGTGCATGAAGTTATGCATAGAATTGAACCAAATTTCACACGTATGTTTTTGGCTATGGCCAGCTGGTCTCATGTGGTTGGTTGGTTGGTTGGTTGTATAGGGTTTTATGGCACAAGGTCCCATTGGGGACAAGCTGCGCCAAAGAAAAAAATGTATTAAAAAGTCCACAGAGTTTAAAGAGAAAATTATCTGGATGGGATTACCCATCCAGATATAGTCTTACAGTGTATAAAACAAATATAAAGAATTCTTAAAAAAGTAAGGTAAAAAAATACTAAATTAAGAAATATTATCTGGATGGGGTTACCCCATCCAGATGTCAGGTCAAGCAAGTATAAACTAATATTGTTATAGATAAAACATGAAGGGTATATAAAAATTATATTTCAAAATAAAAGCCAGTATGTTTTAAAAAATGAAAGAGTGCCCCATGAGGTGTTTCCCCAATGAGGTTTGTCAAGGTTGGTGATGATGAATTAAAATAAATTCTGTACAAGAGCCGGAGGCCCTGACAGTCAATTAAAATATGATAAATGGCAGGTCTCATGTGAATTTAGGGTCAAATCTGCCAGAAGGAGATGCTGTAACAGTGATTTTTCTCTTTTTCACCGTTCTGTTGTACATCTGCTGTTCATGAAGTGGCAGGCAATTCGTTTCCTGATTCTCACACAGTTGATGTGCAACAAAATAACAAATGTTGATTTTATAAATTTTTGTAAAATTTTGTAAAATGGAGCAGGAACTTAAGATGACAATCAAAGTAGGTGTAGTATTGAAGTAAACACTGAAGGCTTAACATGTGCAACAACTTTTTGAAATATTAAAATGTATGAGAAAGAAGAAAATTCTTGGGATTGGCACATTTGACTAGTTTAAAAATAATTCAGAAAGTGCAATCACCTTGAATATCATTATGTGTCAGATTTAGCCAAATTTTATGCAAATATTTTTGAATGTTTAATCGCCAGTGGCGACATCGTGACTGCATTTGAAGAGCTATGGAATATTTTTTTCTTAGCTAATAATTTTCCCAAGCATTCTATCTTTTTTTATATTAAATTACTTTTATTATGTAAAACATCTTTATGATCAACATACTTTATAGCAGTTCTATAAAGATATTAATGATTAATAGGATCCAGTCTCTTCAAAAGATGTGGAAGCTAATGTTTCCAGACTAACACCATTTATAGCAACATCAGGTATGCATAGCTATGTTTGATTTGTATATTTTATATTTAAAAAAAAATACCTGATGAATATTTCAATAATTAGTGCAGTGTTAAAAATTATTAGGCTCAATGGGTTTTGCCAGCTATAATTAGTTTTTCCAAAAAAACCTCCAATCTAAAACTTTACTTGGGTAAAGCTCTACATTGGGTCCTTGTTACCTTTGGCCACATTGTAGTTTGTTTTGGTAAGCGAATATAAGTTTAAAGGTCTCCAAAATGAACCTTTATAATTGGGACCTACTGCATCTGATTTGTTTTGGTAACCCCCCCCCCTTCCCACTTTTTCTTTCATTGTCTTATAAGACATGAGGAATATCACTCATGATTAATCTTGTTATTTTCCGGGAAGGGGGCAATTTGGGATGTAGATTCCAAGGAATTATGAACAAAATTCTCCCCCCCCCCTCTCACCTCTAAAAATTTTCTTTACAAAAATAGTTTTAATCTTCCTGTATTTCAAAAATATATGTAAAGCCATCGAAATTTTTGAAAACTAACTGCACCGTTGAAGAAAAGGTCTCTTTAAAAAATTTCAGCTTGTCCAAAATTCATGTAGATACAAGCTAATAAGATTTTAAGAAACGCTTCTTAATATATTTTTTAAAGTGTTAAAATTCAAATATTTTATAACCATTTACAGAGTTCAAGATAGAACGCATGAAATTTTTATTTTGTCAGTGTGTGTTAATAAAAAGTAAAATTTAAAAAAAAACGTGTTCTCCCTGCTGCTCCTTTTTTTCTGCGAAATCCACTGGAAGAATAGTAATTGGGCTTGTGCAAGCCAGCTTGGGAAAGTTTCTTTTCTAATGAGTTTTTAATTATTCTGCCAGTTGATTTCATCGATTCTCAAAATAACATACCAACACAGTCCATCTCATTGTAGAATTTTTAGAGTAACAGACATGCATTTAAGGAAATAGACTAGCAAGTTTTGCTCACTATGCTAGTCTGTTTTTCCAAACAAACCTCAAATTGTTAAAACCTGTGTGCATATATATTAATTTTCAAAGAAAACTAATATCGAAATAAACCTACAATGGGTCTTTGCTGCTTTCAGTAGCATGCACTCCTGAAGGACCCGAATGTTCAGGGAATTTTAGTTTTTTTTTTTGTAAAGATATTTTTTTTTATGTGCAACATTTCTTGATAATACCTGAATAAGTATCTAATTTTTTATTTTTGTTATTTCACAGGTGGAAATATTTTCACAGCTGAAGAATATTTTGTAGTAGTTTTTTTTAATGCAGTGATTTTTAGTGTTGTAAAATTTTTTAACTGCCAAATTTCTACATTTTTTCTTTTGTTTATTTCAATACAGCCATGGAAAAAATTATAAGGACAAGCAAAAAGTCGCCAAATGTAATAGCCGCTTGGCTAGAAAATTATGCAAATATTTGTCTGATAAAATTGATTGAAATGGAACATTTCCAAACAAACTTTAAGTTGAAAATTTGGAAAATCATTAAATGCATAAATTTAAAAGGTTTTAATAGCTGGCTACTCGGAAAAAATTATAAGGACACGCATTCCTTTTGAAATCTTAAACAAAATATTGCATATTTGGTAATATCATAGGATTGTTTAAAGTAGCCTAAAAGTGTTGCGCAGTAATATTGTTCAGTTTTTCTCGTTCTTCATCATGCCAAAGACCACACAACTATCTGAATTTGAAAAGGGAAAAATTAATGAAAAAAATTAATGCTTACGGAAAATGTGGAATGTGTGGACGTGAAATCACAAGGAATATAAACAGATCTAAAACAGTAATTTATAATTTTTTGAAGAATCAATAAGATTATGACAAGAAGAAGCCTACAGGTAGGCCTGTTTCTCTGACAATGCGCCAGAAACGTACAATTGCACGTCAATCTTGCTTAAAAAAACAGAGTTCTACTCAGATTAAAACAGAAATGAATCTACCATGCACTGGCTGAACAGTGAGTAATGTTCCAAAGTATTCCAATGTTAGATATGCTAAACTACAGTAACGTCCACCACTTACAAACTACATAGGAAGCTTAGACTGGAATTTGCTAAGAAACACGTTTCTTTTGGATCTCGCTGGAAAGATGTGGTATTTTCAGACAAATTTTTTTTTATTTGAACGGACCAGTCGGTTTTCGCCATTATTGGTATGACTTGCAAAAAGAAAAACCTTTTTTTCCAAACACCAATTTGGAGGAGGTTCTGTAATAGTGTTGGCAGGTTTTACAGTCAGTGGTTGGTTGGTTGTATAAGGTTTAATGGCGCAAGGTCCCATTGGGGACAAGCTGCGCCAAAGTAAGAGTTAAGAAAAAACTAATTTAAGAGTTCCATAACAAAACCAAAAAAAAGAAACAAAGCATAATGAACAAAACATCTGGATGGGGCGGCACCCATCCAGGTACAGTCAATGTTTAAAACAAATATTATGATTTCTTAAAAAAGAGTAAAGCATAAAAGTAATACGCTAAGAAATACTATCTGGATGGGGTTACCCCATCCAGATGTCAAGTTAAATAAGTATAAATTAACATTGTTATAACAAGAGCATGAAGGATGTATAAAAACTATATCTCAAAATAAAAGCCAGAATGTTTTAAAAAATGAAAAAGTGCCCCATGAGGTGTTTCCCCAATGAGGTTAGTCAAGATTGGTGATGATGAATTAAATATAGTCTATACAAGTGCCGGAGACCAGGACAGTCAGTTAAAATATGATAAATAGTCAAAGTATCAAAATGACAGTGTGGACACATGGGAGCATCCTCCCGAAATAAGAGATGTTTATGAGTGATCCTTGCATGTCCAATTCTCAGACGAGTCAAAAGAACATCTGTTTTTCTTGGATAATTCGGAGGCCATGTCATAATTGTGGGTTT
Source organism: Maratus michaelseni (assembly GCA_963931845.1). Lineage (NCBI taxonomy): Eukaryota > Metazoa > Arthropoda > Arachnida > Araneae > Salticidae > Maratus > Maratus michaelseni. The sequence goes on from OZ007597.1 coordinate 24,661,262, forward strand.
GATATGATGCAGCTTATTATTGTATTCTAAATCCCAACTTTCTTGCTATTTATTATGAAAAAAGTGTTTTATAAATAGTTTAATGTCTGAGAATGGAATTTTATGGTGTAATGGATTACGAACAAGTTTTGCCGCCTCGTCTGCTTTTTCATTTCCAGGAATACCCATGTGTCCAGGTACCCAGCAAAATAAAATATTATAACCACGTCTAGTCAAATTATTATAAAAATCTAGGATGGCTGAGACATAAGGATGCTTTTTAAAAGATTTAATTGCGTCAATAGAACTATTTGAGTCAGTATATATGATGAAGGATGTTTTATGATGATGAGATATGTGTAACATGGCTCTCTCTATTGCAATCAACTCTGCCGTAAAGACAGAAATTGAAGTGTGAAGCCGATAACTCAAGCTAGTTTTATCAACAAAAACCCCGCAACCAACAGTATCCGCACTCTTGGAACCATCTGTATAAATATCAGTAAAGCCATTATATTTTGCACTATGTGCAGCAAATAATTGTTGAAAACCACTAGAAGCCAAGTTGTTCTTTTCATAACCTTTAAAAGGGTGGAGAGAGATAATTTTGGGGGGATTCCAGGGAGGGAGAACATGCAAAGGACATGGACTCACCTCAATATTTTTCAATGGGCCATTATCGATAATGTTTCTCATTATGACTCCAAATGATGGGATGCATGATGGTCGATGTTGATAAAGAATATCATTGTCAGTATTTAAAAGATAGGTGTGAAGAGGATGACCAGGATGAGAGAGGAGACGGTAATATAACTCTAATGAGAGTTTTTCATGTGTATGGTGTAATGATGGTTCATTACAGTCAACATAAAGACTTAAAATTGGAGATGTACGAAATGCACCAGAGCAACACGGAGTCCACTATGCTGCACAGTGTCTAGTTTTTTAAGAACAGATTTTCGTGCTGAACCATAGACCTGGCAGGCATAGTCCATTTTAGATCGAATAACAGCTCGATAGATTTTTAATAGAGAGGTACGGTCTGCTCCCCAAGAAGTATTTGACAGTACCCTCAATAAATTAAGCGATCTTTCACATTTTGTCCGTAAGTGTAAAATATGTGGTAAAAATGTAAGTTTCTTGTCAAAATGCAGGCCAAGATATCGAACATTGTCCACAACAAGAATTTGGGATGAACCGATAAAAATTTCAGGATCTGGATGCAGACCCCTTCGTCTACAAAAATGCACACAAGATGTTTTGTCATGAGAAATTAAGAAACCGTTTTTGTTAGTCCAGCTAAGAATACTTTTGATTGCTATTTGCAGTTGTCTTTCAATAAAACGAATATCCTGTCCCATACACATAATACGAAAGTCATCTACATAAAGATCTCCCTTCACAGAAGCAGGGAGTTGATTAATGATGTTATTTATTTTAATAGCAAAGAGGGTGACACTCAGGACACTACCCTGAGGTACACCCTCTTCTTGTACATAAAAACTAGATAGAATTCCCCCAATTCGAACTTAAAATCGTCGAATGGCAAGAAAGTTTTTTATAAAAATTGGAAGGTTCCCACGGAAGTCCAAGTTAAAAAGATCGCGAAGGATCCCATAACGCCATGTTCTATCATAAGCTTTCGCCATGTCAAAAAATACTGATACCAAATGGTTGCGTTTTAGAAAGGCTGTTCGCACGTGTATTTCCAAATGAATTAAATTATCGATAGTAGACCTACCACGTCGAAATCCACTTTGAAATGTGGCAAGGCAATTGTTCTTTTCTAAAATATGCACGAGGCGGCAATTGACCATTTTTTCAAGAAGTTTGCAAAGGCAGCTAGAGAGTGCAATTGGCCTATAATTATTGGGATTGGTAGCATCTTTTCCTGGTTTAGGAAAAGGTATAATTATGGCTCTGCACCAAGATTTCGGAAACTTCTGCTCCATCCATATCCTATTGAAAAAGGAAAGGAGATTATTTAACGACAATAACGAAAGGTGCTTAAGCATAATATATGTAATCCCATCGTGACCTGGGGCAGATAAATGGCTGTCTCTCAAGCATTTTATCATCTCTGATTTGATAAATGGTTTATTATATGCATATGAGTTATGAGAGTTAAAATTAATCCTGGTTCTTTCAGTTTGTCTTTTATATGTTAAAAAAGGTTCTGGGTATGAGTCAGAGCTTGAAATAGATGCTAGGGTATTACCTATTGTCTCAGCGATGTTTTTAGGTGATGCGATGGCTTGACCGTTATGTTTTAAAATAGAAATATGATTATCAGAGTAGACGCCCTTACATTTTTTCACTTTATTCCATAGTTCTTTACTTGATGTATTGGAATTAATGCTTGAGATGTAGTTGATCCAGGATTCACGCTGGCTTTTGCGTCGCACTCTTCTAGCTTCAGCCTTTGCTTTTTTATATGCTATATAGTTAGTATTAGTTGGGTACCTCCGAAATATTCCCCAAGCCTTCTGTTGTTTTTTCTTCGCATTTTGGCAATCACTGTTCCACCATGGCTTTCTATGTTTATGTTTAGATGATGTTTTAGGAATGCTAGAATCTGCAGCATTGATAATACATTGAGTTACATTATCAAGTGCATTGTCAATATCCCCCTGTATCATGTCAGCTGTGATATTTGCATGTGCTGTAAATGTTGGCCAGTTGGCTCTGTCATATATATAACGATTGGTAGAATTGTTACAATCCCTATCAGGAGTAGTCAGTGTAATAAAAGTGGGAAAGTGGTCACTGCCGTGCAGGTCATTAGAGACCCAGAAATTCCAGAATGGATAGAGTATTGGGGAGCAAATTATAAGGTCTATTGCATGGAAAGTACGGGTTTGGCTCATGAAAGTAAGTGTGATCACCATTATTGAGCAGGCATAAGCCGTTGTCAGAAATGAATTTTTCAACAGTATCACCACGTTGGTTAGAGTCACGGTTGCCCCAGAGTTGGCTGTGTGCATTAAAATCTCCAACAAGGATGTATGGAGCCGGGAGTTGGAGTAGGAGGTTATCCAGTTGTGCTGATTGAATAGTTTGGTTTGGAGGTAAATAAATGGTACATATTGTTATGAGTTGTTTAATATGTACACGGACTGCAAGAGCTTGTAGGTTTGTATTTAGAGATATATAAGAATGGGGTAGATTATTAGAAATGAAAAGAGCTACTCCACCAGTAGCCCTTCCATTAGCTGCAAAATCTTTTCTGTAGGTAGTATAGTTATGTAATTTTGCTTTGTCATTGGGTTTTAGATGGGTTTCTTGTAGAGCTAAGCATAATGGTTGATGGTCAGAGAGAATATCACGTATTTCAGCATGTTTATTATGATATGCACGGCAGTTCCACGAGATAATATTAGTCATTATTGATCTTTTAGGTAGATATATCAACGTCACTTTGTTCGGAGGTAGTAGACATATCATCTCCTCCATCGTTCAGTTCTGCATCCGGTTCTGGATGAAGCTCCACCGCGTCTTCATCCCGCATACGCATCACATATATTTTATTATTTTTATTTGGTTGAGTTTCTGTTTTGGGTGGTTTAATTTTTTTTCTCTTGTTAGCTGGGTTTTCAGATGATATAGAGGTTTTAATTGTTTGTAGGCCATGTTTTTTCGAGTCAGATCTGCTCTTTTGTTTCATAGGTGTTGTTTTGGGGGTATTTTGAGAGGTTTTTATATGGATTGGAATTTTAGGAAACATTGATTGTGATGACTTTGAAGAGACATCTTGTGGTGATTTAGGAGGAAGAGCATTTACTGATTTAGAAGAAACAGATTGTGTTGATTTAGTTGTAGTAGCAGGTTTAGTAAACTGGGGTTCTTTTTGCTTTGATAAGACACTTAATTCTATAATGGATTCAGTTTGAGTTGCTATATTTTTATAATTTTTGGAAGCAGTTTTTGATATAGCAGCAGCATATGATACTCCAACTTTGGGTGTCCTGGATTCAACTATTTTTCTGGCTTCAGGGTATGATATGTTTTCTTTTGTGCGTATTGTCAGTATTTCTTTTTCTTTTTTCCATTGTTCACAAGATGTAGAGTAGGATGGATGTTCTTTTTTACAATTTATGCAGTGAGCTGGAGCGTTACAGTCAGTACTTTCGTGACCAACTGTACCACACCGACCACAGGTGATTTTACCACGGCATGCTGTTTTAGAATGACCAAAACGTTGGCATTTAAAACAGCGCAGGGGGTTTGGGATGTACGGTCTAACAGAACATGATAAATATCCAGCTTTTATTGTTTTAGGTAAATTAGGAGTACTAAATGTGAGGATAATATGCTTTGTAGGAATTTGTATTTGATTAGGTGGTATTTGTTCATCACGACGGAAGATTTTTATCCTTCTTGCTTCGATGACATTTTGATCTTTTAGATTATCAACAATTTCCTGTTCAGTAACATGCAGAAGATCCGACTCAGAAATTACTCCTCGAGATGTATTTAAAGTCCTGTGTGGAGATATGCTGACTGCGATGTTTGCAAAATGAGTACATTTTATTATGTTAGAAGCTTGAGTACTATTGCTTACTTCAATTAAAAGATCGCCTGACCTCAATTTTTTCACAGTCTTGGGTTCACCAACCAAACCTTGGATTGCTTTATTAATCAAAAAGGGGGATGTTTGATCAAAGCTCCCTTCTTGGCGTTTTACAATGAAAAATCTGCATTCCATATTGGAAGCAAAAACCTCAACTCTTTCTCCCCATGAGTTACTTTGGACATGATCAATTACTTTTGAGCCAGAGGCCAATGAGACATTCTCTTTATTCGCTTGTGGGGCTTCCACATCGCATAGTTTATTTCCTTCTGTTGTCACCATATTAGAGTATTAATAGATAAAACGCCAGGCGTCGGGCATGGTCACCGACCCTTCTTCTTAACCTTACTTCTGGGCGCAGGTTTCAAAAGGGTGAAAACTATCAACAAACCTCCACGTTTTTCGAACATTGGATTAAACTCGATAGCACTTCCTAATATCTAGTTCTTTCACATTGGAATCAGGTAGTCAGTAGGTAAGCCTTTACAGCTCTGTCCAACCTACAACCTCTTTCACCGAAAGGCACCAGTCTCCCGGTGTTGGTCCTAACAGCCACCATACAATGTATGGCGTCCTCCGATCACGGAACCGGAATTCGGAAAGTGCCCTGCACTCTGGGACTCAAGATCAGCCTAAAAAGGTAGAACCGAGTCGAAGAGATTAAAAAACCTCAGCACCCAGAGTGTCTCACGTGAAAATAAAAAAATCCACTATTGTATAAAAAAGAAGCTATGTGAGAGAAAACTTAGAAACAAGGTGTATTTTTTGTCTTTTTCACTCTTTTGAAATTTTTTCTTTCTTTTTTTTTTTTTTTTTTTACTCAAGAACAAAAACAATGTTAGTGGAACAAAGTGAACAAAAAAGTTAGTAAAACAATCAAACATGAACAAGAACAAAGAGGTATAACAAACTGAAAAGAGAAGATTAAAAAGTGTGAAACAAAGAAAAAAGGATAGACAACTAAACAGAGAAGAAGGCAGGAAGGGAGAAAGATCGCTCAGGAATCCGGGGTCGCGAAACCCGTAAATACCTAAAGAAGGTATTCCCCTGGGGGATTTACAGTCAGTGGAACAACACCAATCGTGTACATTCGAGGTCGCATTAATTCAGAATCATATGTGGATATGATAGCTGAAAAATTATTGCCTAAAGCACCACTCATCACTAGTGGTGATTATTTGTTTCAACAAGACAGTGCAAGTAGCCATGTGTCTCGTGACTTTCGTTCATGGTTCGAGGCTAATTCTGACCAATAACTGACAGATAATCTCTGGGGTTTAAATCTGCATTTTAGCTAGAGAAGTATATAAGCATGGCACACAATATGCAAAAACATCATCCATCGAATAAGGGTGGAAAAACATTTCTAAACAAACTTTAACTGGACTTTCTGGGTCAATGACGGCACGATTAATAAAAGTCATTGAATAGAATATTAATTTTTTTCCAGACATATATCAGTATGTCGTTATAATTTTTTCAATGTTTCACGTTATATATTTCTATTAATGTGATTTGTAAATTTTATTGTAAATTAATTTCATATTAATAGGTTCCAAATGTTTCCTAATTATGAGTAGTACATTATGTTTCATTTTGTTTTCAGTTGATGATTATTTTAATACGTATTACTCATTTTTCAACATGTCCTTATAATTTTTCCATGGGTATAGGGTTGATGTTGTTGTGGTCGTGTCCATGGATATGTAAAAAGTCAAGAAAGAAAGCCTCAGATATTGTCAAAGGTCCGGAGGACTACTGCCGCCAATCTAGGTGCTCCTGGACTATAAAGGATCTCCCGAAGTGGATCCATTAGCGGTAACCAGCCGAATTTTAAAATATGTGTGGTAATGGATGGGCACTTGAAGATGTGTCTTGGTGTGAGCTGAGTTTCCGGACAGTTCCTGCAATTAATATAAGTTCTTGTCCCATCAGGAAGGATCTTCATTCCCTTATAGTGATTTGTTCTTAATCTAGACAGTGTAGTTGTTACATTTCTAGGACAATCAAAGTCAGTGATTAAAGCTGATTAATAAGTCTACATCTGGCCACAACGTTCGCATTGCAAGTGTGATGGTGGAACTAGGTTGGACAAAATTTCGCGAATTTTGGCCAAAGCATCTGCACACTCATTACCCTCGATGTTTGCATGTGCAGATATTCACGGCAGTACATGACTTCCTCTTGCAATGCAGCTGATCGAGTAAGTCATTTATAGTAGAGGTAATGTTTGTGTCTTCGTTTCTAATGGGTTGCCAAAGGTTGATTTACTATGATATGAAACCTTTTACTACATTTCAAAGATTTTAAAACCTCAAAAAACGAAACGAAGTCAAGAAATATTTGCAAAATTTTTTACCAAGAAATCAAAAAAAAATTGTGATTCAGAACTATCAACTGAACCGAAATCTTATCAAGAAAGAATATCGATAGCTGTCACTAAGCTAGGTGATAAAAGTACAACCGAAACCAAAACTCAAAAAGTAGTCAAGAAACCGGTGGAAAATTAAGAAAATTCAACTGAAAGGTTTGAAACTTTTCAAGAAACAGTATCAATAACTGTACCTCAGATAAATGAGCAAAATACTGCTGAAACTCAATCGGTAGTTTGAAAGAAGTTCACCAGAAGACATGCAAGTAACAAATTTTGCAACAAAACACCTTCCTTCATCATACGAGAATGACATTGCATTTTATGTTGGGAAATCAAAAAATTTAACCCTTGAAGAAAAATTAAAGGCGTTAAAAAATGTATGGAGCCCTGATGCAAAGCATGTTTTTCCTCCCGATGCCTGCAGACGATTCAAACGGCGATTTCAAGGACGATGGCTGGCAGACTTTTCGTGGCTTGTGTATCCTAAAGAAAAGGGTGCTTTCTGCAAATATTGAGTGCTATTCCTCTGTGACGAGCATTTGGGTAAAGGATTTCACGTAATGCTTGGCCAACTTGTATTTAAGCCATGCATTAATTTAAAGGACACTTTAGAGCTATTTCGTGGGCATGAAAAAAAAAACATCACAAAAAATGCATCCTGGCTGCTGAAAATATGTCAATCAGCGAACAAAATGGAAGATATCGCATCGCAAGTAGACAATCAAAGAAAACTGATTGCAAAAAAAAAAAAAAGACAGTCAGTGTTTGACAGTACTCGTGTGGCGTGTACAATTTATTAATTTTCGTTATTGTTAAATGGAAGATTTAATTTATATACCAGAGACTAATAGAATCATGAAGAGGCATATCTATGAAAAATACCTTTGCAAAAAAGAAGCGTCTTCTCGCGAAACTTCACGATCTCGTGTAAGTAAAGTTTATATATATTATAAGGGTCACTTAATCATGGGGGAAGCGGCTGCTTGGGGCAGTTGCTTTTCTTTTAAAATCATTGTGTTTTCCCCCCCTTTTTTAAAAAAAATTATTTCAATGTTTTCATATGTTTTTACCGAAATTTTATACCAATATATTTGCATGTAAAAAAAAAAAAAAATGTAACAATACAATTATTCCTATTTAAAGGATCTCACTTAATGCTTGGCCAACTTGTATTTAAGCTATGCATTAATTTAAAGGACACTTTAGAGCTATTTCGTGGGCATGAAAAAAAAAATCACAAAAAATGCATCCTAGCTGCTGAAAATATAAAGTCAATTAGCGAAAAAAAATGGAAGATATCGCATCGCAAGTAGACAATCAAAGAAAACTGATTGCAAAAAAAAAAAAAAAAAAGACAGTCACTTATTTTCATAGTGCAGACAATACGTTTATGTGGAAAACAACAAATGCTATGGTAATTTTCATGCTCTTTTACGATACAGAGCTACCAGTGGTGATAATTCTTTAAAAAATCACCTGTTGATGAGTGCGGGAAATGCCATGTACACCAGCCCACTTACTCAAAATGAGCTAATAGAGACATTCGGAGAACTAATTCAGGAAAAATTTCGGGAAAGAGTTTCCAAATTTGGAATTTATTCTATTTTAGCTGATGAGACAACTGATATAGCTCGTGTACAGCAATATTCCTTATGTCTCCGATACGTTGATGAAGACATTTCGAAGGTACGCAAGGAGAATTTGACACTTGTTTCTATGTACGATGTTACAGGGAAGATACTCTTAGTCGTCTCGGGTTCAACCTTGAGAATCTTTGAGGTCAGGAATATGACGGAGCAGCATCAATAAGAGGCCATTTCCGGGGTGATCAAGCTGTAATGAAGGAAGACTATCCCAAAGCCCTATAGACCCACTGTGTTTCACATTCATTAAATTTATGTTTGTCTGACTCTTCCAAAAGTAGAGAAATGCTAAACATGTTCAGGACACTAACCAAAGTATGCGATTTTTTTAATTTGTATCCAAAGCGCTTTGATATTTTGAAAAATGGATCAAACAATTTAAACACAACATTAATAAAACAAAATTAACTATTAAAAAAATTTGACTATTTCAGTTATGTCCAATCGGATCAAAATATTGATTCGCAAATAATTCAGGCTTGGGAAGAAAAGTGCCCAAAGTTACAAAAGCTACATTTCAACGACCCTGTAAGTCAAGATGTCCTGAATAATTGTGCAAAATTTAAAAATTTAAAAGAATTAGAAATTACAATGTTCCATAGATATGGATTAGGAATGTTGGATGTCTTGACGCTCATTTGCACATATTACAGAACCTCAAAACTTAAATTTTATCCTGCATAAGCATTTCTCTAGTAACGTTATTAGAATACTTTAAGAATCTTGGAAAAAGTGTATTTAAACAATGTTTCATTTATAGAATTTCAAAAAGAGGATATAAAAGTTTCTAAAATAAATCTTCGTACACTCATTATGTAATCATTTGATATGGAAAGTACAACATGGGAAGGTGGTACTAAGTTAATTGCTTAGAGTGCAAAAGTTTCCAAGTTGTACCTCAATCATATTAATCATTTGCCTCCCGAAAGAGTTGATGGCATATTAGAGTCGATGAAAAATCTTTCATTTCTAAACATCAAATTTACACATGTAGACATGAAAGATGTGAATAATTTTTTAAAAACTGCTTCAATGTCAACTGTAGTTGTAGATAAATACATTTCTGCTGTTGAATTATTTGGAAAAAGTGCATCATGTACCCTATGTTGGCGGAATATGTGTCACACAGATATGATGATAATCAAATGGATACAACTTATGAGGAAGGTAGCCATGTTTTTTAGTAACATTTATGTGTACTTAATGAGAAACTACTTTATTCTTTTTGGTATAAAATGTTAATATAATACATTTTATTTCTCTGGTGCTCTAACAAAGTTCTTAAAGTGTCAGGTACCCTTTAAAGTGTCAAACGGATAAAAAAAAATATTTAGTAATATATTTATAACATTTTGAGCTCATTTTATATGATCAAGGGATTACTTTGGTCTTTAAAGTCAATTTTCTCAAAACGACAATTTTGATTATTGCATGAACGATTTCTGAAAAATTGTTGGCTAGACTTTCACGAAATTTTGAGTGAATGTATTAACTGTATTATTATTATTAACTGACGAATTATTATGTTTGTAAGAAAGAAGTTTAGAATTCACGACTATTTTACATTTTTAAAAAAACTTACAGTAAACTTTAGAGTTTCTTAAAAAAAAAAAAAATATCCTAGGAACTAAAAATGTTTTTTTCTTCTTTTTGTAGGTCATTACGAGAACAGATTGGATCAGTAATGATTACAAAAAAATAGGCTGGTTTCAGCAATTCAAATGTGAAAACACATGTGTGCAATATGCATGCAAGAATTAATTCTTTCATAAAAAGTGTATTATATTTTAAAATAAAATAAAAAACTTTATGTATACACTTTATGTGTGAATAGTATTTTAAGAACTTTAATTGATAAAATAAACCTTTTTTAATAACCTACACTAGTCACAGGAAAAAAAACACTCAAGCTAATGATAAGTCTATTGGAATATTCTTTTCAAATTTCTCGCTCGCATTTTAATATTTTCAAAGCAGCTATTGTAACTGTAACACCTGACATGCTGAAAACCGTGTGGAGTGAATTCTTCTACAGAATGGATGTCATTCGTGTTCCTGCTGGTGGTCACATTCAACATTTATTAATTTTTTTTACAGTAATTTCACAATCATTTTTCTTTTATGTATTTTTCACAAATGTGTGTATTTTCTGTACTTATGTTAATAAATCCCTTCAAAATTGGGATATTCCTTTGTAATCACCTATAAGGTCTGTCTCAAAAGCTTAAGCACAAGTATAAAATGTCGATTTTCAAAGAATTATAAAAAGTTACAATGAATAATTTTTTTTTATTTGCAGCTATCGCAGCATTATTTAAATAAATGATATTAAAAGTAGAAAAAAAATAAATTACATAATTGTAAAAAATATAATTAAAAAAATGTTTAAAAAAAAACTGTCTCAAAAGTTTATGCACAATGTCAAAAACAACCAGATTTATAATTTTTACAGAACTTTTACTTACAAATTATTTTTCCGTGATTTCGGATTAGTTCTAATAAACGTGCATCCATCGAATTTATTAGTTTTTGTATGGTTTCTAATGGCAAAGAGTACCATGCTTTCTCAATAGCCTCTTGGTGTTCTTCAATAGAGTCATACTGCTTTCCATTTCCGTAAACCTGGCGGGTTAAAATACCCCAAACATTCCCAATCGGGTTTAAGTCTAGACTTAAAGCTGGCCAGTCAAAAACTTAAAATTTTTCTGAGTAAGCCAATGTTTTGTAGAATGTGATACGTGTATTGAGGCATTATCTTGTTGAAAAGTCCATTCAGGACCCCCAAAAATGTCAGCGAATGGAAGCAAATGTTGGTTTAGCGCCTCTTGATATTTTTTTTTAATCTTGTCTTCCTTTTAGAAAAGCCAGAGAGATCTGACCATTGAATCCAAATGCCCCCCAATCCATAACAGATTTGCAGCCTGCTGAAAAATGCCCTTGGTTCCTTTCGTAAATCATACCAATACATGTTCCAACCATCAGGGCCATCTAAGTTCCACTTTTTCTCATTGCTGAATGAAACAGTAAGCCATTTGTCTTTGTAAAACATGAGTTTTTTAGCCATTCTTGCCTGTTTGTGATGTAATTTGAGACACGTTTGTGAGCCATTTTCTTTAGCATGATGTAATCGCACTATTTAATACATCTATCTAGAGTGTCTTTGGACACCTGTACGCTGAGATTATTTTTTATTTGCCGTATGGACCAGGGCCGGTGACAGGTTTCACGGGCCCCTAGGCAGATCAAAAACACGGGCCCCCTACAAGAAAAAAATGCAGAAATCCGCCGCTTATACGAATCATTGTATAATCGAATCAGTCATTTTTTTAGAATTAAAAACATAACGTTAATTGTCGTTTATTTGAATCAGGACCACCCTCTCTGATTGAATCAGATTCCGCTTTAGAAACATGGTTAATTTTAAAAAGTTGTTATTAACCTTTGATCGAATACTTGCCCTAAAATAATTTACTCAAGGGTATTTTGAAATTTTACATTATACCTGTTTGACAATCCCGTTTCTGACAAATTTGCAAACGAAAAATGAAAATTTCAGCTAAGTTCAATAAGGTACAGAATTAAGAAACACGTTTCTCTCCCAATAGATGTGATGCATCTTTGATTATAATCAATTGCTACTTGATGACTTACTTTTCATGATTTCGTATCCCAAAAATTGCGTTGAAAAATCCATTTCGACAGCGTTCATAGGAATACAGTACAGGACCTCAAATCCGGAATCCTAAAATCCGGAAGACCCAAAATCCGGACCACGATAGAACTGGAAAAAAATAATTTCCGAAAACGCGTATAGATGGCGCTTCGTGCGCTCGTATCACAGTTTCCAGATGATTTAACAAAACTAAACTCTTCTGAATAATTTTTTGTAATGTTTTAAATCTAAATTACCGTAAAATATCAAAAATACACCCCCCCCCCCCCCCCCAATTTTCAACGAATTTCATTTTTTTTCCCATACCAAAAATGTATAGTTGGAATATGTTTTTACCCATCCTTTAACGAAATTTTTACGGTGTCGATAGGTGCTCCAAGGTAAGTTTCTTTGTTTTCATGCTACAGGCCTGTACAGACCGAAATTTCCAGGCCCCACCCGATTCGTAGAGTAAAAATTTTTGATCTGGCCCGGTAAAAAAGTTAAAATTTCGGCTTGCTATGTTCAAAAATTTTGTTAGCCTGTCCCAGCTCGGTATAAAAGCAAAAAGTTCGGCCCGAGTCTGGTCCGGTATAAATTGTGGTGTATTCTTATACTCTGTAATGAACACTCACTATAATCCTTATACTTTATTATATTGATCCAAAAAGACTGCGGATTCTGAGTCCACTTCGCTCCGAGTCTCGAAACGAAACTAAAACTTTTTTACCGTACGCATTTGCTTCACGCATCCACTCTGCGCAACAGATGTTTCTGAAGCAAGGAATTTCTCTCTCGCTTTCACGAAGATTGCCATAAAATCTCAGATGGTGCCTGACCAGATTGGATTTCTAGAAAACTTGCCGATATTTCTGAAGCAACATTATTCTACATTTAAAATTATTCATAAGCACACTTATTTATGCATAGATTTTATTTTCAGGCTATGCCGGGCCGTATATTACTGATTTATGCTCGGGCTCGGAAGAAGTTTGTCCCGTCCTGTCCCGAGTCTGTAGTAAAAAGTTAGGAATGGATGAAGACCAGGTTACATGAATAAAAAATGGCTCTGACATGTGCAGATATCTATTTCATGCTCCCCAGTGTTACAATTTGGCTTTTTCAAAGGACGCCGCACCCTGGCGTTTTTCTTTTAAGAGCCGATGCCCCCTGCTCTTTTTACACGTGGAAAATGTACTTTGTTCCTTTTCCAAGTATTTTCTTTAAGACCACTTTTTTTCCCCGTAGAAAAACACATGACATTGGAAAACAGAAATTGATTTATAAATCTTATATGATCATGATAACATTATTTATCTATAATGAAACAAAACTATTCGCCGCAGCATCTTTATCATTTTCTAGATTGATTAGCTAAGCATTGGTAAAACATAAAATATCCTATTTTGGATGAACGCTTTTGTAAGTTTTTTTTTTCTTTATGTCCGTTCCCAAATCAAAAGTGGCTTCTTTCAGACATAAGTTTTAATTTATTTATTAAGTTTTAATTTAATTAATTAATTTATTTATTTATTAAAAAATAGAAAACTCATTTCGAATCCAAATCACTTCAACAGTCAAAACTGCCAATTTTATGCTTCTGCGTTTAAAAATGAGTCAGAAAGATTCATGTTAGTGACCAGATCATTTGAGAACAGACTTAATAAAAAAAAAAGCTGCACGATTTCCTTCTGCATAATGAAACATAATCCATCAAGTTCATGATCTCATTTTGATGACCTTCGACTGTTGACTTCACGGAGTTTGAATGAATAAACAAAACAAACCACTCTCCTTTATTTGCCGTAGCTCTTTAGTGGCCAATTTTATAGGGAGCTCTAATTTTCTAATAACTTATTATATTTTAATAAAAAATTGTTACACAGCTTCATTTATTATTATTGCAACTTGCTGAAAATTTCAACGAAATCTGCAAATAAACAATGGAGATAAAAAATATTTTTTTAATAGCAAGAAAAAAATTGATTTTGCTTTTCGTTCTTTTTCTTTTAATATTTTTTTCTATTTGCTTGCAGCTCAATCAGTGCCTGATTTACGGCAGGATATTCGGGGCATGGGCCAGAGCCCCCGAATTTCAGGGGCCCCCAACTGCTACTGAATATTTTTTAATTATTGGCCAAAATCAGATAAGTTTTTTAACTAAAAAAAATAATATGGAAAAATCAGTTTATCGTTTATTTCATTTTAAAATAATTTTTTAAGGGGCTACTTCACTCAAGTGAAAACACCCACTTAATAATGTTAATCCTATGGAAGACCATTTATTTTTAAATATCGCGTTTGCACTTCAATATTTTTACTTTTTTTTTTCATTGGATAGTTGAGGTCAATCTCTACAAAAGCCGTTTTTTACTTTTTCGATTTTGTTTAGAGTTTTTTTTATTAATATATTTTTTTACTCAAGGCAGCTGTAAGCATCGGTGTAAGTCCCCCCCCCCTCCTATAAGCATCTGTGCCCAAGACCCCAAATTTTTAAATCGGTACCTGAGCTCAATGATTTCTTTTCCCTGCAGGCAATTAGCGCGAACTTGCTGGTACTCACTGAGTCCTTTTTATATGTTAAAGAATGAAATTTGAATAGTTTCTCTCTCGCTAGTAGAGTTTTCCTTTCACAGCGTTTTAGCAGAAAATGTAAGTGGGGAGTTCTATTGTTTAGTAGGTGCATCAAACATCGGCGAGGCATGAGACAGCAGACAATTTCATCCTGTAAACAAAGAAACAGGTTTGAATTTGAAAATTTGTCTCCCGATTCACGGTTTATGCCACGTCTCCCCGCCGTCTGCCATTTTGTTTCTCAAACAATATCAAAATAAAGGTAACATCTGGCAAAATATTAGTCATATTTTGGAATAATTGTAGTCAAATTTATAAGATTTATGAAAATATTTATTTGGAACACCTTGCGTAGAAGTATTTATGAAATAATATAAATTTTGATTATTGTATGTCTTTTAGCCAGATGTTACCTTTATTTTGATATCATTTGAGAAACAAAATGGCGGACCGCAGGCCAATCCGGTACGCAGTTCCTAAAATCCGGAAAATTCCAAAATCCGGAACGATCGCGGCACCAGCCAGTCCGGATTTGAGATCCTGTACTGTATAATTTTTTCAAATATTCATGTCATAATTTATATTTCACATACAAAAATTGTTAAAATGTATAAAAATCACAATATAATTGGAATGGTTAATACTAACGCAACAGAATATTCAGCGTGAAAAAAAAATTAGTATTACAAATAGGCGATATGAATCAATTTACCAATTATAGAGGTAAACTTTACATCTTTATAATGCCAAAATTCTTGACTGAATAGCTTTTAGTTTGACATCCAAAGTGAAAATTTGCCCTAGATTCAAAATATGAAGCGAAATCGTATTTTAGTATTAGAAATTTAAACCCTTTTACTATTTCAGTATGGGGACGGCTCCCTCAAACTTATTTTTTAATATACTTTTAAGAAAAATTTATTTTCGCAATTGAATTGCTATTTTCGTTTTTTCTCCGATAAAAATGCAAGTAGGAAGGGTTCCGTTTTGTTTTTTCTTTTCTTTTCTTTTTTAAGTAGGTGTATACATACGACGCATAATGCTTAACAACATATAAATACATAGCTAACACACCCGGCGTTGCCTGGGCCCGTGATAATAGCCTTAAATATACCAACAATACAGCAAAAGCCGTGTGCGTACTCACGATTTAAGAGGCTACATCACTCATAGACCGAGAGGCGGCAGCACAGACAACCACCTCATCGAGTTCACGGCTGAAATTCTGCAGAATTAGTTAAAACTCGATTCGCATGTTAAACGCAATCGGTCTGCCAAGTCATATCTTGGTGGAAAACACGTGAAAACCCGATTTTAGCGGTTGACTCGTAGGCTTACCATTGCGTTTTCCTGACCCAAAAGTATGAAAACCTGGAGAACTGGGTGCAGGAAAACACAATGGTAAACCTACGAGTCAACCACTAAAATCGGGTTTTCACGTGTTTTCCACCAAGATATGACTTGGCAGACCGATTGCGTTTTAATATGCGAATCGAGTTTTAACTAATTCTGGAATTTCAGCCGTGAACTCGATGAGGTGGTTGTCTGTGCTGCCGCCTCCCGGTCTATCAGGCGAAAACACCCGCTCGCTAATGTTAATCCAATGGGGGAAATAATTTACGATATCTCGTTCGCATTTCAATATTTTTAAATGATTTTTTTTTTTGCATTGGATAGCTGAGGTTGATCTCTATACAAGCTCTTTTTACTTTTTCAATTTTTTTTTTTTTTTTTTTTTTTTTTTTTTTTAAATTTATTGAGGATATTTTCACAGTCGAAACCTGTTGCAAAAGTGAAAATACCTTAATAAATAAAAAAAAAACTTTTAATCAAAATCGAAAAAGTACAAAGAAGTGTGCATAAGGATTAACCTCAGCTATCCAATGACAAAAAAAACATTTAAAAATATTGTAATGCAAACGAGATATCGTAAATTAATTCCCTCATAGGATTAACAGTAACGAGCGGGTGTTTTCGCCGGAGTGAAGTAGCCTCTTCTCAACAACGCGAAACTTTCTGACACAATTTTAGATTCATTTTTTAACACAAAGGCATAAAATTGGCAGGCCTGACTACTGAAGTGATTCGGAATCGAAATGAGTTTTCCATTTTTAGGCACGTTCGTAATTATATAAATACGTAGCAACTACAGTCGTCGTCTGGTCCGTCCGTCCACATATAACAGAGCAAAAACTACCCAACCGTATGGTTTGAAATTTAATATCTATAATCGTTGCAGAATTTTGTCGAGTCATTTCAAATTTTATGAAAATCGAATCAAAACTTAAAAAGATATTCATAAAAGTTTTCTTCATTCTATTGAATCCTATCATACGTAATCTATACAATAACTAGTCGGATGTGTCAATCCCAAAACTTTCTTCTATCTCACACAGATTTCGCATACACTAAAAAGAATCAGCACAAATTTATATCAAGGTCTAACTGAAACTCAAGTTTTATTAAATTCCGTGCAATATTTCTTGAGATATGACTATCGCTAAAATCGTGTAAATCCTGAAAAATTCTGCATAGGAGCGCCACCTGTTGGGAGATGTAGACCAAAACCTAATCAACAACAACTTATGTCAACATATAACTGAAACTGAAGTTTGATGAAAATCCGTGCATTAGTGTTGTAGAATTTTTCGCAAATTCTAAATTTTTAACTTATATTAACATAACCCTTCATTTCTCTAAATTTTCAGTTAATTTTTCTTTCACTTTCTTTTTTTTTTTTAAATGTATAACATGGTAAGTAATGCAGTTCTTTCTTCCAAATTCTAGTTAAATGTTCCTTTTTTTTTCCCTTTTCGTAATATCAACCCCAAGTGTAAATTGTTGTGACCTTGTTGTTCAACCCCACTTATTCCAGGAAAAATACCCGCAAAGTTTAACCTTGTAGGACATGCAGTCAACCTTCCCCCAGGATTTCGGTCAAAAAAGGACCATTAGGTGACCCGTTCCTTCAAATATTTTTCTGTTACCATGTAGTTAGCGCATAGTAACAGAAGCGATAGGCCCCCGTTCCCCCTTTTTTTTAAATGGGTAGGTCCCATATAGGTTCGAGGAGAGAGAGGTGATACGAGAAGGTCAGTCAGTGAGTAGAGAACAACGTATGATGTAGGTGCGAGTCGAAAAAATTTGGAGCGGGCGAGGGGGATTTTTGGCGGGAAAATGCGCCCCGCTACCCCTGAGCTCCGAAGCATGAGCGCAAAAAAAAAAAGGGCATTTGTACTACAGAAGAGGCTAACTAAAAAGGATGCTGGTCCTATAAGTATTTTTTGCTATCTCCATTACAGAGGTTTTTAGGAGATATGAGCTTTCCTCAACTTTGAGCCGAGGTAGTACATGAAAGTTCGGAATGTGTTGGATGAGGATCGAATTAAAGAGCAGAAGGAGGAATTAATGTTATACTTCAAATAATCCTGCTGCTACATTAAAACTTAATTAGTGTAAGCGGAATTTCTTTCGATATTATCAACACGAATGTCATCGGTGTTACAAATACCAACCCCGATAGTGTAAGCGGAATTTCTCTCGACATCATCGACACAAATGTCATCGGTATTACAAATATCAACCCCGAAATAGCATGTGAAAGCAGTACGTGACCAGTGAGATGCGGTTTTAGGTGGTAAAGAATTTCTCTTTCGGCAAAGTGGGGACTGCCGATGAAGTAGAGGCCATCTTCGACGATAATGTGGTGATCTGATATAAAATTGTTAATCTGTCATCCTGATGAAAATCTCTATAGATGAGATAACTGTTGTGGTCTAAGAAAAATATATGTGAGTAAATTTTGGTTTGTCTATAATGTCATACTATAATTATAATATTCTTTCTAGTACTGATATGAAAATGTTTACTTGTAAATAAACCCACAATTAACCAAGAATCTGTTTTTCCCTTATTAATTTGCATCTATTATTCTGATTAATTTAAATACATTTCTCATGTATTATAACAGTAGCTTAAAAGATTTTATTCAAGTTATCAAACTTTAAATGGTAATGTTAAATTCTACTTTAATAGTAGTCTGTTCAATTATAATAACAGCAAATACATGTGTAAAAAATTGAATTTAGAATTCTGTTATTGTTTTATTCAAATGTGTTTATAAATATTATTTAATAAGTAATTCTTTTCTACACTTTAAGTTTAAAATATGTAAATTAATTGTAAATTAACCCCCTCCCCTTTACTTTTTATTAGCTTTGTTGCCCTTATATTTTTATTCTGTGAAAAAGTCCACCTTCATTGGTTTTTTTAAATTGATAACAGAATTCATATGGAGTGAAATTCAATCACACATGTTTTCTTTAAATATATTAATTCTGTAAGAAATATATATATATGACAAATATAATTTTAAATTAATATGGACTTAAGATGAAATGTGTAGACCTAATCTAAATATCCAAATGTATATAGGACTAAATAGCTAAACAGATGATAGTAAATTTTATAGATTAAAGTTTATTGATGCACTTAAAATAAATTGTTTATTCTGAATTAAGTTAATTGTGAAATTTTATATATTTTAAAGAGAGTTAATAAATTTATGAAGTATTAAGAGAATCCTATTAAGTGAAATATTATTGTTTAGGTAATTAAAAATGTGTCCTATCATCTTGAATCACAGCTTTTCAAATGATTTATAAAATACGTAGTGTGCTCAACTATACGATTTCATTGGTCCCTAAATTTTAAGGGTATAAATGTATTCATAAAGTAATGTCATTTTGGTTTTAACTTGCAAATTTTCTGGGTTTTATCCTCTCAAATATGAGAGTTTGTCTCCATTCAGTCATTCAAAATTAGTTTAATTACTGTTATTCGTCATCATTTATGAATACTTTATATTCTTGAGATTTAGAAGTATTGGGTGTTTTTCTTTTTTTCATGGTTGTGAAAGGTAAGTCTGTGACTCTGTATTGCAATTTGGTTAAAGTTTTGACATCTCTGCACTTAGATAGTTCCAAATTTAAATTCTCTCTTGTTTTTATGCTTTTGTATGTGTATTTCTGTGTATAGTTGCACCCCCCTCCCACTTAATTTTTTTTTCTCATTGATAAAACTTATCATGGCAGAAGATCAGGCAAAAAACTTGGCTAATATTCAAAAGAAAAATTCCCTTATGGAAAATATTTCTTCAATTCCACCTTTTAGCGGTGTTGAAAATTCAGTTTCTTTTAGTGAATTTTTTGAAAAGTGGGATAGCCTTGCTACCTTTTTCGAATGGGGGGAGGATGAGAAAAAATTCGCTTGGTTTAGCAGAGTTACCGGGGGAGCGGCAAGGTTATTTAAGCTTCATAAAGATAAAAAGGTAGATGAAATTGTTAAAATTTTCAGGGAAAGATACACCAGTCATGTTTCTCCAGATGTAGCCCTTTCAAATTTTTTTAGTTTCAAGCAAACCCCTCAAATGTCGGTGCAGGACTTCTATGACAGAGCCTACGACATGTCGCTTAAAGCCCTAGTTATTGATGGATTACAAGGGGAGGTAGTTAACAAAAGTAGAAACGCTATCTTTCACTCAATGCTTTTGGGAAATCTGTCCCCAGAAATAAGAAAAGGGGTCATTACGAAAAACCCACAAACGCCTGAAGAAATCCTCACTGTTGCATTGCTTGAGGAAAAAGCGTGCAGGAGTATAAATCCATTCTATAACCTCCAAAATGAAATTAGTGCTCCATTTATACCTGAATCTGTACCACAAAATTTAGCCTGTGCAGCTATGTATCCCCAAAATGAGTATAAACAATCACAGCAGGACATCAGCAATTTGAAAGACCAGGTAGATTTGCTGTCAGCAAAAATTGACAGTTTAGTTCGAATTCAGGAAAGGCAGAGTGAGGTCCAGAGCCAGGAAAGAGCACAATTCAGAAATTTTCAGTGTCATTTGTGCTCAGAAAGTGGACATTATGCACGAGATTGCCCACAGGCGAGGTACCAGTATAACTTTGGTAGGAGCAGGCATAATAACTATAGGGGCCGTGGAAACTATAACAGTAATTATAGAGGAAATTCAAACCAAGCAGGGAATGGTAACTATAGGGGAAATAGAAATAGAAATGAATATAATTATAGGGGTAGAAATGACTACAGTTATAGAGATAGTGATGACTACATAAATAGAGGAGATAATAATAGGGACAGACATGAAAACAGTAATGGAAACCAACCGAGTAATGATGCTAATGCCCAAGGTACTCCTGCGAGGCCTTTAAACGGTTAGAGGCCGGATCTTTAATGGTCGAATTGATCCCCCAAAAGCCAAACGACTCACCCCCTGTATATAGTGTGTTTTCACCCCATTTATATAGTCTCCCAGTTACTAAAATTACTGTAAATAATAAAAATATTACTGCGTTATGTGACTCGGGATCGGCTATCAATTTGTTGAGTAGCACTATGCTCAATTTGTTCACGGGTTGCCCTATAGAAGAGTGTTGCACACCGATTGTGACAGTAACTGGTCAAAAAGTTAATCTCAATCAAAGTGTACTCGCAACATTTAAAATTAATGATACGCTGTGCAAGGCACAGTTTTTTGTTGTACCAGGTCAGCTGGCGGAGGAATTTTCTGCTATTTTGGGAATGCCTTTTTTAAAAAAGTATCGAGTTCTCATTGATTGTTCAGACAATGCTATCACTCTTAGAAGCCCTGAACAAACCCAATGTAAACAAAAAATTGATATGCAAAGTCATTCCAAATTAGAGACAAACAAGGGTTGCCATAATCTTAGTGAGTCTACTGAGAGTGTGGAAAACGTCGAGGAAAATACTGAACAGTGTCAGGATTCTGTAAATAATGTAGGGGTTATAGTAAATAATTGTAAATATAATTGTAAATATATGTATAATAATGATTC
Source organism: Maratus michaelseni (assembly GCA_963931845.1). Classification (NCBI taxonomy): domain Eukaryota; kingdom Metazoa; phylum Arthropoda; class Arachnida; order Araneae; family Salticidae; genus Maratus; species Maratus michaelseni. The sequence goes on from OZ007597.1 coordinate 24,682,932, forward strand.
AAAAATGTGTAATTGTGATAATTGTGACCCTGAAAATTCCCAGTGCAAATATGTCAACAAAGGTGAAAGGGAGCAGAAGGTAGACTGTAGTAGTAATGTAAAGACAGTTCAGGGTACCATAAGTAGTATTAGTGGAGAATTCGATAATGGTGGGCAGAATAAGGTGTCAAGTGAAAGTAATAGTGTCTTGCAAAGTGAAAAAGTAGAGGGTACCACAAATAACTACAGTATACCACAGACTACTGAGGCTCAACAAGTAAACCATATTGCACAACATGCGGATAATGCTAGCAAATCTGATGAGACTGTTTTTTATGATATGGAGGAACAATTAAGTGGGAACACACAAAATAATGAGAGTGAAAATAGAATGAGTAGCAATGAGAGTAATGACAAGACTATCATAGGCATTGCCGCATTATGTGACAAACTTACAATTCCCCCCCAAACTAAAATTTTAGCTAATGTTAAGTGTAATAAAGAATTAAATGTAAATGTTAATGACCCTATAATGTTAGAACCCCTTGCTAGAAGTATGCATCAAGGCCTCCTTATTTCTAGAACCATTTGCACACAAGAGCATGGTTTATTTTTATCTTTTGCTAATTTCTCAGATAATTCTATTAATTTAAATAAAGGAACATATGTTGCCAAAATTCTTAAATGTAAAGACAACTTAAATTTAACCCCAGAGATATGTAATTTAAATTGTAATGTAAATGTTGACCCCCCAATTGCAGATTTCGACCATGCAGATTTAAAATGGAGCTCTGAAATTAATTTAGACCACTTAGACACCCCTTTAAAAGCACAAATGCAAGATTTCCTGGATAAGAACAAAGATGTGTTCGCAGCCTCTGTACTAGATTTACCTGGCTGTGACACTATTCCCCATACCATAAATCTAACCTCTGATAAACCAGTTCGTTGCAAAGCATATAGAGTCCCTTATAAACTGCGCCAGGAAATGGAGGACCAATTAAACATTTTATTAGAAGCTAATATTTTGTCACCTTCAATGTCAGAATTTTCTTCTCCAGTCATTCTCGTACAAAAAACAGATGGTACATACAGATTAGCTGTTGATTTTAGGAAGCTAAATAAAAACTTGGTAAAAGATGCATACCCCATTCCTAATATCACAGACTCTGTAGACTCCCTTTCAGGTGCCAATTATTTTTCAACTCTCGACCTTACTAGTGGTTTTTTTCAACAAGTCATTAGACCTGAAGACATGCATAAAACTGCTATTATTACGCATAAAGGATTATTTGAGTGGTCGCGCAACTGTTTTGGATTGGCTAATTCAGGAAATAGCTTTCAGAGATTAATGAATGCCATTTTTGGGGATCTCGGAAATTTGGGTATATTAGTGTATATTGATGACATTGTAGTATCTTCTAAAGACATTGAGTCTCATTTTACCAAACTTAACTTAGTATTCGAAAGGCTTCGCCAACATAACTTAAAACTTAAACCCAGCAAATGTAATTTCCTGACAGACAAAATTCAGTATCTTGGTTTTGAGATTCATGGTGGTCAAGTATCCCCCATTAATAAAAATATTGAAATTATAGAAAAGTTACAACCTCCTACAAATCGTAAAGGTGTCAGATCTTTCATCGGCACATTGTCTTTTTACAGACGCTTTATCCCAGATTTTACTAAAAGAGCAATTAATTTAATAGACCTCACTAAAGAAACAGGGCGTTTTGTCTGGAACGAGGCAGCCCAGCGGGAATTTGATGATCTTAAGAAAGCTCTTATCTCAAAACCTTGTTTAGCTTTACCTGATTTTGACAAAGAATTCATTATATATTCTGATGCAAGTAGTGAATCTTTAGGGGCAGTGTTATCACAATTGGATAATAACAAAATGATACACCCTGTCGCCTTTGCTAGCAGGAGACTGAAAGATGCAGAGACAAGATACTCTGCCACCGAAAGAGAACTTTTAGCCCTTGTCTGGGCCACTGCACATTTTAAGTGTTATATAGCCAGTACACATTTTTCCATTTATACAGATCATGCTCCACTCACCTTTATGTTGAAGATTCAGGATCCCACGTCACGCATGGCCAAGTGGATATGCACTTTATCAGACTATAACTTTACAATAAACTATGTCAAGGGAAAATGTAACAGTGTGGCAGACTTCCTATCGCGTTTTGCTAATGTAGAGAAGCCTACAAGTGCAGTTAGCTGCAATTTTAGTATTCAGGTAGCTAAAGAAACATCTTTTGAACCATACTCAAACCTTATGGGAAAAATTTGCGAGTTCCAAAAATCGGACACGAAATGCTGTGAAATTGTAAAAAAATTGGAGCAGAAATTGGAAATCTCACCTAGGTATATGAAATTCTTTTTTAGAGACGATATCTTGGTATGTGAGGATACTAGAGAATCTTTGATTTTAAACAACCCCATCAAGTTAGTGGTTCCTAAGGAACTGGTTTTGCAAGTGTTCACTCTAACACACGACTCTCTAGCTGCTTGTCATCAAGGTTTCCAGAAAACAATTGACCGCATCCGAGAGCACTTTTACTGGCCAGGGATGTCGGCAGATGTCAAACACCTGGTAGAATCTTGTGTTAGTTGTCAAGAGAAAAGAGCCCATAAGGCAAATCAGCTTGCCCCCCTTCAGCGTATGCCCACCCCTGAATTTCCTCTAAATAAAGTACACTTAGATATTATAGGCGTCTTGCCACAAACATTTTCAGGAAATAAATATATAGTCACATACATAGACTCTTTTACCAAATGGCCAGAGGCGTATGCTGTCAGTTCAATTACTTCTGATGTAATAGCGGACACGTTGGCAGATTTCATATCCCGATATGGAGCACCGTGTTATATAACGACAGATAATGGAAAAAACCTAATATCGGATGCGATTGAGCATGTATACAGTATGTTTGGCATAAAACATATCAGAACATCTTCTTATCATGCACCCGGAAATGCTCAGGTGGAACGCCAGAATAGAACATTGAAGAATGCACTTTCTCATATTGTAAATCAAAATCAAACAGACTGGGACTCTAAACTTAAATTTGCTCTGTTAGCAATGCGGACCGCTGTACATTCATCAACAAAGTTAACACCGGCAGCTGTCATGTATGGTAGAAACTTAAATCTTCCCTATCATGTATTTTCACAACCACCTAAACTTAATTACAACGATGCACCGTCTTTCTGTGAACTTGTAATTCCTGCTCTCCAAAAAGTATATGCAGAAGTCCATAACAATCTAGTTAAAGCAGCTGAAACTCAGGAGAAATACAGAGAAAAAACAGCAGTGTGTAAAAATCTAAAAGTAGGTGATCTAGTGTGGCTTTACACACCTAGAATTGAGCCAGGACAGACTAAAAAGCTAAGTAAATTAAATAACGGTCCTTTTACTATTATTGAACAATTAAATAATGTAAATTTTAAGATCGCTTTAGTTGCTAACCCGAAAAATACCCAAGTTGTCCATGTTGATAGACTAACGTTATTCAAAGACAGGAAGATTACTAACCAAAACAATCCACAACAACAAACGACTAACGGAAATTCGATTCACAATCCGCCCATCGATGAAACAGAACCGATTCAGAGTGGCGAGCAACCAACCCACCTCCGTACTACTAGACATAGACGATATTTCGCATGGGTTCCGCCCCCTTTAGCGCAAGAAAACGAGAATGATTGCAACACTGAAACCGTAACTAAGGAAGACGAGGAGGAGGCGCGCAGCGTTTCAACCGAAATTGGTGCTCTTTCCCCACAACCACAGGTCAGTCCGGGAGGGGAAGAGTCACATCCACAGATTGCTCCGGTAGGGGAAAGTTCGGGTAGCACACAAGAGGAGCCTAATATTGCTGAAAGAGGCAGAGAGGTTGATCAGTCCGATAGCAACAAAAAAGCAACTGAGGGTGATTCGATACGGCCTGTCGCGAAATCGAAACGCCTCGGTCGTTCTAGATCGACTCCACGGGTCGATTATTCCTTTCGGGACAGAAGCGTTCGTCCCATTTATAAAGAGTAACGACTTTATCTGTTTTGCACTCAATGTTTTCTGTATATAGTCTAATTAATTTGTATTTATATGTGTTTAGAGGAAATTTATCGAAATTAAAACTCGGATTTGAAAATTTTTCAACTTAAAATGGGTTTGTTTTGATTGCTTTCCGGAAGTGTTAGAAAGCGTTTTTGGAGCTTTATATGTACCTTTTTTAGAAAGGTATTGGGTATTATGTTATATTTTGGCATGCATACCGCTCCGCACCCACTTTTTGTAAATTTTTATAATTTTTTAACCAGAATTCGTGCTATTTCTGGGATGTTTGGAGTTTTTTGGGGGATGTTTTGAAAATTACGTGATGCAAGCGAAGGGATTTGGGTAAATTTTTTTTTTTCCCCTTTTTTACTTCCTTTTGAAAATATAATTGTATTGTATATATATAGCTAATTCTAACACTTATTTAGTTTACTTATTTGTGTTACCTTCTCGGAAGTTGTAATTTTTTGGGTATATGTGCAAATCTTACAGAGATATTTTATACATTTCTGTATTTGGGGTGTGACTTATTTACAGCCGTACATATACACTTTCGGTGTGTACATTTTTATGCCTTCTATATTCTATTCTCTTCTGTAAATTTGGGTAATTGTGTTTATATTTTCTTTTTCCCTTTTTTTTTTTTTTGCATTTTTTTTTTTTAATTTTCCCCTTTTTATATCTTGTTGGCAGAGTTACCTGGTAGTAGTGGAATTTGTTTTTCACATTTTTTTTTGCATGTTGTTTTTAGTTTCTGCATTTTTAAAGTTGTCTAGGCTATGGTAATTGTTCCCATAGGAATACAGAGTTGCAGACATACACTAATGTATGCACAATGATCTGTAAGTGCATTTGTACACTCCAAGTAAAACCCCAACAATCAAAATATGAACTTTTCAAATGAATAGGGGTTCCCTGCTAATACAATGAACTTGCATTCATGTATTTTTTTTTTTTTTTTTTTGTAAAGCATTCTAAACTGAAAATGAAATATTGCATCTCTGTTGTGTTTTTTTTTTGTGTTATGCTATTTACATGTATGTAACCTAGTGCTATTTCTATGAATTTGATTTAAATAGTTTTTTTTATTACCTTTGACTCACACACTGTTATATGTCGAGTAAAAGATTTTATTTGTGTATTATGTATATATATATCTACATCTGCATCTCCAGCCTGTGTCTTGATGTGTATGTAAATTGTGAAAATTACCAGTTGGCAGTCCTTCACATGTTAATTAACCTTAAACTTAAATTTATTTAATTTTAGCAACAATTTTGGGGCCTAGCTGCAGTTACACATGGCAATTACGGTGGAGTGGCATACTCACTTGTAGAAAGTAGTAGTGGTGAAATGAGAGTTCACCGTCTGGATATCTGGTCTGTTTCGGGAAGTTGGTGAAAATTTTCAGTAGGTATCATCTAATACAGATAACTGTAGGCAAATCTGAAGGCAAGGATAGAGGCTCAGTTGGTTGTGATAAACCCCATGGTTACTTATATGGCTCACAGCTTTTACTTATGTATAAATTCCTTTTTAAACTCAATTCCATTTTTCTTTTAGGGATGTGGTCAGGTGGACGGTTCATTGTGTGCAGCTCGAATTGCACATTCCGGAGTGTGACGAGCGGGGTTTCAACTATGTGATGCTTGGAAGCTCTTCGAGTCGCTGTTTGATTTGTTCGAGTATCTTGGACCCACGTAGGTGTTTCTCCAGCAGGCAGTAAACCATTTTACCTTCATTTTTCCAATTTTTTGGTTTTAACCAGTCTAGGTTAACTAACTTGGAGTAGGAAATCGAGTTCTCCATTGGGAGTTAGCTTTATACTTTCTTTTTTTTTTTGTAAAAAAAAAAAAAAAAAAAAAAATTTTTTTAGTCAAAATTTTTTTTTTTATTCAGGATAGGGGAGTCTTGTTGTAGAATTTTTCGCAAATTCTAAATTTTTAACTTATATTAACATAACCCTTCATTTCTCTAAATTTTCAGTTAATTTTTCTTTCACTTTCTTTTTTTTTTTTAAATGTATAACATAGTAAGTAATGCAGTTCTTTCTTCCAAATTCTAGTTAAATGTTCCTTTTTTTTTCCCTTTTCGTAATATCAACCCCAAGTGTAAATTGTTGTGACCTTGTTGTTCAACCCCACTTATTCCAGGAAAAATACCCGCAAAGTTTAACCTTGTAGGACATGCAGTCAACCTTCCCCCAGGATTTCGGTCAAAAAAGGACCATTAGGTGACCCGTTCCTTCAAATATTTTTCTGTTACCATGTAGTTAGCGCATAGTAACAGAAGCGATAGGCCCCCGTTCCCCCTTTTTTTTAAATGGGTAGGTCCCATATAGGTTCGAGGAGAGAGAGGTGATACGAGAAGGTCAGTCAGTGAGTAGAGAACAACGTATGATGTAGGTGCGAGTCGAAAAAATTTGGAGCGGGCGAGGGGGATTTTTGGCGGGAAAATGCGCCCCGCTACCCCTGAGCTCCGAAGCATGAGCGCAAAAAAAAAAAGGGCATTTGTACTACAGAAGAGGCTAACTAAAAAGGATGCTGGTCCTATAAGTATTTTTTGCTATCTCCATTACAGAGGTTTTTAGGAGATATGAGCTTTCCTCAACTTTGAGCCGAGGTAGTACATGAAAGTTCGGAATGTGTTGGATGAGGATCGAATTAAAGAGCAGAAGGAGGAATTAATGTTATACTTCAAATAATCCTGCTGCTACATTAAAACTTAATTAGTGTAAGCGGAATTTCTTTCGATATTATCAACACGAATGTCATCGGTGTTACAAATACCAACCCCGATAGTGTAAGCGGAATTTCTCTCGACATCATCGACACAAATGTCATCGGTATTACAAATATCAACCCCGAAATAGCATGTGAAAGCAGTACGTGACCAGTGAGATGCGGTTTTAGGTGGTAAAGAATTTCTCTTTCGGCAAAGTGGGGACTGCCGATGAAGTAGAGGCCATCTTCGACGATAATGTGGTGATCTGATATAAAATTGTTAATCTGTCATCCTGATGAAAATCTCTATAGATGAGATAACTGTTGTGGTCTAAGAAAAATATATGTGAGTAAATTTTGGTTTGTCTATAATGTCATACTATAATTATAATATTCTTTCTAGTACTGATATGAAAATGTTTACTTGTAAATAAACCCACAATTAACCAAGAATCTGTTTTTCCCTTATTAATTTGCATCTATTATTCTGATTAATTTAAATACATTTCTCATGTATTATAACAGTAGCTTAAAAGATTTTATTCAAGTTATCAAACTTTAAATGGTAATGTTAAATTCTACTTTAATAGTAGTCTGTTCGATTATAATAACAGCAAATACATGTGTAAAAAATTGAATTTAGAATTCTGTTATTGTTTTATTCAAATGTGTTTATAAATATTATTTAATAAGTAATTCTTTTCTGCACTTTAAGTTTAAAATATGTAAATTAATTGTAAATTAACCCCCTCCCCTTTACTTTTTATTAGCTTTGTTGCCCTTATATTTTTATTCTGTGAAAAAGTCCACCTTCATTGGTTTTTTTAAATTGATAACAGAATTCATATGGAGTGAAATTCAATCACACATGTTTTCTTTAAATATATTAATTCTGTAAGAAATATATATATATGACAAATATAATTTTAAATTAATGTGGACTTAAGATGAAATGTGTAGACCTAATCTAAATATCCAAATGTATATAGGACTAAATAGCTAAACAGATGATAGTAAATTTTATAGATTAAAGTTTATTGATGCACTTAAAATAAATTGTTTATTCTGAATTAAGTTAATTGTGAAATTTTATATATTTTAAAGAGAGTTAATAAATTTATGAAGTATTAAGAGAATCCTATTAAGTGAAATATTATTGTTTAGGTAATTAAAAATGTGTCCTATCATCTTGAATCACAGCTTTTCAAATGATTTATAAAATACGTAGTGTGCTCAACTATACGATTTCATTGGTCCCTAAATTTTAAGGGTATAAATGTATTCATAAAGTAATGTCATTTTGGTTTTAACTTGCAAATTTTCTGGGTTTTATCCTCTCAAATATGAGAGTTTGTCTCCATTCAGTCATTCAAAATTAGTTTAATTACTGTTATTCGTCATCATTTATGAATACTTTATATTCTTGAGATTTAGAAGTATTGGGTGTTTTTCTTTTTTTTTAGGTTGTGAAAGATATGAGAATATTGTTACCTCCTTTGATTTTATTTAAAAGTAAAATTTAAAAGTAAATGAATTTATTTTGCCATTCTCTCCCTTTTCTTATATTTTGTATTATGTGTGTTAACTTGTACTAAATTTTGGTGCCCCTTCTTAAATCTAATTACCTGGTGTTTGTAATAAATTTATGGTAACAATATTCAGTTGGTGGTATGTCTTTCTCACCTGGTGTAATGTTAAATTTAAATTCTTGTATAATTAGATTGAAGTTAAATATTGTGAAGTGGTAGAATGTAAGATTATAGTCATAAGATGCATTAAAATAACTTCTTAAAAAAATAGTAACAAGGAAAGACCCAATATTAGTTCTTGAGATATAGTTATCGTGATAATAATGAAAAAAGTAGCATAGTAGCGCCACCTGTAGGGCAATTTACACAAAAACGTAAGCAGCATCTATTTATGTCAAGGTCTAACAGAATCTAAAGTTTGATTAAATTCCGCGCATCAGTTCGTGAGATATAGCTATCGTAAAAAAAAGTAGTATGGCAGCGCCACTTGTTGGGATATCTACACCAAAACGTAATCAGCATCTATTTATGTCAAGGTCTAACTCAACCTGAAGTTTTATGAAAATAAGTTCATTAGTTCTTGAGATAGAGCTATTGCGGAAATCGTGAAAAATGCAGCATAGCAGCACCACCTGTCGGGCGATTTACACCATAAACGAATCAGCACCCATTTATATCACGGACTAACTGAATATAAAGTTTTATTAAATTTCGTACATTAGTTTTTGAGATAGAGCACCCACAAAATTTTTGTCACATATACAGATAGACAGACAGACAGAGTCACAGACAGACATTTTCTAAAAATGGTCAAATCGTGTTCAGGACCTTCTAAAACGTATAAATCCGTCGAAAACCGGAAGTCGAAAATTTTCATGAATCCAATACTTTCTTTTTGTAAAGGTAGAAGAAAGTAAAAATGCAAGTTATGTAACTGAGAAACACAAATACGGGTTGAACCTTTCTTTTTTCATATGCCAGGCGGCCGTTTTATTAAAAAAAAAATTTTCGAATAAAATTGCGTAAAAGTTATATTTTTAGAAAGATCTTTCAAAAAATTGTTTGTTTGAGAGAGGAATTACATTCAAATATGTATAGATTCTGAGATAACATCAGTTGAAATTAGGTTGACAGCCTAAAATCTGAATTCAGTAAAGTAAATAATCACAAGAGTTTCGTTCATCATGAGTCATCATAAAAATATTAAACCATGGAGGTAATCATTCGCAAAGCAAGATCTCCATGGTTAATTCGCATCTGTAAAGTGGCATACATAATAAGTGAAGGCATGCTCATTTCGCTCATAACAGACGATATAATTCATTTCATTGAAATAATAACGATTTTTTTTTACATTGTAAAACTAGTTATACTACGAACGCACCTCATTTGTCACGTTCAACGTACAATTTCCAACTTGTTTGTTAAATAAATTACTTATCGAGTTATAAGCGATTCGTGTCACGTGACTATACGCGTTTGTCTCTTTTCTAGCGCTGCAGCATTGAGAGTCCGGTTCAAAACGCCCAATTTGACAGTATTTTCTGAAAGCCTTTACCAAAGAATGGAAAATGTATTTCAATTACAGAGTTTTTGCATGAAAACACCTGCCAATTGCATTCGTTTCCGAACAAACACGAATTCAGAAATGTGTCAGGAAGTAGTTCTTATGGATTTGAGAGCAGTCGCAAGGGATCAGAAAAAATCTTGAAGCGACTTTCCGAAATGATTTTTTTCAAAAGGGTCAGTATTAATATTTTTTTAAACCGAAGACGTCTTCTTTTTGAAGCTCAATTTACGCTCCCCTCGTTAGCCGTGAACGATTTGTTTTTCATATTTTTACTAAAAATTCATGGTGCAGAACAAAAGTTGCGAAAAAAGACGAAGATTTTGAGAGTGAGTTTCGAAAAATATCTTCTTTGAAAGGGTTAATATCAATATTTTTTAAACGTATTGCATCTTAGGAAAGAAAAAGGAACATAGATATGTTTTTTGATATTTGGATTTCCGAAGCCGATCTCAATTTTTTAAACATCGCACAAATTAAAAAAAAAGAAAAACGAAATTTACAAAAGTTAGTTCTATAAACGATTATTTTTCAAAGAGTTAACATTAATATTTTTAGTTTCTTCTATCTTTACAAGATGAAAGTATTGGATTCATGGAAAATTCAACTTACGTTTTTTCACAGATTTACACGTTTTAGAAGGTCCTGAATACGATTTGACTGTTTTTAGAAAATGTCTGCCTGTGAGTCTCTCTCTGTGTATGTGTCTGTGACAAAAACTTTGTGGGCGCTCTATCCCAAGAACTAATGGACGGAATTTAATAAAACTTTAGATTCAGTTATGCCTTGATATAAATTGGTACTGATTAGTTTTTGGTGTAAATTTCCCAACAGGTGGCGCTGCTATGCTGTAGTTTTCACAGCAGCTATACCTCAAGAACTAATGCACAAACTTTCATCAAACTTCAGCTTCAGTTAGAAGTTGACATAAGTTGTTGCTTACATTTTGGCATAAATTTCCCAACAGGTGGCGCTGCTATGCTGCAATTTTTCAGGACTTACACAGTTTTAGCGATAGTCATATCGCAAGAATTAATTTACGGAATTTCATCAAACTTCATATTCTGTTATTGACGTTGAAAAGGCTCTCGGGAAACATTTCTTATGAAAGTGTTAGCATTGTTATTTTTTCGAACGAACTGTGGCGTTTTAAAAGTATAAGTACGATCTTTAATTCGGTGTAATCGTTTTTTCAGTATTTTGGTTAGTTATATGACTGTTGGCTTTGAAAAATAAGGTCAGAACTCGAGTTCGACATTTATTAATTTTTTTTTAAAGGGCTCATATTAATATTTTTTCAAACGAAATGCTCTGTTTTAAAGCTTAAAGAAGGTAGATGTGGTTTGGTGTCTTTCATTTTCCGTATTTCGAAGGGTTCGATTGATACGCGCTTAGAAAAACTGGGCGAAATAAATGCCGCTTTCGCACTTCGATCTTCTCTACTTCCACGCTTTGGAACGGTGTTCTGTAACGCAGCCACGATCCTCATCCAAATTTTCAGACATCTGTGTGCGGTAGATTTTCTTAGCCATCGTACACAGACAGACATCTTTTTTTTTAAAATCCGTATCGATAGATAACATTACACGGCATACGTATATAATGGCATATAACTTAAACTTTAAAAGTTTCTTACAAACAATATAAAAATATCTTCTAATCTAACTTATTTTTCAACATTTTACTTTATTATTCTGGACGGGCTTTTGGATAGTAAATTTAAAAATTTATTCACACACACTAAAGTTAACTCCCTCATCTCTCATGCATGAATTATTTTTAAGTGGATTAAAAAAGCATTATTTTGCATTAAAAATGAATTATTAAGAATATATAATGTTTAATTTTTAAAAATCTTACAATTATTACCCTCTGCCTGTCCTGTATGGAACTATATGCATGTACATAATACAAAGGCTGTCCCTCACGGGGCCCTTTCCAGCTTAGGGCCCGATACAAGTATACCCCTATCACCCTTTGAACATGTTACTGTCACTCACATAATGATATTTTAGCCAAAATAGTTTTCTAATATTTCACATATTAATGCAAGACGTCATATAAGTGAGTAAACTGATTGCGTAAGATATATTGAATACAGAGGGTCCTGAGAATGTCCATACTTTGAGTCTTTAATTTTCTAAATAAAGTCTTGACGACTTTAAATTAGTGCATTATTCCATATCGACTAGTTTTTAATTTAGTAATGGAAATAATTATTTTGTGTACACACAAAATAGTTATTTTTACTTATTTCTTAGATAATTTTTTTATATGTACTCAAAATTTTCGGATAAATGAGAAATAAATTCCACTTTTTTACTGTTTTCTTTTCCTCTTATGCTTTTCTCTTATACTTTGTAACAAATATTAAATTAATAATAATAATAAAAAAGGATTAGAGAAAATAAAAGAAACAGTACAGAAAAAGCATAAATGTAACGTAAGTATTATGTACCATGAATTTAGAAGAAAAAAAATCCCAATTAGGCAATTACTGAAACTTACTTTCTGATAAAACGACAATGAATAATGAGGCAAAGAGTATGAGCGATGAACATTTTTGGCCTAAGGCATATGTACGGCTGCCGGCGATCTTTGAAACTAAAACCATAGTCCTTTCAGGAATACAGGAAGTTCCGTTCTATTTGTAACATGAATGATCAATTATTTAACATCTTTCAGCCTTCTCGGTGGGGTGTTTCCTGTGGTTCTGTTGAAAACATTCTAAGCTACATTTCTAGGAAATGCTTTTCAGCTTGTAAAAATTTAAAAAAAAATGAGTAAGTTCAGATTTGAAACATTATAAAATTTCTAAACTTGTTCCATACAGACCGGGCTCCCTTTGCTCCCGGGCAGTTACCCCCTGTGCCCCCCCCCTCCTCTCACCGGCCCTGGTATTGACATATTTTGTCTAGATACCGATCTCCGTATTTTCCGATCAGTCTGAACAGTCATCATACGTGGTCATCCACATCTTGGTTTCCCCTTAAAATTATCATTTCTAGAGAATACTTGATATATACCTCGCATTGATAGATTTAAAACTTTTGCAATTTCAATTTAAAAACTTTAAAAATCTCATATTTTGTGAATTCTTTACCCTTTGCATTTTTAAAACAAGAGGAAATAATTTCTCCACCTTTTATACTTTTATAAAAGTGCAATATGATGTCATACAACGTCATACTTTTATAAAAGTGCAATATGATGTCATACAACGTCATTACGCACGGCCAATCCTGTGTTTCTAAAAAAATTTGCATAAAGTGCTTAAACTTTTGAGACAGCGTTTCTTCAAGAAAAAAGAAAAATTAAATAAAAATAAATATATTTTTTATTTTAACCACCCAAATGGCTTATTTTATTTTATTTTTATTAAATGTCGAGTATTGTAAATTAGCATAAAATATTTTCTTCTTCAATTATGTTTAAACCAGATTTGCAGAGTGCTTAAACTTTTGAGACACACTATAGCATAATTAAAAAAGTATTTTTTATTTTGAAAAGTCTAATTTGTAAACAGTTTTCTCTCTTTTTTTTTTTTTTTTTTTTTTTTGGTAAGTAAAACAGTATTTGATTCTGAATGTTTCATGCTTTTCATTGATGGTGTAATTGTGAATGATGTTATCAAGAATTCTTTAGATGCTTTTTTAATGTTTATGGCAGCATATTATGTATTTAATATAAAGTATCCTGAGAGTATTGCTACAATACTAGAATTTATGCATCTTCAATATATTAAAGTAACATTTTGAAAAACAATATACAGTAATCTCTCACATCACCTCATTTATACGATCTCTGAGTTATATGTTGACTTTAGAATGTCTTGTGTATAGATATGTAATGTTATTTAAATTTAAGTGTCTTATTTGTCGTTTTTTTTGGTTAGTCCTTGCACTGACATACGAGTGAGAGGTTGGTTGGTTGGTTGGTTGTTTAGAGTTTAATGGTGCAAGGTCCCATTGGGGACAAGCTGTGCCAAAGAAAAATTGTGTTTAAAAAAACCACAAGTAATGCCAACAAAAGCTAAAAAAGAAACAACATTTAATGAGAAAGTTATCTGGATGGCTTCAACAAATTTTCAAGCGATTAAATCAGCATAAATTTAATGATGGTTGGTTGGTTGGTTGTATAGGGTTTAATGGTGCAAGGTCCCATTGGGGACAAGCTGCGCCAAAGAAAAAATATATTAAAAAACCACAAGTAATGCCAACAAAAGCTAAAAAAGAAACAACGTTTAATGAGAAAGTTACCTGGATGGCTTCAACAAATTGTCAAGCAATTAAATGAGCATAAATTTAATGAACAACAAATAAACATTAGTACTTATGATAAAATTAAACTACAAATGAATCATGATGAAAATCTACCCGATAAAAGCATAAAAGGTACAAAGTATAATAAAATGAAGTGGTCATTATTTAAATTGACAAATAAATATAAGGATTCAGGCGTTGAAATGAAAAATGGATCTATTGTAAGGATTTCACATTTCATCCAGTCAACAACAGATAAAGAAATAAATATCGTGAAAAAAGATTTTTTTTTTAAACTGCCTTTCCAGTAATGTGAATATTCCGATTCAGTAAATTATCATCAAAATAGAAAGTCTACCCACTATAAGAAATTAAGTGTAAAATTATAAAGATGACTTTGTATCTTTTCTACTTTGCGATTTTGAGGAAAAAAAACATAAAAAGCTAATTATAAGAAATGCCTGGATTTTGAAGACATTTGCGTTCTACATTCTTTAAGCAATCAATCATATTTTTATATTGTTTATTTTGTGAATAGTTACTTTTCTTGTAAAATAATTTTAAAAAATGCTTTAAAATATTATTTTAATATCTACCTTATCTAGAAGACTGTATAAATTTTCAGTAGTAGAATTCATTGAAGAACAGGGAAGTCTGTTCATAGACCCAAATATCTGGATAAATTTTAATGCAAAATCTTATCCACTGTGTTTTTGGTCCCCATTTAAAGTGATAAAAAAGATCCAAGAAGCTACAATAACAGCTAAAGCATCAGATCCAGATTGGACAGAATATAAGGTTAAGATTGTGTGTCAGTCAAGTAATGGGTACCCCCATCCAGATATAGTCAAACAGTGTATAAAACAAATATTAAGATTTCTTAAAAAAGTGAGGTATAAAAATAATACAGTACGAAATACAATCTGGATGGGGTCACCACATCCAGATGTCAAGTTAAACAAGTATAAACTTACATTGTTAAATAAAACATGAAGGATATATAAAAACTATATCTCAAAATAAAAGCCAGCATGTTTTAAAAAATGAAAGAGTGCCCAATGAGGTTTGTCAATATTGGCGATGATGAATGAAAATAAATTCTATACAAGTGCCCGAGGCCCGGGCAATCAATTAAAATATGATAAATGGTCAGGCAATCAAAATGACAATGTGGACACATGGGTGCATCCTTCCGAAGTAAGAGATGTTTATGGGTTATCCTTGAATGGCCAATTCTCAGACGAGTCAGAAGAACATCTGTTTTTCTTGGATAAATCGGAAGCCAGGTCATGATTAAAGGTTTGATATGGTGTAGCTTATTATTGTTATCTAAATACCAACTTTCTTGCCATTTATTATTGATCTGTATCTAAAAATAGGAGAAGTCGTAAGAAAACAGTTATTTCTTTTAAAGAAACAGATACAAACAAAAGCAGAGCAAATGACAGCTAGTGCTGCTGCTACCGTAATATGATTGGTTCATCAAGGAGGCGTTACTCATAAGCACACGTTTTAAACATATAAATAGTAAGGTCTAAGTGGCCATTAGTGCCATTACTTGTTCTCGTGAATATGAGAATTAATCAAGTAAATAGTGAGAATATATTTATTGATGTCAACCCTAAAAGGTTGTTAGTTATCGTCTTCTGCCTGTTCATCGACTCATCTATTTACTGTATTGAGATTGCTAATTAATTCAAGCTGCTTTCTTTGGATAAAATGTTAAGCTTTGTTTGTAAGTTGCTTCTTATCTGCATATACTTCATCATTCTGCTTTATTGAATAAATGTTAGTTTGAAGTCACTATAATATCTGTATTATCACTGCCTCTCAATTACACCTAACATTTATTTTGAAAACAAAAGAGTTCAATTACGATCTTGTGTTAAGAACAAAACCAGCGTTAAGTTTCCATATTCTGACTTTTACATATTTTTAACTCTGCAAAACTTAATTCTGCATAATAAACCCACATTAATTTATCTCTACTTATCACTGTCCGAAGAAAACAAGCTCTAACGATTGAATATCTGCTTGTCATTGCTGTCGCGTCAAAACAAAGCCTCTTTCCTGGATCCCATATTGACATGTGACGAGAAATGGGTAATGTATATCCAAAAGAGAAAACATCATTAGTCTATTTGTGATTTTACCATGGAATAGCACACTTCTTGTATTATAATCACCACGTCTGTTTAACACTAGAACGACCAAGAGCGGTCATTTTTACCGCTACGAAATGAATATATTGCGAATCAAACCAGAAATTTCTTTTCAAATAAATTAAATATAAATCTCTCAGAAATAGGTTAAATGAATAAGTTAAATAGTTTTGAAAATATTCTGGTGCGAATTAGTTTTATAAAACTTGAGTAAAATTTCCGGTCGTTCTAGTGTTAAGAATCATCCGCCTTGCACGTGGTTCTCAAGCAATAGTTAATATTTCTCCATAGTAAAATAACCTCTCCATGATAAATAATGGAGCCGTTACAGTTCGCTCTTCTCTCAGAAATATAATTTATCTCAAATAGCAAATATAAATAGATAAAAACTGCATCTTATTTAAAAATTGAAGAATTAATTTGCTTTCTAATAAATGAAACTCACAGTACAATTGCAATATTTCTATGAAGATATATTATATTATAAGAAGTATTTATTAAATTTTCTGTAATCAATATTTCAATTATTTTTCTTTAGGATTACACACAATGTCAATATTTAAATTTTAACAAAAGATAATTTTGAAATTTATCAGAAAATATTTTCCAAGTGTTTGATTATAATATGGTTGGTTGGTTGATTGGGGTTTTATGGCACAAAGTCCCTTTAGGGACATGCTGCGCCAAAAAAAAAAAAAAAAAGAACATCTAATTGAAATATAAAATCGATTTAAAACTTTGTCATAAAAACAAGATGAATGAAAATGACACAATTAAATAAAAAGAGTGATATGATGATAAATGTATAATTAAAATCATTCAATGAAAATATAACACATGTAATAGAAATAAACACACGTTTTCACAATTAAAATATAAACAATCTTTAAACTAACAATTTGTAAAATGTTCAATAAACTAACAGTCGGTATAAAACTAACAGTTGGTATAAATTTGCAATAAACTAACAGTTGGTAAAATTTTTAAGTTTCGAGCAGAAATACATTTACAATCACGTGGGCTCAAATTCCTCAAAAACAGTATTATCATCATCATTTGAGTCAGAGCTGTAAGACTCTGAAACCATATCTACCTCTGCATAGTGTAGCAGCTGTTTGGAATCCTTTGTAGTAGGAAGCGGTGTATCAAGACAAAATTTCTTGTTATTTTTGCCCTTCACAGTTTTCCACTGTGAACAGGCTTGGGTTGAGGTTTTCTTTCTCTCATTCTGTGTACATGATTTGTGTTTTGCTTTTTGTCTAGGGAAAACAGGTTTTTTCAAATTGTTTGCAGATGAATTGATTATAATATGTATATTATTGAATTTATATTTTTGACAAGAAAGGTTTGTTTAAGAAATACTTGAACTCCTCAAGATAATAAGAATTATTTTATATTGATATGATGATAAATTTATCTTTGAAGAATTTTTTACATCAAGTTCACTATCAAGATTTTACACAAACCATTATTTTTAATCATATCTTATGATGTTGCCAAAATATTTTTTTCCCATAATATTACAGTATATTAATAGTTTTTCATATCTTCATGCCTGAACTGCATAACTCAAGTCAATCAAAAGTTTTTTTTTCTTTTCTTTCAAATATAGTAAAATTTAAAGTATATTTAAATTTATCATTTAACCAATAAGTACATGTCTATTACTGCTGCTCCAGAACTGAGCTCACCTTGCCAAAAGGCCCAAGGCTTCAATTTTTTTTGAAAGCATGTTCTTAGGTCTTCCTGACCTACTTGAAAACTCTGTGAGGTATTTCATTAGTCAACATATTACACAAGATTATCAATCAGGCTTTGCCACAACTTACAAGGGACATCTCCAAATTAAAATATGACATCCAGGATTTTTAGATTTGTTTGCTGATGTGCAAACAGAATTTTCACAGTTAATAAAAGATAAGGAGAATCTCCAGGATGTTACCCAAAAACTTATTGAAAGGCTACACAGCCAAAAACAAAAGGAAAAAACCCACTTCTAGTATGTGTGATAAATTTTCACAAGTAGAGGATATGTTGCTGCTGTATACATATGAAGCTAACATGTTCACGATTAGTATTTATGCTGCAATCGTCTCAAAACATTATTCGGATCTATATCTGATACTGTTAATGAAAGAATTTAAAAAAATATTAAAGTAATAATACCATTTGAAGCACGTACTCAAACGAGAACACCGAGAATGCTAGTTTTATTGAATCAACCACACTATCTCACTGAAGATACAGTTACAGTGAAAATATACGATATTCATCCGGTTAAATAAATAAAATTTTAAAAATACAAATTAATTTACAAAAAAAATTATTCTTAAGATTAAAAATACATTTTAAGATAAAGAAATTTATTTTAAATTATTATATTAACTAAGAATTATTTAAAATATTTTATGTGCAATTATAAATATTACTTCAAAATTTACTACTTGCGATGCAACATGCGTAGCTTGTTTTCATTTGTATAGAGTCGCAACCTGTCAGTATATTATGACCTGACAGATACCAACATGCCAAAACACTATAATATAAGCAATAGTTCAGACAAAATTGATATATTTAACCTTTTTCATGACTTAGATCTGTGTGGTGGTCCACAATGCAATTTAAATTCATCAATTAATTGCTCTTTTAGTTCCAGAACCACAATGGATTGCTCATTTAACTCAAGCTCGTCAAAATTATCTAAAATCATCACTTAAAATTTGAAAGAAAAAAAAAATCAATACTTGTGACATCATCGAAGCTGTTTCCAATTCCATAGACCATACCATCCCAGCCATTAATTTTGTAAGACATATTCACATAAAAATTCTGAGAATTACAACTGTTTAATTGAACTCACATACAGTATATCCAGATTTTTGAAAAACAGATGATTTCTTAAGATCAATGACCAATTATGTCCAATAAAAAGATTTATAGGTATTACAAGATGTTTTAGTGTCAAGGATGCAATCACCTCGCAAGTTCATGCTCAAAAACCAAAATCTGTACTTGGTGCAGAAGAAAAATGTTCCAAACCTCCAAGATGCAACAATTGCATCAAAAGCAATAAGTTCCATGGACACAATTTCAACGTGGATCACTCAACCTTTGCAAAAAATTGTGAAGTGCTGAGATATTTATTACAAAATGCAAGTATGCCTTGGGTTAAACAACAAATGTCCAACGTAAACCATTTACAAGTGTTCCTGGCAAATAGTCATTTACAGTGTAACTTAGTGATATTTCTTATTTCATACATAATGAAAATTATATACATTACTGAGGTGCACTATAACTTGCTCCCTTGTGTGCATTGTGCTTATTTACAGGGACACACAAAAGATATCTGTTACAGTACATGTGTGATATTTACAGTCTATGTGTGGTAAATGCGTTTTCAACTTTGGTTTGCATTTTCAAGTTTAACTAAATTTTTTCATAGTATGCGTGTGTTTATAAACTCGGTTCTCCATATACAGGGTTAAACACGGAAATCCATTGGTATTACAGACTATGGGAGTTTAAGGGTTACTTAAGGGTAGTTTTTAATTGTATTTATGCATTTTAAATTCGGTTTTAAATGCCGAATTTTAAATTCGGCAACTTAATCTCGGTTTAGTATAGTATGGTGGATAAGGTATTTCAGGAATTTCAAAAATACATATATTTTTAAGATCTAATTTAT
Organism: Maratus michaelseni; assembly: GCA_963931845.1. Classification (NCBI taxonomy): domain Eukaryota; kingdom Metazoa; phylum Arthropoda; class Arachnida; order Araneae; family Salticidae; genus Maratus; species Maratus michaelseni. The sequence continues at coordinate 24,702,905 of OZ007597.1, forward strand.
TTGATTAATGAGAGTTTCTTTTTGTTTCAATAAAGGCTCGTCAAGAAGCATTTAGATGACTCTACGAAATACGGAGGAACCTCGAAGAAGTACAAAGATGTAGGCAAGAAATCCATAGGCTCCAAGAGGAAGAAATACAACAACAACAAGCCGTTCGGGATCAGGCAATACGAGAATTGCAACATCTAGAAGAACAACAACCGTGTGAAGAAGCGCGAATGCGCCGTCGCTTAGACGAAGAACAGTGGCGTTCAGATGAGGAGCACCGTCGCTCAGAAGAGGTAAGGGAAATTATACTAAATGACGTAATTTTGTTGTTATTATAATTATTATTTTTACCATGTACTTCATGAGGATATATTTCACAAAATGAAAGTTTTGCTAGCATTTAAAAGGCATTTTTACAACTTGCTTTCCTAACTATATTCTCTTGGGGTAAAACAAGATATCATGTGGGATAAAAATATATATATATATTGGAAAACATAAACAATCTTTGAAGAAAAGACAGCCAAACTATATGAGCAAGAGCGATTATGACTTAATAAGCTAATAAAGAAGAGAATTTCTTTCCGCAATTTCTCATACTGTAATTAAGATAAAAATTCTTTTGCCATTAAATATTAAATCATTAGACTTATAATCGAAATATTATTAATTTAGTTCCTTAGTAGAAGTTTCTAAGTAAAATATACTGATTTATGTTAAAACAAATACTGAACTTTTTTATATATTATTGAGATCAATGAGAGTTTCTTTTTGTTTCAATAAAGGCTCGCCGAGAAGCATTTAGACAACTCCACGAAATACGGAGGAACCTCGGAGAAGTACAAAGAAGATGTAGGCAATAAATCCATAGGCTCCAAGTGGAAGAGAAACAACAACAAGCTGTTCGGGATCGGGCAATACAAGAAATGCAACATATTCAAGCACAAAGTAGGCGTGAACAGGTGCGGCGTTGCACTGAACGAAAAGAATGCGTCGTCGCTTAGACGAAGAACAGCAACAGTCAGATGAGGAGCACCGTCGCTCAGAAGAGGTACGGGAAATGATACTAAATGACGTAATTTTGGTGTAATTATAATTATTATTTTTACCATGTATTTCATGAGGATATATTTCACAAAATGAAAGTTTTGGCTAGCATTTAAAAGGCATTTTTACAACTTGCTTTTCTATCTATATTCTCTTGGGGTAAAACAAGATATCATGTGGGATAAAAATATATATATATATTGGAAAACATAAACAATCTTTGAAGAAAAGGCAGCCAAACTATACGAGCAAGAGCGATTATGACTTAATAAGCTGATAAAGAAGTGAATTTCTTTCTGCAATTTCTCATACTGTAATTAAGAGAATTATTCTTTTGCCAATAAATATTAATACGCAATGTTCTGTCATAAGCTTTTGCCATTGTCAAAAAATACTGAGACCAAATGGCTGCGTTTTAGAAAGGCTGTCCGTATGTGATGTTCCGAATGGATTATACTATCGATAGTAGACCTACCACATCGAAATCCGCTTTGAAATGCAGCAAGGCAATTGTTTGTTTCTAAAATACGCACGAGGCGGCAATTTACCATTTTTTCAAGAAGTTTGCAAAGGCAGCTGGAGAGTGCTTTCGGCCTGTAATTATTGGGATTGGTAGCATCTTTTCCTGGTTTGGGAAATTATATAATTATAGCTATGCACCAAGCATTAGGGAAAGTCTGCTCCATACATATCCTATTAAAGAAGGAGACAAGATTATTTAAGGATATAGAGCAGAAAGGTGCTTAAGCATAATGTATGTAATCCCATCGTGACCTGGGACAGATAAATGGCTGTCTCTCAAGCATTTTATCATCTCTGATTTAAGAGATGGGTCATTATATGCATATGAATGATGAGAGTAAAAATTAATATTGGTTCTTTTTCAGTTTGTCTTTTGTATGTTAAAAAGGGTTCTGGGTATGAGTCAGAGCATGAAATAGATGCTAGGGTACTCCCTATCGTCTCAGCGATGTTTTTAGGTGATGCGATGGTTTGACCGTTGTGTTTTAAAAGAGAAATGATGATGATCAGAGTAGACACCCATTAGGGCTGGACGATATCAGAAATTTAATATCGCAATATATCAACGAATTAATATTGATATTGGTGATATATCGCGATAACTACCTTAAAGTGTATGGGAATAGAAAAATTGTTAATTTCCATAGATAAATGATATGGTAGCAGCAATTTAAGTACAAACATGTGTAGAAAGCCACGAATCAATTCTGTATACCTATTTGCTCACACAGCATCCTTTAAATATTATAGTTTCATATTTATACAAAACAGAAATATTTTAGGGAAAAAACGCGTTGTTCGATATCTATTTGGGTTTATACCATTGATTGGATAGTGTTTTTTTTTTAAATAGTATGTTGCCTATTCTTCCTATTTTATGCACTATTTTTACCATTGCCTCTTTATAACTGAGGATATTAAGAAAAAGAAACTAAAATAAAAGTTCTTAAATTTAGGACGTTGCTCATTTTAATATGATTAAAATAAGTAAAAAGCAACAGCAAAAACTGAAATTGGTTTATTACCATATGTAATGCTAATATATTTGTGAATAACAAGCTTTGAATGGATGACAGATGCAGCAGAAATGTTGGTTTTCAATCTTTCTCTAACATATCAATGCATTCTTAATAGAATTTCTAAAATGTAAAAATTCACCTTCCTATCTATTTACTATACATAAATACAAAATTGAAATCTTTTTTGAAATATAAATATTCAAATCACATTTTGAAATAGTTTTATAGTACTTATTTTTTTCTTTTTTAGTTTATTTTAAGCTGAAATAACAATACAACATATATTAAATTCACTGGGATTCATGCTCTCACTACCGATAAAACACAGAGGGAAGCAGGAATGAGTCTCTTGGCCGATATTCAGCGTACGCACTACTAGACGTTAATAGCTAGGAAGCCCCGCTCAAAGATAACCAATCGCAGTGAAAAAGTGGCGAGGCTTCCCTTCACGAACGTGGCGAAATGCAAAATTTTACCCGCACTGTGATTGGTTGCTCGCGAACCGAGCTTCCCAGCTGCTAAGCTCTAGTAATATTATCGACTACACAATAACTCGTACATATTTGAGCGCTTATTTATTCGTCATGACTTATCAATATGTGTGATCTATTGCAATATGTCTAGTCTAGAGGAATAGCAGCGACGGTAGGGAAACACAGACGATAGGTTCAGTAAGGAACGGAGAGTGGAAAATGCGGTTGGGTGGAAATAAAAAGTAAAGCGAAGAATGTATGGGGATATATTGAGATAACAACGAAAAAGAGATAATCGTTGGAAGGGATAGCCGGCTTTGAATAAATGCGTGGGGAGAAAGGATTATTCAGATATTAGTACAGGATTTTCAGCGCTTTTTCTAGGATTTCGAGGTTGCGCTGCGGGAAAAAAAAATGATACTAGCATATATCGGTAGAGTTAGAACTTAGCTATCGTTATTGAGATATATTGTCAAAATCGAAGCTTTGTTATCGTTATTGCGATAATTAAAAAATATCAATATTTGATCGATTTATTGATAAATAAACCAGCCCTAACACCCATACATTTTTTCACTTTGTTCAACAGTTCTTTACTTGAGGTATTGGAATTTATGCTTGAGATGTAGTTGATCCAGGACTCAAATTGGCTTTTGCGTCGCACTCTTCTAGCTTCAGCCTTTGCTTTTTTATATGCCATATAATTAATATTATTTGGGTACCTCCGAAATAGACCCCAAGCCTTCTGATGTTTTTACTTTGCATTTTGGCAATCACTATTCCACCATGGCTTTCTATGTTTATGTTTAGATGACGTTTTAGGAATACTACAATCTGCAGCACTGATAATACATTGAGTTATATTATCAAGTGCATTGTCAATATTCCCCTGTGTCATGCCAGCTGTTATATTTGCAAGTGCTGTAAATGTTGGCCAGTTGGCTCTGTCATATATATAACGATTGGTAGAATTGTTACAATCCCTATCAGGAGTAGTCAGTGTAATAAAAGTCTGAAAGTGGTCACTGCCGTGCAGGTCATTAGAGACCCAGAAATTCCAGAATGGATAGAGTATTGGGGAGCAAATTGTAAGGTCTATTGCATCTAAAGTACGGGTTGGCTCATGAAAATAAGTGTGATCACCGTTATTGAGCAGGCATAAGCCGTTGTCAGAAATAAATTTACCCCTTAGTGTCCTGGGTGGTCGCCCTAACTCTCCCCCTCCAAGGCTGGATCTGGGTATAAAAAAAAAGTAATTGTAGTTAAATAAAAATTTTAAACTGCCTTTTTACCACCTCTTAGTTTTTAGTGTCCCTGGGAAGTCATCCGGCCTCAGCAATCTTTTAATCTATTTGTCAATTTTTAATGCATTTGGCTCAGTTTTTCTTTTGGATTCAAAGGATTTTTTTAATCTTATGAAAATTTAACGTAATTCTATTTTAAGAATAGTGCTATAGTGCAATTATTTGAGTGCTTGGGAAGAAGGCATCATTAATCGAAAGAAACATTGAATCTTATTTATTATTTCGCCAGCATTCCTTTTCAAATCATTTTTTGTTTTTATATATTCAGATTTACATATTTTGAACTTCAAAGTTTTTATCTGCAAAATAAAAGATTTTTTTTATTTCAATTTAGGTTATGTATTCTGATACTGCTGATAAACTACAAAGTACTCTAGAAGCCATTTATGAACTTGAGAAAAAGTACCCTAAGTTTGTGAATAGGTTTCGTAAATTCTACGAGAGGAGGGATGAATAGGTTAAGTATTACAGATTGAACACAATCACAAGAAACCATAACACCAATAACATCTGTGAAGCAGCAATTCGTGTTATAAAAGAAATTGTTTTGTCACATACAAAAGCATATAACGTCATTGCTTTGCTAGAATATATTGTGAATGTATTTAATAAATATTTATGTACTAGGTTGTTAAAGATAGCATATAACAGAGGAGCAGAAAAGCACAGTGTATAGGATGAATTTTTATCCAAGATAGATACTTCAGCAGAAGTGGAAGAATTTGATGAAAATTTGTATTTGGTACCCAGGAGTGAAAACAGAAACATCAGGTATATTGTTAATACAAACATAGGCTACTGCACTTGTATAAGTGGCAAAACTGGTGCATTTTGTAAACATCAGTTTTTCCTGATGCACAAACTAAAATTGCAAATGTCTAATGCTCATTGCACAAGTGCAATGGACCGGCTTTTACTAGCAACAGTTGCATTGGGTCCAGCCTGTCAACCTCTGTCTTTTTTTAAAGGATACAAAGAAGACTACTCATCTATAACTACAGACGAAACTTTGATGATTGCAAGTGCTGAGGAGAATAATGCAAGAAATGTTTCAAATGTGTTTGAAAACCTATCACCTCCCGTATTAAACATACCGGATGAACCTGAAAAGGCTTCAGAAGAGGACAAGGCATTCTTAAAGTAACAATTTGACAAACTTATGTCTTTTAATTTAAACAGAAGTTTTGTAAACAAATTGTCCAAAAATATGAAAAATTATTTAAAATCTGTATGCATTGACATTGCATTAGATGAAAAGATCTTACGATTAAATGCAATTTTTACCAAGAAAAGGGCAAAAAAATTAAGGTTCAACCTACATCTATAAATAGACGTAGGAAAGGAACAACTAAAAGAAATACTGCAATTCCAGCTGGCCGGCCAAATAAAGCAAACATACAAAAAGAAAAAAGGCAAAAAAGAAAACATTCTTTGAAAAAAAAAACATTGAGAACAATGTTAAATTCAAATAAATAATTTTTTCATCATCTTTGTTTCTATTATTTTTACAATGCTCTTATATAATTCTTATTTAATAATTGATTTCCCTAACATGTAATTTTACATTAATCTTTTTCTATAATTTGTGTTGTCTACTGTGGACATGCATTATGATGGCATTTATTCCATTTTGCATATTAAGGTTTCAAGGTAAATCTGGCTTTTTAATGCTCAACTGCAACAGGAAAAATGGATTCTCCCCACCCCCTTTTTTTTTATGAAAATTTTATCCAATTAATTCTATTTTAATTTTGTAATTATTAATGTTTTGATGCAAGTTCTTGTCTTTTTTGAACATTTGGTATTACAGTATTGACCTTAGCTTGCTTACTTCATATAAGAGAATCTCTTGTGATTGTGTTTCAGGTGTAAATATGGCTTATTAATGTCTAATAGCAACAAAATATTTTTTTTTCATTTTATGAAAATTTAACGTAATTCTATTTTAATAAATTTTATAATTATTAATGTTTTGATACAATTTGTTGTCTGATGTCAACATATGTAGTATTTCAGTATTCACCGTAGCTTGCCCACTTTGGATTGAAGAATGTCTTGTGATTGTGTTTCAAGTGTAAATATGGCTTATTAATGTCTAATAGCAACGAAGGATTTTTTTTTTTTCATTTTATGAAAATTTTACCTAATTTTATTTTAAGAAATTTTATAATTAATTATTAATGTTATTTTGTATTTTGTGAACATGTAGTATTACAGTATTCACCTTAGCTTACCTACTTTGGATTAAAGAATCTCTTGTGATTGTGTTTCATGTGTAAATATGGCTTATTAATGTTTAATAGCAACAAAGGATTTTTTTCATTTTAGGAAAATTTAAAGTAATTCTATTTTAAGAATAGTGCTATAGTGCAATTATTTGAGTGCTTGGGAAGAAGGCATCATTAATGGAAAAAACATTGAATCTTATTTATTATTTCACCAGCATTCCTTTTCAAATCATTTTTTGTTTTTATATATTCAGATTTACATATTTGGAACGTATGTAAATGATATTGTACAAGATTATAATTTCACGGAATCAGAGTTTAATTTTTCAGTCTACAATAAAGAACCAAGTACAAGTGCTGTGACTGCATCTGAGAGAAATAACAATAGTCTTCAGGAAAACAATGTTCAGACATCATTAATAACAAATTTGCCAACTTCATTGCGGATAATAATTATTTGCACTACCCATTTACACAGATATTATTTTATTTTCAACCACATCAAAGTCTAAAAACCTTAACAAACACCTTTAAAATTGCACAAAACTAGTCAATCTGTTAAAAATTGTAAAAATATTTTAACTGTCGTTCTCAGGCACCCTCAGTTACTGATGTTATATTCTCTGCCTAGTCAGTCAATGGGTAGAAAACCTTCATTTTGCTTTCATCTAGTAACATATGGAGCCATTTATTATAGATTTTTGCGGGGATCATATCATTGCATGTTTCAGAGTTGGATGTAAATATTCCTATGTTTTCTCTCTGTAATGCGTAATTTAAATTATTATAATTGGCTAATTTGTCAACTTTATTGAAGTTTATTGCAATTGGATATTTGTTGTTTAATCTGTCTATTGCAGTGGTTGAATTATATAAGTTTATATCTCTTCTGTGTTCTTTCATTCTGTCTTCAATTTTCATTTTTGTCACTGCAGATTATCAAATCAGTTTCCCAGAACCCAGAAATTGAAATGGATCAACCAACTACATCTTCCACTCATCGACGGAGTTCAACTTTCCAAAAAGAATTTATCTTTAATTACTCAATGACGGACTGTTCTGTGTCCTTTTCTGGCATAAAAATGTCTATTGAAACAATGAGGGACTTAAACAATGAAATAAACAGCGAACTATTTCAAGATAAATTAATTATTCTTTATAATTTCTTAAAAATCATCCTTTTAGAATCGGATGATGACAATTCAACATTTGCAAAAGCATTAAATATTATTTGTGAAAATAACCTAGATTCTGTGCACATTGAATATAATTTTGTGCATTTGCATATTCACCTGAGTTTTGAAGACTCGTGGATAAACCGGATTTATTTTAAACCCATCTGAATATACCTGTTCAGATGCGGTTAATTCTGGCATTTCTCATTGCTGTTTGAAAACCATCAAGACAAAAAACAATTAAGTCTATATCTGCGATCACTAGATAGATACCTGCTCCAACTTGTGCAACATGCTAAATATTCATGTATGCACTTTGTAGGAAAGGACGCAAATTATTGGTGATGGGAGGAAAAGGAAAACATAATTTAAGCTTCGATTTTCCAGAAATGCTCTTATGCTGACCACTGAAGAGCAATGTTCATGAGTCTGACCAAATATTTAATCATTACTAAAATCAAAGAAGTATCAGAGCCGAGCTCCGGTAAGCTCTGCCGCAAATTAAGCACTGCTTCCAGGCACGTATCTATAAGTAAATGAAATTACAATCAGTGCTTCTTTCCTCCGAGGGACAGGACGCAGTGCAGTGCCTCCCCAAGAGCAAGACGTCGATGCTACATTACCAACAAATAAGGAGGAATATAAAGGAAAAGCTGATATTTTGACATCAGACGTTGATCCATCTCACGCCTCATTTATGGGCTATTACTTGAAAATTTGGGAAGACAGATATCTGATTACTGCATAGTTTAAAAGAAGCTTGATGAAAATCAGGCCCAAACTTTGAAGAAAAGTATAATGAACTCATTTTTGATTATTTAAAAGAAACGGAAGACTGTGAATCTTCGGATGACTTCTCTATTCATTTGGAAGATTATGAATGTGCTCATATTTCAGACTCGTGGTTCTCTGATTAAGTGTATTATATCGCACTTGTGTATTTTTATTAAGGTTCATCGATTTAAATTATTCTAGGATCCTGCACATGTCTGCCGCATTGAAGTTGGAACCCTGGATGAGTGAACAGAATCACTCTACCTACCCACTACAGTCAATGGCCCAGTCTACGCGTTGCTATAAAAGCCTGCACTTTTCCAGTCTTTTTTTATACTCTCGAGATCATCTGTGCCTTTCAAACACTGGGAGATGGGTTCCACTTCCAAGGAACCCATTGAAAAACTGGATTTGTACCAGGATGTTTTACTCTCTAATTTAAGACATGTACCTCTCCAGGATATGTTAAACTTTATTGTTTATGTTAGAGTTAGAAAACCGGATATCATGTGGGATAAAAAAATATATATATTGGAAAACATAAACAATCTTTGAAGAAAAGGCAGACAAAACTATACGAGCAAGAGCGATTATGACTTTTAATAAGCTGATAAAGAAGTGAATTTCTTTCTGCAATTTCTTATACTGTAATTAAGATAATTATTCTTTTGCCAATAAATATTAATACGCCATGTTCTGTCATAAGCTTTTGCCATTGTCAAAAAATACTGAGACCAAATGGCTGCGTTTTAGAAAGGCTGTCCGCATGTGATGTTCCAAATGGATTAAATTATCGATAGTAGACCTACCACGTTGAAATACGCTTTGAAATGCAGCAAGGCAAATGTTTGTTTCTAAAATATGCACGACGCGGCAATTTACCATTTTTTCAAGAAGTTTGCAAAGGCAGCTAGAGAGTGCAATCGGCCTGTAATTATTGGGAGTGGCAGCATCTTTTCCGGTTTGGGAAATTGTATAATTATAGCTATGCACCAAGCATTAGGGAAAGTCTGCTCCATACATATCCTATTAAAGAAGGAGAGAAGATTATTTAAGGATATAGAGCAGAAACGTGCTTAAGCATAATGTATGTAATCCCATCATGACCTGGGACAGATAAATGGCTGTCTCTCAAGCATTTTATCATCTCTGATTTAAGAGATGGGTCAATATATGCATATGAATGATGAGAGTAAAAATAAATCCTGGTTCTTTTTCAGTTTGTCTTTTGTATGTTAAAAAGGGTTCTGGGTATGAGTCAGAGCATGAAATTGATGCTAGAATACTCCCTATTGTCTCAGCGATGTTTTTAGGTGATGTGATGGTTTGACCGTTGTGTTTTAAAAGAGAAATATGATGATCAGAGTAGACACCCATACATTTTTTCACTTTGTTCCACAGTTCTTTACTTGAGGTATTGGAATTAATGCTTGAGATGTAGTTGATCCAGGATTGACGTTGGCTTTTGCGTCGCACTCTTCTAGCTTCAGCCTTTGCTTTTTTATGTGCCATATAATTAATATTATTTGGGTACCTCCGAAATAGACCCCAAGCCTTCTGATGTTTTTTCTTTGCATTTTGGCGATCACTATTCCACCATGGCTTTCTATGTTTATGTTTAGATGACGTTTTAGGAATGCTAGAATCTGCAGCACTGATAATACATTGAGTTATATTATCAAGTGCATTGTCAATATTCCCCTGTGTCATGCCAGCTGTTATATTTGCAAGTGCTGTAAATGTTGGCCAGTTGGCTCTGTCATATATATAACGATTGGTAGAATTGTTACAATCCCTATCAGGAGTAGTCAGTGTAATAAAAGTCTGAAAGTGGTCACTGCCGTGCAGGTCATTAGAGACCCAGAAATTCCAGAATGGATAGAGTATTGGGGAGCAAATTGTAAGGTCTATTGCATCTAAAGTACGGGTTGGCTCATGAAAATAAGTGTGATCACCGTTATTGAGCAGGCATAAGCCATTGTCAGAAATAAATTTACCCCTTAGTGTCCTGTGTGGTCGCCCTAATCGCCCCCTCCAAGGCTGGATCTGGGTATATAAAAAAAAGTAATTGTAGTTAAAAAAAAAAAATTAAACTGCCTTTTTACCACCTCTTAGTTTTTAGTGTCCCTGGGAAGTCATCCGGCCTCGACAATCGTTTAATCTATTTGTCAATTTTTAATGCATTTGGCTCAGTTTTTCTTTTGGATTCAAAGGATTTTTTTAATCTTATGAAAATTTAACGTAATTCTATTTTAAGAATAGTGCTATAGTGCAATTATTTGAGTGCTTGGGAAGAAGGTTTGATTAATCGAAAGAAACATTGAATCTTATTTATTATTTCGCCAGCATTCCTTTTCAAATCATTTTTTGTTTTTATATATTCAGATTTACATATTTTGAACTTCAAAGTTTTTATCTGCAAAATAAAAGATTTTTTTTATTTCAATTTAGGTTATGTATTCTGATACTGCTGATAAACTACAAAGTAGTCTAGAAGCCATTTATGAACTTGAGGAAAAGTACCCTAAGTTTGTGAATAGGTGTTGTAAATTCTACGAGAGGAGGGATGAATGGGGTATTACAGATTGAACACAATCACAAGAAACCATAACACCAATAACATCTGTGAAGCAGCAATTTGTGTTATAAAAGAAATTGTTTTGTCACATACAAAAGCATATAACGTCATTGCTTTGCTAGAATATATTGTGAATGTATTTAATAAATATTTATGTACTAGGTTGTTAAAGATAGCATATAACAGAGGAGCAGAAAAGCATAGTGTATAGGATGAATTTTTATCCAAGATAGATACTTCAGCAGAAGTGGAAGAATTTGATGAAAATTTGTATTTGGTACCCAGGAGTGAAAACAGAAACATCAGGTATATTGTTAATACAAACATAGGCTACTGCACTTGTATAAGTGGCAAAACAAGTGCATTTTGTAAACATCAGTTTTTCCTGATGCACAAACTAAAATTGCAAATGCCCAATGCTCCTTGCACAAGTGCAATGGACCGGTTTTTATTAGCAACAGTTGCATTGGGTCCAGCCTGTCCACCTCTGTCTTTTTTTTTAAAGGATACAAAGAAGACTACTCATCTGTAACTACAGATGAAACTTTGATGATTGCAAGTGCTGAGGAGAATAATGCAAGAAATTTTTCAATTGTGTTTGAAAACCTATCACCTCCCGTATTAAACATACCGAATGAACCTGAAAAGGCTTCAGAAGAGGACAAGGCATTCTTAAAGGAACAATTTGACAAACTTATGTCTTTTAATTTAAACAGAAGTTTTGTAAACAAATTGTCCAAAAATATGAAAAATTATTTAAAATCTGTATGCATTGACATTGCATTAGATGAAAAGATCTTACGATTAAATGCAATTTTTACCAAGAAAAGGGCAAAAAAAATTAAGTTTCAACCTACATCTATAAATAGACGTAGGAAAGGAACAACTAAAAGAAATACTGCAATTTCAGCTGGCCGGCCAAATAAAGCAAACATACAAAAAGAAAAAAGGCAAAAAAGAAAACATTCTTTGAAAAAAAACATTGAGAACAATGTTACAAATTCAAAAAAATAATTTTTTCATCATCTTTGTTTCTATTATTTTTACAATGCTCTTATATAATTCTTATTTAATAATTGATTTCCATAACATGTGATATTACATCAATCTTTTTCTATAATTATTGTTGTCGTCTGTGACCATGCATTATGGCATTTATTCCATTTTGAATATTATGGTTTCAAGGTAAATCTGAATTATTAATACTCAACCGCAACAGGAAAAATGGATTCTCCCCTCCCCCTTTTTTTTTTGAAAATTTTATCCAATTAATTCCATTTTAATTTTGTAATTATTAATGTTTTGATGCAAGTTCTTGTCTTTTTTGAACATGTGGTATTACAGTATTGACCTTAGCTTGCTTACTTCATATAAGAGAATCCCTTGCGATTGTGTTTCAGGTGTAAATATGGCTTATTAATGTCTAATAACAACAAAAAAAATTTTTTTTTTCATTTTATGAAAATTTAACGTAATTCTATTTTAAGAAATTTTATAATTATTAATGTTTTGATACAATTTCTTGTCTGATGTCAACATATGTAGTATTTCAGTATTCACCGTAGCTTGCCCATTTTGGATTAAAGAATGTCTTGTGATTGTGTTTCAAGTATAAATATGGCTTATTAATGTCTAATAGCAACAAAGGATTTTTTTTTTTCATTTTATGAAAATTTAACGCAATTCTATTTTAAGAAATTTTATAATTAATTATTAATGTTATTTTGTATTTTGTGAACATGTAGTATTACAGTATTCACCTTAGCTTACCTACTTTGGATTAAAGAATCTCTTGTGATTGTGTTTCATGTGTAAATATGGCTTATTAATGTTTAATAGCAACAAAGGATTTTTTTCATTTTAGGAAAATTTAAAGTAATTCTATTTTAAGAATAGTGCTATAGTGCAATTATTTGAGTGCTTGGGAAGAAGGCATCATTAATGGAAAAAACATTGAATCTTATTTATTATTTCACCAGCATTCCTTTTCAAATCATTTTTTGTTTTTATATATTCAGATTTACATATTTGGAACGTATGTAAATGATATTGTACAAGATTATAATTTCACGGAATCAGAGTTTAATTTTTCAGTCTACAATAAAGAACCAAGTACAAGTGCTGTGACTGCATCTGAGAGAAATAACAATAGTCTTCAGGAAAAACAATGTTCAGACATCATTAATAACAAATTTGCCAACTTCATTGCGGATAATAATTATTTGCACTACCCATTTACACAGATATTATTTTATTTTCAACCACATCAAAGTCTAAAAACCTTAACAAACACCTTTAAAATTGCACAAAACTAGTCAATCTGTTAAAAATTGTAAAAATATTTTAACTGTCGTTCTCAGGCACCCTCAGTTACTGATGTTATATTCTCTGCCTAGTCAGTCAATGGGTAGAAAACCTTCATTTTGCTTTCATCTAGTAACATATGGAGCCATTTATTATAGATTTTTGCGGGGATCATATCATTGCATGTTTCAGAGTTGAATGTAAATATTCCTATGTTTTCTCTCTGTAATGCGTAATTTAAATTATTATAATTGGCTAATTTGTCAACTTTATTGAAGTTTATTGCAATTGGATATTTGTTGTTTAATCTGTCTATTGCAGTGGTTGAATTATATAAGTTTATATCTCTTCTGTGTTCTTTCATTCTGTCTTCAATTTTCATTTTTGTCACTGCAGATTAACAAATCAGTTTCCCAGAACCCAGAAATTGAAATGGATCAACCAACTACATCTTCCACTCATCGACGGAGTTCAACTTTCCAAAAAGAATTTATCTTTAATTACTCAATGACGGACTGTTCTGTGTCCTCTTCTGGCATAAAAATGTCTATTGAAACAATGAGGGACTTAAACAATGAAATAAACAGCGAACTATTTCAAGATAAATTAATTATTCTTTATAATTTCTTAAAAATCATCCTTTTAGAATCGGATGATGACAATTCAACATTTGCAAAAGCATTAAATATTATTTGTGAAAATAACCTAGATTCTGTGCACATTGAATATAATTCTGTGCATTTGCATATTCACCTGAGTTTTGAAGACTCGGTGGAATACTCCGGATTTATTTTAAACCCATCTGAATATACCTGTTCAGATGCGGTTAATTCTGGCATTTCTCATCGTTGTTTGAAAACCATAAGAAAGGACGCAAAGTATTGGTGATGGGAGGAAAAGGAAAACATAATTTAAGCTTTGATTTTCCAGAAATGCTCTTCTGCTGACCACCGGAGAGCAATGTTCATGAGTCTGACCAAATATTTAAACAATGACTAAAATCAAAGAAGTATCAGAGCCGAGCTCCGGTAAGCTCCGCCGCAAATTAAGCACTGCTTCCAGGCACGTATCTATAAATCAATGAAATTACAATCAGTGCTTCTTTCCTCCGAGGGACAGGACGCAGTGCAGTGCCTCCCCAAGAGCAAGACGTCGATGCTACATTACCAACAAATAAGGAGGAATATAAAGGAAAAGCTGATATTTTGACATCAGACGTTGATCCATCTCACGCCTCATTTATGGGCTATTACTTGAAAATTTGGGAAGACAGATATCTGATTACTGCATAGTTTAAAAGAAGCTTGATGAAAATCAGGCCCAAACTTTGAAGAAAAGTATAATGAACTCATTTTTGATTATTTAAAAAAAACGGAAGACTGTGAATCTTTGGATGACTTCTCTATTCATTTGGAAGATTATGAATGTGCTGATATTTCAGATTCGTGGTTCTCTGATTAAGTGTATTATATCACACTTGTGTATTTTTATTAAGGTTCATCGCTTTAAATTATTCTAGGATCCTGTACATGTCTGCCGCAATGATTTTGGAACCCTGGACGAGTGAACAGAATCACTCTATCTACCCACTACAGTCAATGGCCCAAGTCCACGCGTTGCTATAAAAGCCTGTTCTTTTCCAGTCTTTTTTTATACTCTCGAGATCATCTGTGCCTTTCAAACACTGTGAGATGGCTTCCACTTCCAAGCAACCCATTGAACAACTGGATTTGTACCAGGATTTTTTACTCTCTAATTTAAGACATGTACCTCTCCAGGATATGTTAAACTTTATTGTTTATGTTAGAGTTTTGTCCCTAGTAGAAGTACCGTGATGCGTGGTTGGCCTCTTCAAGTAATTTTTCATTTCCTGTGATAGAATTTCTACAATGACTGAAACCGGGTCTGTACATTTATAAAAATAATTGGTCTCAGCGATTCTATTTGACGATCGATGCAAAACGTTAAGTGTTTCTTTACATCATTTTAGAGCAGACTATAACTGGTCAAGATATGAACCCTCGTATCATTTCATTCGTGCGTCTTTGGCACGTCTGGAAAGACTCAACGACGTTTTGAGAGGATTTTGTTTTCGAAGAGAGAGACATGTCCACTACTATTTGAAACCCTACGGCCTGATTATTATTCATCATGCAGTTTCACGCTATTACCATCTGATGTGTTTTTATAACTGGAAGCAATATGCAATTCGCATCAATCAACCTAAAAAAATACAAGACTTTGACATGATGAATAACTATCTCCATACCAGCTGTCATTTTGAAGTGATGTTAACTAATCAACGGCAGTTGATCATCGAATGTGTGTTTCGGGGTACAGGTACCTTTATCTCTGAAGAGCCAATGCAAACATTGTCAATGTTCTACTTTGAAACCCACGATTCTTACAATACATTCACCTTATATGAAAACAACCCTATTCAAAGCAGCCCGTCAAGTCTTTGAACTAGGAAAAGACAATAATATCAAAGCCCACATGTCATATCACTTTGACTATCGAAGTCTTCAAATGGATGTGAGATGACACTGACAGTGACAAGGCCCCATAAAATATTTTCATATCTTCCTTGAGGCTGATGGATGCCATCAGATTTTGAAAGAAAGAGCAAAAAATGAACCGGAGGAAATTGGATATCTAGAATTGATATCTAATTTTCTCCGGTCCATTTTTTGCAATAAGACTTTATACCAATAACATTTTAACCTAGAGATGAAGTCAATATATAATAAATAATGTTTTAATCATATAATATAAATATGTCTTGTATTTCACATGTGAATAATAAAATTTCAAACAAAAATAAAACCGTAATGTGTTGTATTTGACTGTTTCGATTTTAAATGAATTGTAACCCTTTCAGGATGAATGTATACAAAATGCTGAAAATAAGGATCAACACCAGAATTTTTTAAAAGAATTATTTAGAAATAAAAGCTTTTATTCGTGTATTTAATAAAAGAAAAAAATTTCATTCCAAAATTCTGGTGTCGATGTAGCAATTAGAAATTAAAATGAAGTGGTTGAAATGTACCATCACCCTTGAAGGGGTTAACATAACATGAAACAAATATGCTTTTTGTAAAAAAGCTATTTTTTAAACAGATAAAATAAATATTTATCAATTTATTTTTATTCCAATTACATTTAAGAATTATCTGCTGTAATCAATCTATATGCTAGGGAATGATATACTAGGGAATGATAACATAAACAAACAATATTTTAGCCATGATAGATCTAAATTTCCACTTTGTTTCTTATATATTTAAACAGTCGTTTTAGAATGTGGAGTTCACCAACGCGGCATAGTTTCCGTTGAAAATTGTTATAGTTTTACTGCCGAGATGTTAGCTAGTGTGTAAAGATGTGTATTTAAATGAGTACGAAATGCAAACAAGGAAATTTATCTGTTGTAGGAATAGTACAAATAGTATCCTCCCAGATAGAAAGATGTCTCGGATTTGTATTCTTTGCAAGGTGCATGTCGGACGATCCAAATGACGGGATGTTACCACCAGTTGCATGCTTGGTGTTTGAAAGAGAACTTTCAAACAAATGATTCGATGAAGTGTCCTGAAGATACATGTTACTCCAAATTGCGAGCACGAGACATTGCAAAAGTTATTTATAAATATAAAAAAGAATTTTCTAAGGAACGTTTTCAGCATTTGCAATATTTGATGTATGTTAGAGTTCTCAAAGTGATGTCAGAAGCTATTTTAATGAAGGATACTTGATGAATTAAGCCATCTCACCTTTACCATGCTAAAAGATATTACTGATCGATTCATATAACATTTTTAACTCTCTAACGATGATATTTGAAATATCTTTTGAATCCGATATGTTGGTTGGTGTTATGGGAGAAAAAGGGGATGTTTACTGGAATGTCGTATCAATATCCAATTTATTTAAAACCAACAATTCAATTCCAAACCCTGAAAATTTTTTTTAACCATCAGCGAGTCACTCACAATAATCGCTCATGAAGAGTATTTGGATGATTATCCGTTAGCAAATTTGAGGATGAAAGTTCTACTTCACGCATGTTTTATGCGTCTATTAAAAAGACACCAAACACCAAGATATATTTCAGAACTTGCTCTCTAAAAATTTCTTCGTAACAATCATTAATAGACGTGGAATATATCATTTGACTGTATGCGATAAAGATACCCCCAATGCTTAGCATTATTCAAATTGGATTCATAATTTAAGAAAAAGAATGCAAATGTTTGAAATAAAGACCAGCCCTCTTCCTACGTTGTAAGACACAGTTGGAAAGTCACCCAGTTTTCACGCAATCAACCCTATAATTCAGCACAAACGGGGGACTTCACGCCCAATATTGTCCAAGTTCCCCATCAATAGAAACGATCACCTCTATGCCGATGTCGCCACCCACTTTGATTTAACAACGCCTAAAACCTTTAGATATTCACCGATGTCGCCACCCTGTGCACCTTCAACTTCGGAAACGACACCCGAGACCTTCAGCTATTCACCGATGTCGCCTTCCTGTGTACTTCCAAGCTCTACACCGATGTCACCTACCTTTTCACCAAGACCTCCAGCACCTCCAAGAATCCCACTCCGTTCACTGCCATCGACACACACAACCCATGGTCCTTCTACTTTTAGAAATATCACCTCTATGCCTGTGTCGCCACCCACTTCAATGGAAACGACGCCTAAAACCTTTAGCTATTCACCGATGTCACCAACTAGTGCACCTTCAACTTCGGAAACAACACCTGAGACCTTCAGCTATTCACCGATGTCGCCACCCTGTGTACTTCCAAGCTCTTCAAAAATACTCCTAGACCATTTAATTATACACCGTTGTCACCCACCCTCTTCCAGTTCACAAAAAAAAGGATCCTGCTCCGTTCACCGGCATCGTCACACACAACCCAAGGTCCTTCTACTTTTAGAAATATCACCTCTACGCCTGTGTCGCCTCCCACTTCAACGGAAACGATGCCTAAAACCTTTAGCTATTCACCGATGTCGCCACCCTGTGCACCTTCAACTTCGGAAATGACACCCGAGACCTTCAGCTATTCACCAATGTCGCCACCCAAGTTCTACGCCAATGTCACCTACCTTTCCACCAAGACCTCCAAGAATCCCGCTCGTTCACCGGCATCGACACACACACAACCCACGGTCCTTCTACTTTTAGAAATATCACCTCTACGCCTGTGTCACCACCCACTTTAACGGAAACGACGCCTAAAACCTTTAGCTATTCACCGATTTCGCCAACCTGTGCAGCTTCAACATCGGAAACGACACCTGAGACCTTCAGCTATTCACCGATGAGAAGCCGTAAAAGATCACGTGAAGCGGATGTCATGGAATGGGAAACTTTCAAAACAATAAACGGTTAAAACGACAATATTTGCATTTCAGAGTGTTGTAATCCCTTACATAAAAGAAAAGTTTCCTTTTGTGAAGAAATTAATTTATTTTAGTGATGACTCTTCAGCGCAGTATAAAAACTGGAAAAACTTTTTCAACCTTTGCCACTACAATTCTGATTTTAGCTTAAAAGCAGAATGGCACTTTTTTGCCACCTGTCATGGTAAAAATCCATGCGATGGCATTGGTGGAACTGTCAAAATGTTAGCAGTACGAGCCAATTTACATCGGCCATATGAGTATCAAATTCTTAATTCAAAGAATCTTTTTGCTTTCTGTATTGAAAACATTAAGTTCTTTTACAAACATTCTTCTGAAGTCATTTAGTATGAAACCATGCTTCAAGAACGATTTAATACCGTGCCAAAAGCCATCAAGGCAACACGTAGCTACCATTGTTACATTCCGGTTTCAAACAGCACATCTTGTATCGTTGATTCGCATTTATCAGAATCATCAGAAAAAGAAGAAAAGAATTTGGAAGAAAAAAAGGAATAGATCATTCACAGAAATTAAATTTTTTATTTCCTTTAAAGCTTATGGTTAATAAATTTTCATTGTACATTTCAAATTATAATCACCTCAATTCTCTGTCATCTTATGTTACTTTCAGTGGCATAAAGTAATGAAATATCTAAATGTTCTATTAAAGTACCAGCTTCTGTGGCCGCCATTTGGAAAATCAAAATCTCATTGGCCAGCAGTAATGTCACAGAAATCAAGGAAAAAAATAATAATATGGTTTGGAGATCAGAAGACTATATCAGAAGTGTCATTCGTATGTTTTTGGCTATGGTCAGCAGGTCTCATGTGAATTTGGGTCAAATTTGCCAGGAGATGCTGTAACAGTGATTTTTCTCTTTTTCGCCATTCTGTTCATGAAGTGGCAGGCAATTCGTTTCCAGATTCTCACACAGCTGCTATACAGAATAACAAATGTTGGTTTTACTAAATGTTAGGATTAACTCATTTTTATACTTAGTAAAATGAAGCAAGAACTTAAGATGACAATCAAAGTTGGTGTAGTATTAAAGTAAACACTGAAGGCTTAACAAGTGTAACAACTTTTTGAAATATTAACATGCATGAGAAAGAAGAAAATTTGTAGGATTACCACATCGGACTAGTTTAAAAATAAATCAGAAAGTGCAATCACCTTGAATATCAATATGTGTCAGGTTTAGCCAAATTTTATGCAGAATATTTTTGAATGTTTAATCGCCAGTGGCGAACATGGTGACTGCATTTGAAGAGCTAAGGAATATTTTTTCTTAGCTAACAATTTTCCACAGCATTCTATCTTTTTTTTATATTAAATTACTTATATTATGTAAAACATCTTTATGATCAACATACTTTATAGCAGTTCTATAAAGATATTAATGAATAATAGGATCCAGTCTCCTCAAAAGATGTGGAAGCTAAAGTTTCCAGACTAACACCTTTTATAGCAACATCAGGTATGTATAGCTATGTTTGATTTGTCTATTTTATATTTAAAGCTCTGCATTGGGTCCTTGTTACCTTTGGCTACACTGTAGTTTGTTTTGGTAAGCAAATATAATTTTAAAGGTTTCCAAAATGAACCATTATAATTGGGACCTGCTGCATCCAGTTTGTTTTGGTAACCACCCTCCCATCCTCCTTTTCTCTCATTGTCTTATAAGACATGAGGCATATCACTCATGATAAATCATCACTGGAATACTTCTAGGTTACAGACTTCCATTACGAACTTTTTGTTTTCCGGGAAGGGGGGGAGGGATGCTGATTTGGGATGTAGATTCCAAGGAATTATGAATATCAAAATTCTTCCCCCTGCCTTTAAAAATTTTCTTTTAAAAAATAGTTTTAATCATCCTGTATTTAAAAAATATATGTAAAACCATCGAAATTTTTTAAAACTAACTGCACTGTTGAAAAAAAGGGTTTCTTTAAAAAATTTCAACATGTCCAAAATTTATTTAGATACAAGCTAATAAAATTTTTAAAAACCTTTCTTAATATATATTTTAATGGGTTAAAATTCAAATATTTTATAACTATTTACAGAGTTCAAGATAGAAAGTATGAAATTTTTGTTTTGTCAGTGCGTGGTAATAAAAATGAAAAAAAAAAAAAAGCATGTTCTCCCTACTGTTTTTTTTTTTCTTCTGCGAAATCTACTGGAAGATTAGCAAGTGCAAGTCAGCTTGGGAAAAGATTCTTTTCTAATGAGTTTTTAATTATTCTGCCATTTGATTTCATCGAATATCAAAATAATATACCAACACAGTTCATCTCATTGTAGAATTTTTAGAGTAACAGGCATGCATTTAAGGAAATAGACTAGCAAGTTTTGCTCCCTATCCTAGTCTGTTTTTCCAAACAAACCTCAAATTGTTAAAACCTGTGTTCATATTATTTTTCAAAGAAAACTAATATCGAAATAAACCTACAATGGGTCTTTGCTGCTTTCAGTAGTATGCACTCCTGAAGGACCCAAACGTTCAGGGAGCTTGTTAGGATATTTTTTTATTATGTGAAAAGTTTCTTGATAATACCTGAATAAGTCTCTAAATTTTTATTTTATATTTTTGCTATTTCACAGGTGGAAATATTTTCACAGCTGAAGAATATTTTGTAGTAGTAGACGACATCGTGGCATTGAGGACCGGAGAATTCAAATTAGCAGATTCACTTTCATAAGTGATAAACTGAAGCTCTATTCTATTTTTTCGGGTGGTCCAGCCTGCTGATCTCTGCAATTGCTACATTGCTATATATACAGGGTGATTATAAAGAAACTTTGCCAACATCTGCACTTCTAGCGGCCGTTCTATTTAACCGATCAAGATGAAATTTTAAATATAGTTGTTTGAAGGTATGCGCTCGAGATTCTGTGAATGGCAATACAGTGGTGCTCACGGTTACGGTTATAGTTACAGAAACTCGAAAATTTCGAATGGCAACGCCTACTTTTTCCTGTCTCAAAATGTTCAGCGCATGCGAAAACCCTAAATAGCGTTGAAACGGTACCGATATGTCCAAAAACAAACGTGTTATGCATACACAAAGAAGAGTTCTGAAAACCGGCCAACAAAACACGATCTGTGCGCATGCAGTAACTTTGCATATGACACAGGCAAGATACCAATCACAGAACGCCGTTCGCCAGATATTCAGCGGAGGAAGCCTATAAAATACCAAGCGGGTATGCGAAGTCGTCATTCATGAACTCGCACATGCCGACGATATGACTCTTCCTGGGAAAGTTCGCGGTGAATTGATCAAACTCTATTATCTAAATGGGATGAACGCTGCGGAAGCCTTGCGTGTGTATCGCCGCAATCATCGACAACGACGTGGGCCATGTACTCTGCAAGCTGTGCGTGATTTAGTGCGCAAATTCGAAGATACAGGCTGCACCTGTGACAAACCGCGCTCCGGACGGCCAACAGTTTCTGAGGACGTTGTCATGGAAGTGCATCATACAGTGACTACAGGGCACACAGAAACTGCAAGAGGATTATCGCGCTTGTTGGATATTCCGAACACAACGGTCCGCAAGCTCTTGCGCTCAGTACTTCACATGTTTCCCTATCGATTTCAGCGCGTCCAGATGTTGCAGCCGGGTGACCCACAACAACGTCTGGACTTCGCAAATGAATTTTTATTACGATATGATGCTGATAACGACTGGCCACTTCGCATACTATGGACGGACGAGGCGCATTTCACCTTACATGGCAACATTAACACAAAGAATTGTGTGCACTGGGGAGAGACGAATCCTCACGCTGTGGCACCAGTACCATTATTTGACGCCAAAGTGACTGTGTGGTGCGGCATTACAGCTACATTTGTTCTCGGCCCGTTCTTCTTTGAGGAAACGACCCCAGCGGGTCCTGCAACATGTTCTGTAACAGGCTCTCGGTATGCAGCCATGCTGAAAAATTCTGTACTACCGGAGTTGCGTCGGCGGAATGCACTCAATGACGTTGTTTGGATGCAAGATGGTGCACCTCCACATATAGCGAGGTCAGTTAAAAGGCTCCTAGATCAGCATTTTGGTGATCGCATCATCTCACGCCATTATCCTATTCCGTGGCCTGCGCGATCCCCAGATCTGACGCCTATGGATTTCTGGTTTTGGGGATATCTCAAATCCAGAGTTTACCTGTGCAATCCGCAAACATTGTCGGGCTTGCAGGATTCTATACGGCGTGAGATTAGAAACATTCCTCGCGTCATGTTGCGTTCAGCGGTATTGTCCGTCGTCTCCCGCATGCAATGCGTAATTGCTTGTGATGGCACCCATGTGGAAAATGTTTGATGCCAATAAAGGTTTTCTTTTGTCTGATATGTGTTCTCATCATTCAGCAGTTTCTTGTCTCTGTCGAATGCATTATTGCTCGGTGCGCCTTAAAGAACGGTTTGTATGTCTATAACACGTCGGTTTTTGGACATATCGGTACCGTTTCAACGCTATTTAGGGTTTTCGCATGCGCTGAACATTTTGAGACAGGAAAAAGTAGGCGTTGCCATTCGAAATTTTCGAGTTTCTGTAACTATAACCGTAACCGTGAGCACCACTGTATTGCCATTCACAGAATCTCGAGCGCATACCTTCAAACAACTATATTTAAAATTTCATCTTGATCGGTTCAATAGAACGGCCGCTAGAAGTGCAGATGTTGGCAAAGTTTCTTTATAATCACCCTGTATATACATATATACATTAAGTTTTTACTTGTATCACCATATTTTTTGTAAAATCATTATCCAGGCAAGGGCTTCCACCGAGGAATTTGCAGCCGGGCGCCGAGATAGTGTGCGTACAGATTACAAATAAGAGGCAGTCCGTTCCAGTTCACTTTTTATTCTAATTAAAAAAAAAATGGCCATGCTTTACTAATTACGATGCTAAATCCATACATGACGATTTTAATTACTGTGGAGAAACTTGGTGACTTAATTTAATAATTAAGGAGACATTTTTGTTCTTACAGGCAGTTGTTTTTTCTATCGGCAGCCAAGGAGATTATTCCATCGTCGTGAAGTATGCGCCAGGGTTACATGTACAACCGGCTCCAGGAATATTACTGACGCTACGCGGGAAACTCCGCGTATATCTATTATCTAACGCCCCAGAATACATTTTCATTAAAAAGTCTTTCGACCAGCTACAGGACTAAATTCTCCGGCGCTCTGATTTCGAAGCTAGAAGATCGTAATCTGAAAAAATGCGGGTTGATTGATTAATTGATTGATTGGGGTTTTATGGCACAAAGTCCCTTTAGGGACATGCTGCGCCAAAAAAAAGATTAAATTATGTACGTCAAATTGAAATATAAAAACTAAAAAAGAAACAAAGCTTAATGAGAGAAATATCTGGATGGGGTTACCCATCTAGATATAGTCATACATTGTATAAAACAAATAGCGCAAAAAAAAAGATTAGAATAAAAATGCCAAATTAAAATTTAAAAATGAATTAAACTTTATCATAAAAACAAAATGAATGAAAGTAACACATTTAAATGAAAAGAGTGATATGATGACAAATGTATAATTAAAATCATTCAATGAAAATACAACACAATGTCTAAAAGATATAATAAGTTTTCACAATTAAAATAGAAAATCTTTAAACTAACAGTTGGTAAACTGGTCAAAGTTTCGAGCAGAAATATATTTAAAATTATGTAGGTTCAAATACCTCAAAAACAGTATTATCATCTTCATCATTTGAGTCAGAACTGTAAGACTCAGATTCCATATTTTCCTCTACATACTGCAGCAGCTGTTTGGAATTCTTTGTAGTAGGAAGGGGTGTATCGAGACAAAATTTCTTGTTGTTTTTGCCCTTCACAGTTTTCCACTGTGAAGAGGCTTGGGTTGAGGTTTTCTCTCTCTGTGCAGATGATTTGAGTTTGGCTTTCTGTGTAGTGGAAATAGGTTTTTTCAAATTGTTTGCAGATGAAGCAGAGGTTTGACCTGTATCATCTTTAATGAACTGGTTAGATTGACTATTATAATATTCTATTTTTACTGGCTCGGATGATGGTGGCAAAAGTTTTAGTGCAAACATAGGTCTTATTCTAGCGGAAGCACCAATACTACGGGTTTTTTTCTTCATAGTGCTGGTTAGTGTAACAGATGAATCATTTGGTGGTAAAGAGAATTCAGTTTGTGTACTTGTATGTCTTATGGATTTTAATTGTTGCTTGAATAGACTAGAATAAGAGACTCCTACAGATGGTGTTCTAGATTCAACCAGTTTTCGAGCTTCAGGATAAGAAAGTTTCTGAGTGATTTTGATGGTAAGAATTTCTTTTTCACGTATCAAGTTTGGACAAGAGCGAGAATATGCTGCATGGTCACCCTTGCAGTTTATACAGCATTCGGATTTTTCACATGAGTTACTCTCATGGCCGGCTTCTGAACATCTTGCACATGTAACAGATCCACGACAGGTATTTTTACTGTGGCCATAACGCTGGCACTTAAAACAACGGAGAGGGTTGGGAATATATGGCCGGACGGGGCAACTCAGGTATGCAGCTTTAATTCTAGTTGGTAGAGTAGGGCTATTGAATGTCAGAATAATGTGCTTGGTAGGAAGTACTTGCTCATTCCGACGAATAGTGATACGGCGTACGTCTATAACATTTTGATCTTTTAAATTATACAAGAGTTCATCTTTCGTAGAGAGTAAAAGATCTGGTTCTAATATTACACCACGGCTTGAGTTGAGAGTTTGATGGGCCTGAACAGAAACAGAAAAAGAACCTATTTCTTTGCAATTTGAGAAAAATTCTGAGTGACCCGCTGAAGAAACCTCCACCAGCAAATCCCCAGACTGCATTTTTTTAAGTGAATGACCATCGCCAAAAATTGACTGAAATGTTTTTGCAATAAGAAATGGAGAAGTTCTCTTAAAAATACTATTTGAGAGACTATCAGTGCGATGAACTACAAAAAAACGTGTGAATGAAACATTATGCACAGTTTGTTGCTCTCCACATGGGAGAGAAATAGAAGTATTTGAAGTATTTCCATCCATATTAGAAAGAGAAAAAAATTCAGACCCCCGGCTGCACCACCCACTACCGAGCCCAACAAGGGGATGCACATTCATGCACCAGTGCTAACCAGGGCCCATACGCTCACATGACACACCTATTTCAGTTTCCACCTTTAACGAAATGACTAGTGTGTGCCCGCTCACTTGATCCCGAGCCAGTGACAGACAAGTCAGCTGACCAGCCGATTGATGCATACGGGACCAATATGCACCTCCCGTCTACCTGAAGCAGAGGCCAAAGCAGGGTGTTGGTTTCCCTCAACTGCCAGGATCCCCCTTTCCAGGGACACGGGTCGCCACGCACGGCAAACGCGTGGGTGGTTTACAATTCTCCATGAGTCTATATAAACAGGATGATATCGGCTCATGCAGAATCACCCTCACCTCAGAAGAGGAAACCACAATGAGAGTGAAACAAAGAAGAAAGATTAGATAAGAGAATGGATAGGGAAAACGAAAAGAGAAAGATCACTCAGTAGCCCGGGGTTGCGAAGCCCGTGAATACCTAAAGAAGGTATCCCCCTGGGGGGGAAAAAATGCAGGAAAAAATACTTCTAGAACATTATCGAACAATCTAGTTCCTTCGAATAAATAAGAAGGAAAAAAAAATATGTAGGTCTTATCGAGACTGGGCAAGATGCCAAGATAATATTTTACATTGAGACTGAAGTTAGCTTTCATAATTTTGAGAAAGAATATTGTTTTGTCAGAAAACATAGGGAAATAAAAATAAGAAAATAAAAAGATATAAGTTGTTATTTCAAGAGAGTTAAAATATTTTTAGCTGGGAGATTGGTGTTCAAAATAATTAAATTCTAGGATGCATTTATTTAATGAAACAAAAGTGTGTAATTTTAATAAAACAGCGATCAGAGCCATTTTTTTTTTAAGAGAATGAATTTTAGAATAATGGGATTTACACAGAATTATAGCTTTGATGAGGCCAACGACGAAATTTTTTTTAATTTGTTTCATATATCTGTGAAAGGATAAAAATAAACCCTTTTTAAAATGCAAAATTTAAATTTAAAATCCCAAAACATTTTTTCTAACTTATAAAGCTAATGCTTAAATCTAATCTGCCCCTGTGATCTTTGTTTCTCAGCCTCACAAATATTACTTTCATCTATCTGATTTCGATATATCTTTAAGTTTTCAAAGTGGTGAGTTTGCATTTCTTACAGCAGTCTGTGGGGTGCGGCTCCTAGGCACGGCCAAGCTTTGGTGTCGGCATAAGACACCAGACATCAATCAAAAACTAATTGCCTAATTAAAATAAATGATCCTCCCAATTTGACTCTTTCTCCCTCTGCTGGAAAATATCCTAAATTCTAATTAAGATATCCTAAATTTTAATTAAAACCAGAATGCAAGAACGAAGAAGACAGATATTTGGCACATTTGAGCGGTCAGCCAAACCCTCGGCCATGTAGATATCAAAACTTAACGTAAATGGCTCGCGGGACCTCTGATCGAACGTGCGAAGATGACTGTACGACAAAATACAGCAATAAACGAGTTCGATCCATAATAGAGATCCCGAGTCTAACTTATTTCTCTGTTTCTGTCAATTATTAATCTCACAAGTCGTCCCCGGATAATCCATTACATATATTACATACATATAAAGAAATTACTATATCAACTGCCAAAGAAAAAAAATTCTTTCAACGTCTCAGCTTCATAAGAAATATGCATGTGGACATTATCCTTGCCTTGCCTCTATATGTGATGAACATTTTCAATGTATGACATTTTTGCAGTCCTTTCCACCTGTGCCTTCTAATCTCCCAAACAGATATAGTCGACAATTTTTTCTCTCAAGTGTGCTTTGTGTAACTTATAATATTGTGGGTTTTTTTTTTTGTTGTTGTTCAACGTGTGAAAAGACAATTCATCCATCCAAACGTACTGCTTCTACATAAGTTTTCATCATTTCTTAATTCTCATGGAACGTAACAGTGAAATATTCGAAACTATGCAAAAGGAAAACAAAGAAACCTTTACTTCTTATCAGCGAAAAAAAAAAAAAAGAGAATTCACATCTAGATCAGAAACACATGTTGCTTTCAAATCGCGGGATCATCATCGAGTTTCTATCAGTTCAGAGTTCAGTTTTACAATTATTTTTCTTTTGGTGTTCGATTATGCACGTGGTGTAAAGTAAATAGGTTAATCACTTTTCTTTCAGAGGAATTGTTATTTTTTTTAATTTTATGATAACTTACACTTTTATTTTATGATAACTTACAGTATTTTCATTTGAAAGCACTACTTATGAGTAAATATTATTTTCAATATGGCCTGAATTTCTAAAAAAAAAATTTTAATTTTTAAAAGTTTCTAAAACAGATTATCAGGCATTCTCTTTGCAAATTTTACTGTGTTATATATGTTATATATTTTGCGTATTTCTGTGTGTTTTAAATTGATAACTATGACATCTAACAAAGGATTCGATTTTTATGTTGAAGACTTTCATAGTGATCCTACATTGATGGTTACATTAATTTACTGCAGATCTTCAATCAGGTTTTAATTTACCAAAAGGTTAAAAACCTGAATAACGAGGATAATGTAGTATTTCTTAAATAAAAATTGAAAGGCCCAAAAATAATTATTGGAGGACCCAATTCTTTATAAGGCAGAAAATTTTGAACTTATTAGAAATAGAATTACAAAATTCTTTACGCAAAATTTGGCTGTGAAAACTTTAAATTATTTGAATATATTACCGTTACTACCTCATTGATCTATGAAAAATTTCGCATACAGACTAAATGTTCTAGCATCGAAAATGTATCCTGAAAGGATGCACTTAATCATATTAAATTTGTTAAATTATTAGCTTGCTTATCTTCTACCATTAAGATAAAGTTGCAAGAAGAAGGCGTAAATACTTATGATAAGGCAGTGGACACAGCACAGACATTACAGGATATTGTTATAATGATAGCGAACTGTCGGCCAGCATCTCAATTTTGCGCAGCCTACAAAAAAAAAAATCCGATTCACCAGAGCAGACAAAAGATGAGCATAGACAAAATTTTCAGTCTCGCTATAAATCAAGATATCCTAGATTTCTGCAAAATAAACGAAATAACTGAGCATTGTCAACTGTACTCTCGTTTTGGACACACCGCCAACAGATGTTTTAAATGGCAGAGAGCAAATGCTCGACATGATCAAAGGTTTAACAGATATGACAGATATAAAAATGATCACAACACAATCACAGGAACACAAACACAAGAAACCATAACACTAATAACATCTGCAAAGGAGCAATTTGCATTATAAAAAAAAAAAAATTGTATCATACAAAACCATATAATGTCATTGCTTTGATTGAATATATTGTGAATGTGTTTAATAAATATTTAACTACCAAGTTGCTAGAGGTAGCATATATCAGAGGAGCACAATTTATAGGACGAATTTTTATCCAAGATAGATACTTCAGCAGAAGTGGAAGAATTTGATGAAAATTTGTATTTGGTACCCAGTAGTCAAAACAAAAACATCAGGTATAATGTTAATACAAACATAGGCTACTGCACTTGTATAAGTGGCAAAACTGGTGCATTTTGTAAACATCAGTTTTTCCTGATGCACAAACTAAAATACAAATGCCCCTTGCACAAGTGCAGTGGACCAGTTTGTAGCAAAAGTTGCATTGGGTCCAGACTGCCCACCTGTCTTTTTTTAAAGGGCATAAAGAAGACAACTCATCTGTAACTATAGATGAAACTCTGATGATTCCAAGTGTTGGGGTGAATGATGCAAGCAATTCTGTAATTGGGTTTGAAAACCTGTCACCTCTTGTATTGAACATACCAAATAAACCTGAAATGTATTCAGAAGAGGACAAGGCATTGTTAAAGGAACAATTTGACAAACATCTGTTTTTCAATTTAAACGGAAGTTTTGTAAACAAATTGTCAAAAACTATGAAAAATTATTTGTTTAAAATTAACGTTGACAAATTTTATTAGTTATTTTTCAATTGTATTTTATTTCTCATTTTATCTATAATATTAAAAAACATATCAGTTACATTGAAAGGCAAAATTTAAAAAAATCAACTTTTATCATTGAGAAATGTTTATATTCTATAAATAATTCTTCAACTTTTATCATTGACAAGTTATTGGGTTAAAAAATTGCTAAATTTAAATTTAATAAACAATTCTTCAACTTTATATTCTTTAAATTTGTTATGAAATGTGCTGGTTCTAGTCTAAAACGTGGCAAGATATTTAGAAATTTTCCCAAAATATTGATGCTCGATCATACTCTGTAACATTTTATTTTGCATTTGACAACAAAACTCACCGTTAATAGAATGATGTATTTATTAAATGTTTCAGGGTATCTTTTAATGTAGAAAACCTACAGAATGAAACAAGAAAAATTTAAATCTTTATACAATAACAATAATACTGCTAATTCAGAAGAAAAGAAGGACACGCTCGATCAGCATAAACACAAGAGAAAAAAAAATATATAGGGGTGAAAAGATTATTTATTTGTTGAAAAATTGTAGAACACATGAGTTACGTGAATAAAATTCAATAAAACAAACAAGCATTGAAGAACAAATAAACACAACTATTGTCTTCACGAGAGAAACACTAGAGACACGAGCTATCGGCATTCCATAATTCGGATTGCATCTCAAATACCTTTCTCACCAAAATTTGGCACAATAGTTCTGAATCGAACAGATTTTCCAAATACGCGTCAGCATCCAACAAGAAGTTCGAGAATTGAAAAGTGCTCTCCATTGATTTACTGATTATTGAAAATACACTGCTCAAAACAATTAAAGGATATTTGAAGTTTTATATAAAATAAAGATATAAACGAAATTTTTTTTTGCCGAAAATAGAAGAAGAGAATCACAAATGCAAATTTTTCTGGTTTTCAAACTGTGGAGTATGCAAATTTTGAGTTCGACGTCAAAAACGTCGCTTCAGCGGCAGCGAATGAAATTTGACTTTCAACTGGATAAAAGAGAATGAAGACAAGGATGATCGGCATTCAGTGATTGCTTTGTTTCGATGAGTACGATGTCTCAGCGAAGTCATTTGACAGATTCAGAAGCTTGGAGAATTGTTGGTAGGTTAGAAGGGGGCCAAACTCAAGCCGAAGTAGCGCAAGCCATTGGAGTGTCACAAAGTGTCATTTCCAGGATCTGGAACCATTTTTTGGAGAGTGGATGTGCAGGCCGAAGACCAGGGCAATGTCGTAGACGGGCATTAACGCCCAATGAAGAACGGTATTTAGTGTTAACAGCTTGGAGACACCGAAACATGAACGCTACTCTTCTCCAACAACACCTTCGCTCGGCTACAGGCACCACAATTTCAACTCAGACTGTCCGAAACTGGCTCCATGCTGTAGGTCTGTATGCTCGCCGACCGATGGTATGTGTTAGATTAACATCAAGGCATCGTCGCGACCGCAGGGAGTGGGCAACCGAGCATGTCAACTGGAGGAGAAATGAATGGAGCAATATTCTGTTTTCTGACGAGTCCCGTTTTTCTGTGCATCCGGATAATAGGCGTATTTTCATCTGGAGGGACCGTGGCAGTAGGAATAATCCTGCGTTCGTGCACGAAAGTGTCAGATTTGGCGGTGGAGGAGTGTTGGTGTATGGTGGCATCTCCATTGACGGGCGCACTGACCTCTACATCATTCGAGATGGAGCTCTGACTGGTCGCCGATATAGGGATGAGATCCTCAGACCTATTGTAGTCCCTTACGCTGCAGCAATCGGAGATAACTTCATTTTAATGGACGATAACTGCAGGCCACATCGTGCAAACCTGGTGGAGGATTTCTTTTTCGAGGAAGGAATCGTTCGAATGGAATGGCCAGCGTGTTCTCCAGACATGAATCCAATCGAGCACGTTTGGGACGCTCTAGGAAGACGAGTTTCTGGCCGCCAACAACCCCCACAAACTCTCCAAGAACTGGAAAGAGCTCTTCTGGAAGAGTGGGGCAGAATACCCCAACTCGTCATTAATAGCCTCATTGAGTCCATGCCTCAAAGGTGTTCAACGTTGCTGGCCGCCCGTGGAAACCATACCCCCTACTGAAAATGATTTTCTTTGAAGAAAACACCTTTTCTTATTCTTTTTTTCTCATATGCACAAATTGTGTTTTTTTCCTTTTGTACACAAATGTGCAATAAAATGCATTTTTTTCTGCCAAACATGTGTAATTTATTCTCATATAACCTACTATGTCTGTCGACCATGTATCAATCAGCTAAAAAGTTTCCCAGATACAAAATCCACCTAAAACTGCAAT
The DNA here is from genome assembly GCA_963931845.1 of Maratus michaelseni. Classification (NCBI taxonomy): domain Eukaryota; kingdom Metazoa; phylum Arthropoda; class Arachnida; order Araneae; family Salticidae; genus Maratus; species Maratus michaelseni. The sequence goes on from OZ007597.1 coordinate 24,735,149, forward strand.
ATCCTTTAATTGTTTTGAGCAGTGTAGCTAAAACAGTGAAAATGCACATCTTATGCTTCTTTTTTCTATTTTTTTTTTTTTTTTTTTGAGAATTAATGTGAAATATACATAATGTAAGATGATGAAAATTTGATGGTAAAAGGAACCCTTATGTATTGTAATAATCCTTAAAAAAATTAATTTGAATGTCAGAAAATACCTGTTTCAAATGAATGATCAATTTCTTTATAAATGCATTTCAGCTTCATTAATTGTCCTTTATTTATTTTTGTTTTCATAAAAAATAACTTGTCAACTATTTTTACATAATGGTTGGTTGGTTATATAGGGGTTTAATGACACAAGGTCCCATTGAGGACAAGCCTATTTTTACATAAAAGATGTACCCTCTAATCTGTAGATGAAAATATAAGTTATTGTGTTATCTTTTAATAATTTTTTGTCTCAGTTATATTGCCTGCAGCTTTTCTTGTGCATCAGTATGCCTGATATAATAGAGGGCTACTGCAAAATAAAAAGGAAGGTATAACTATGGCAAACATATGTCACGCAACTTGTTACATATTTTAGCTTTGTTAGTGTCTCTTATTAATTTTTTTTTTTTAATTTTTCAGAATCTTTGCTGACATTAATCCAGATAAAGGACGCAAAGCCCCCAGGGTGAAGGGCTAAAGAAACAATGTGGTTGCTAAGCCTGTTATCAATCTCGCGAATGGATTTTGAGATTTTGAAAGTCCTTTTAATCTCTGATGCAACTTTTTTTCTTTTTATTTATTTAGTGTTGTCTACTTTACTGGTACTTTTTGTTTATATTTATTTTCAATGTAATTTGTTTTCATTAGGGCAATTATGATTGTTATATTGTTTTTCACAAAGGCCATTATTAAGAAGTTAAGTATGGGGGGGGGGGCGGTCGGGATTTACAACGAAACTATTATGAATTTACCTATATGTTTGCCATCTTGTTCAGTATTTTGAAGTACTTACATTTTTATTTACATCAGAGCATGTACACATATAAATTCCTATTGCGGTTTTTGTTTCAAGCACTGTGCTTTATGCATATAATTAAACAATCTAGAGTTTCCAGGATTTTAAGAATTTAAGATATACCAAATGAAAAGATGAAATTGTATTTTGCTTGTATGTAAGAAACATGGCCTTTTAAAAGAAAAATTATAGTGTGGGATAAATATTTAAAATAAAATATTTTTTTTAATTCTTTGTTTACAGTTTTGAAGGACTGGAAATTTTTTTTCAGTGAATGATAAATACCAATCACCACTTGATTTTAAGCAAAATGTGTCATTTTCTGGGATTTTTCAAAAGGTATTAATTATTTGGAAACCTTCAACCAATTTTGGCACAGAAATTGGTGTTTTAACTGATATCACACTGATTTCATTGTGTGAATGGTATATATGCTACTTGATATTGATTTTAGTGTTTTAGTGTGTTTTTAGAGATACTTTTGAATAAAATTAAAATACTTTGCTTTGTATATCTGCATATTTACTTGTGATAATGTAAATTACAACCGAAGTTTTCAGCATGCAAAGATAGTTTTATTAGTTGTAAATGATTTGGGAAATACTGCTGTTTTAGACTTTGACAAAATGAACCAGAAAAATATTTTATCCAAATTTATATCCCTAAATCAAGATAGGTGGCGAATTAGCACTTGACATATGGCCACATTTGGCATATGGGCACTGTGATATCTCACATTTGTAAATATTGCATTAAAGGACATTGTTTCAAGTTTTCGTCAATGCCTGTGTATATAAAAAAATTTTCATTATTATTTCATCAGACATTGTTTCAAATTTCTATAATTTTAAATGGAATCACTTAGAAGTTTATATTAGTTATTGATTACTTAATAATAAAAAGGTTATAGAAAAAATACTAATTGTTTCTAAGATGTTATTTTTTGAAAAAACATTATTTGTTTTCTTTACTTTAAACATAATAACATTATTTGATCACTTATTAAAAGATTATTCTATAATTTTAATTGAAATCACTTAGAAGTTTATTTTCCATTAAAAAGATTTCAGGAAAAATACTAATTGCTTCTAAGGTGTTATTTTTTAAAAACATATGATTTTATACTATGTTTTTATACGATTACTTAAAATTCTAACATAATCTCTAATTAAGATAATATTCAACTTGATAGTAAAAGGATTTTTCTTTTTTTCCACAGATTGACGATGACCTAATTGCAGAGTTTGAAAACTCATGTGGGACAGTCCTCCTCCTCCTCATACATCAAAAGAATCATCACTTCAGACTGCACCTAGCATTTCCGGTAAAGATATATTGACCTCAAAAGCATCGGTAGAAAGTTCGATGAACTCAACAAATAAGAGGGTTAGAATTTCTATTTTATGTTTTGGGGGTGGGAAAAAAAAAAATTTGTTCCAATGCAAATTGTATTTAATTTTATTTTGTAAAAGTTAAAGTAATTCACACACTTAAGAAAATTTCATCATAATTTTTTTTATTTAAAGTTTAAATATTATCAAAACAGATTAAATTTTTATGTTAGTTAAAATAAAAATTTTATTCTAAAAAAGCATTTTTTTTTATTATTATTTATAAGAGCTTTATGTATCGTTTGCGACACACACTTTACAAGATTAGATAACCCTAAAAGACATAAGAAATAAGTCATTCATCACAAAATCAAGAATTAAAATGTCAACCAAGTAATATGTACTTTTGAGACACTTAAAAATTCATTCTGAAAATAAACTCAAGTTTTCTTGCACTATATGCTCTAAAGAATTTAATTACAAACGAAATCTGAAGGCTCATGAACTTACCCATTCAGAAAATATATCTAAGCTTTCCTGCATTCTATGCTCTAAAGAATTTAATTGCAAAGATAATCTAAAGGCACATATGCTTTTACACGAAAAGCCACATTATAAATGCAGCAAATGCTCATTATCATTTGTTACAAAATATAATTTAAGTGTACATATGAAATTTTAGCATACAGTTAACAAACCGTTTATATCTGTAAAAAATAAAAGAAAAAAACCTAATCCCATGAAAAAAACATCTGAAAAAGAACGCCTTAAATACATTTCGAACCCATTTCATGGAACGTGGTTTAAGCGATCGATATGATCTCAACCAATCTTTTTATGTAAACTTCAACGACATTTGACAAAAAATCAAAGAAACATTACAAGAAAAACAATCGATTAAATAGCATCTGATTTTAAAATTGAAATTAGAACGATTAAACGGTGACAATGAAATTGAAACGATGGAATCTTTCTTCCATACTGACACTTATGTACAATTGACAATCGATACTATTGCAGAACAAGTGTCTGCAGGTTTAGCGAAATTAAATGCATCGTTCGATAAATTCATAAAACGTGGATCAGGATGGAGATTGCAAGAAATTATCTTCTTGGAATTAAAATTGAATACTTACAACCCGTTTAGAGGTAACAGTTACATCAAGTTACCTAAAAAACTAAAGGATAAAACAGCAATTTTAAATATTAAAAATTTTGACAATCAAAAGTGTTTATTATGGTGCCTTTTAGCATTTAAGCAAAACATAGATGACACAGATCATCCTGAATGAGTAAATCATTATCGCCCATTAAAAGATGAACTAAATATAGCAGGAATAAAGTATCTGATACCCTATCAAAAAAAGCCTCAAATTGAAAACCAAAATAATCTATGTATTAACGTCTTCAATGTTGAAGATAATCAAATAACTCTGATACATGCATCGGAATGTGAAGATGAAAGCGTGATAAATTTATTATTAATTGTGCAAGAAGATAAGCAACATTATACTTTAATCTGCGATTTTTCGCAATTTCTAGGAGATCGTACTAAGCATAATGGTAAACAGTATATTTGTTATTGCTCTTTTCACGCTTTTATAAGAAATGATTTATTAGAAGAACACACTAAATTATTCAAAAAGCATGCAGCAGAAATACCTACGGAAAATGTATGTTACCTACGGAAAAATACAATAATCTGCAGCATCCTGTTGCCTATTCAATTTATGCAGACTTTGAAAATCTGCTTTTACCGTTAGATACAGCGATCCCCAATAGTGCAACATCCTTTACAAACAAAATAACGAAACATGTTGCTTGCAGTTTTACTTATGTTGTTGGACCGGATGGAGCTAACGTGAAACCGGTTAAATACTATCGAGGAAAAGATGCTGTCACCCAGTTTTTCAATTGTATAATCGAAGAAAAAAATGAGATCGCTTAAATTTTAGCAGATAAAAAACCCATGAAACTTACTCTGCAGCAAGAAAAAGAATTTAGAGATGCTGAAACATGCAGCATTTGTGCAATTGTTGCATGATTAGGACAATTGCGTGCTCATGATCACAATCACATAAATGGAGCGTATAGAGGTGCTGCACATATACACTGCAATTTAAATTTCAAAGAAACGCAAAAAGTACCAGTAATTTTCCATAATTTAAAAAGATATGATGGACACCATATTATGAGTTCTTAAAGGCAATATAAAGAATAAGTAATCGATGTGATTGCAAATAGATTTGAAAATACATTTCATTTAAAATGCATAAAGCAGGATGCCTATACAACTAGTATTTCTCGACTCTTATCAATTTTTATCCACGTCATTAGATAAACTTGTTGTTGGGCTTAGAGCCCAGTAAATTAGTGCTGTTAAAAAAACAATTCCCAGACAACCAGCAGTTTGAATTAATATGAAGAAAGGGAGTAGATCACTATAATTATTTTTCTTCTTTTGAAAAATTTAAAGAAAAAAATCTACCACCACCCATAATTTAAAAAGTTATGATGGATACCATATTATGAGTTCTTAAGAGCAATATAAAGAATATGTAATCGATGTGATTGCAAATACACTTGGAAACTACATTTCATTTAAAATGCATAAAGCAGGGTGCCTATACAACTAGTATTTCTCGACTCTTATCAATTTTTATCCACGTCATTAGATAAACTTGTTAGTGGCTTAGAGCCCAGTAAATTAGTGCTGTTAAAAAAACAATTCCCAGACAACCAGCAGTTTGAATTAATATGAAGAAAGGGAGTAGATCACTATAATTATTTTTCTTCTTTTGAAAAATTTAAAGAAAAAAATCTACCACCACCCATAATTTAAAAAGTTATGATGGACACCATATTATGAGTTATTAAAGCAATATAAAGAATACGTAATCGATGTTATTGCAAATACACTTGAAAAATACATTTCATTTAAAATGCATAAAGCAGGATGCCTGCATAACTAGTATTTCTCGACTCTTATCACATTTTTTAACAGCTTAACTGATGAATGAATAAGTGAAGCAGATTATGACCATGCGTTAAAAGTTTGAGACTTTTCATATCAAAACGTTAGGGAAGTATCATGACCTGTATGTTTCATCTGACGTCTTACTTTTTGTGGACATTTTTCAAAATTTTAGATACTTAAATATGAAATATTAAAATATTGATACCTGTCATGTATTAACAACACCTGGACTTTTGTGGAACGCCTGTTTAAAATGACAGATATTAAATTAGAACTTATTACAGATATAAACATGCAAGTTTTTATCGAGAAAAGATTGAGAGGGGTTATTTCTCAAATTTCACATAGGGTAGCAACTGCAAACATCTCTGGTACTCCTGATTATAAAGAAAATGAAGCAACTAGTTACATTATGTATCTGGATCGAATAATCTATTTGGATGGGCTGTATCAAAGTTTTTACCTTATGGGGTATTTGAATGGGTTGATGCTATGCAGTTTAGTCAAGAATCAATCATGCAATTAAATGACGAGACAGATGTAGGCTATATTTTTGAAGTAGACCTTGAATACCCAGTTGTTTTACATCATTTGCATAATGAATATCTCTTAGTACTAATGTTGTTTGGAGTTCAGAAGACTATATCAGAATTGTCAATCATGTGTGCTTAAATAAAAACATATTGTAGTTTTTGTAAATAAATGGCCATAACTGTAATTGAAAAATAACTGGCTTTCTCTTTATTATTTCAGAATATATTATTCAATATATATATATGTTTTTTGAATTGTGTGACAATGAAAGTGTCTTATGCTTGACCCAATTCCAGAGCCAAAAATTTTTTTTATATATAACAATCAGCCTTCTGATTAGAAATAAAGAGAATGGGGAAAATAAACGGTTTGATCAAAATAATGAATTCTCTCAACAAGAGTTGGTTAGAGTTGTACCCGTAGCTTAAATATGCCTACATAATATTCTATAGTAGTTAAAAGAAAATTGTCTTTAAGATAATTTTAATTTTGCCATGCATTGAAAATCTTATAATAGAAATATATATGATATTTTCATTTTTTATGTATGTAACAAAACAAAAGTGACAAATTTTAATGTTATAAATATTCTTCAAAGGTCCTTACATAGTTTGCTGCTGTCAATACTCTATCAGCATAATATGAATTTTTATTTTTCCCAGGTAGTGTCAATTCAGTTCATGACTAATCATGATTTAATGGAATTTGTTTATACATCTTAACAGTTATTTCATGTTTAAAATATAAAATAAAGGCAATGCACCAAAAAAACTTTGAATGATCATAAAATTTTCTATAAATTTAATTTGTAGAGGTGAGGGGGCAGAAGAATTCACACTTGCCATGAGAGAAAAAAAAAATACTAGTTTTGGCCTTGTTACTTCTTTCAAAGTCTGTGAATATAGTCATAAGAAAGTATTATTTTTTTTTATTCCTTTAAAGCATATGGTTATTTAAAATTTTCATTTGACATTGCAAATTATAATCACCTCAATTCTCTGTCATCATATGTTACTTTCAGTGGTATTACAGCACAAGCTTGTGTGGCCGCCATTTGGCAGAAGAGGGTCTTATTGGCCCGCTGTGACAGCACAGTCACTGCTGGCATGCATCAGGGGGAAAAATAATGTGGTTTGGAGATCAGAAGACTATATCAGAAGTAAGTGTCAATTATGTGTGCTTAAATAAAAACATATTGTAGTTTTTGTAAATAAATGGCCATAACTGATTCATTTTAACTGAAAAAATAGAGGCAATTGAAAAATAACTGGCTTTCTCTTTATTATTTCAGAATTACTTGACAATGACTTGGCGGCAATAGCAAGTAAAAAGCCATCTGTATTCATATTTTGACCTATGTATCTAGGATTTGTAATTCTTGAACTATTCAAACTCTTAATGTATGCGTTTCATTATAAATTTGGGAAAAAATCATATGAGGATCGTGCCTTGCTACTTTTTACTGATACGGACAGCCTAACGTATCATATACAAACAAAACACATATAATGATATGAAAATACACTCCTCTCACTTCGATTCCTCCGACTACCCCAAGTCGCACAAATGTTATTCTGAGGATAACAAAAAAGTGTTAGGAATATTTAAAGACTGACTTTGTGGAGAAAGTGTCTTACAATGTGTAGGCATAAAATCAAAAATGTACTCACTAAGGTCAACAAGCACAGATAAAAAACAGCTAAAGGTGCTTCAACTCTTATTGAACAGAACAAATTAACACATGACTGTTATTTTAATTGCATTAAATATCAAACAAGTTTTCATCCACAAATAAGGATAATGCAAGAAAACCATCGAATATTCACTGTTAAACAAAACAAGACGTGTCTATAACTATTTGATGATAAAAAAATTTATTGTCAGACGGAATAACAAGTTTAGCTTATAGACATTGTGATATTCCAATGCATATGTAAATAGATGTTAAATATGTATATATTATAATTATTCTATGGACAATGACATCTTTCATTGCATAAAATTATTATGTTGTATAAAAATAAGATACCTGACCAGGCTTACTGGCAGTGAGGGGTAGAGTGAAGCAAGGAAAGAGTTGAAAAATGAATGTATCTCCCTTTTCAACTTTTTTTTTGCATAAAATAACTTACTAATCTTGGAAACATTTCTGAATCAAGAATAACACACTTAAATATAGGACGAATACTTCAAATTATTGGATTTTTTGCATGTTAAATTACTTTATTTGATTTTCATATATAAATAAACTGAAGAAAATTCCAAGGGGTCAACTGATTATCTGTGTAATTTTATTCTAAAAAAGCATTTTTTTTTTTTTTTTATAAGAAGTATATGTAAGTGTCTTTGCGACACACACTTTACAAGATTAGATAACCCTAAAAGACATAAGAAATAAGTCATTCATCACAAAATCAAGAATTAAAATGTCAAACAAGTAATAAAATCTTTTCTCATAAAGATGTACTTTTGAGAAACTTACACGAAAAGCCACATTATAAATGCAGCAAATGCTCATTATCATTTGTTACAAAATATAATTTAAGTGTACATATGAAAGTTCAGCATGCAGTTAACAAACCGTTTATATCTGTAAAAAATAAAAGAAAAAACCTAATCCCATCAAAAAAACATTTGAAAAAGAATGCCTTATATACATTTCGAACCCATTTCATCGAACGTGGTTTAAGCGATCAGTATGATTTCAACCAATTTTTTTATGTAAACTTCAATGACATTTGACAAAAAATCAAAGAAACATCACAAGAAAAACGATCGATTAAATGGCATATGATTTTACAAATGAAATTAGAACGATTAAACGGTGACAATGAAATTGAAACGATGGAATCTTTCTTCCATACTGACACTTATATACAATCGACAATAGATACTATTGCAGAACAAGTGCCTGCAGGTTTAGCGAAATTAATTGCATCATTCGATAAATTCATAAAACGTCGATAAGGATGGAGATTGCAAGAAATTATCTTCTTGGAATTAAAATTGGCTACTTACAACTCGTTTAGAGGTAACAGTTACATCAAGTTACCTAAAAAACTAAAGGATAAAACAGCAATTTTAAATACACTGCTCAAAACAATTAAAGGATATTTGAAGTTTTATATAAAATAAAGATATAAACGAAATTTTTTTTGCCGAAAATAGAAGAAGATAATCACAAATGCAAATTTTTCAGGTTTTCAAACTGTGGAGTATGCAAATTTTGAGTTCGACGTCAAAAACGTCGCTTCAGCGGCAGCGAATGAAATTTGACTTTCAACTGGATAAAAGAGAATGAAGACAAGGATGATCGGCATTCAGTGATTGCTTTGTTTCGATGAGTACGATGTCTCAGCGAAGTCATTTGACAGATTCAGAAGCTTGGAGAATTGTTGGTAGGTTAGAAGGGGGCCAAACTCAAGCCGAAGTAGCGCAAGCCATTGGAGTGTCACAAAGTGTCATTTCCAGGATCTGGAACCGTTTTTTGGAGAGTGGATGTGCAGGCCGAAGACCAGGGCAAGGTCGTAGACGGGCATTAACGCCCAATGAAGAACGGTATTTAGTGTTAACAGCTTGGAGACACCGAAACATGAACGCTACTCTTCTCCAACAACACCTTCGCTCGGCTACAGGCACCACGATTTCAACTCAGACTGTCCGAAACCGGCTCCATGCTGTAGGTCTGTATGCTCGCCGACCGATGGTATGTGTTAGATTAACATCAAGGCATCGTCGCGACCGCATGGAGTGGGCAACCGAGCATGTCAACTGGAGGAGAAATGAATGGAGCAATATTCTGTTTTCTGACGAGTCCCGTTTTTCTGTGCATCCGGATAATAGGCGTATTTTCATCTGGAGGGACCGTGGCAGTAGGAATAATCCTGCGTTCGTGCACGAAAGTGTCAGATTTGGCGGTGGAGGAGTGTTGGTGTATGGTGGCATCTCCATTGACGGGCGCACTGACCTCTACATCATTCGAGATGGAGCTCTGACTGGTCGCCGATATAGGGATGAGATCCTCAGACCTATTGTAGACCCTTACGCTGCAGCAATCGGAGATAACTTCATTTTAATGGACGATAACTGCAGGCCACATCGTGCAAACCTGGTGGAGGATTTCCTTTTCGAGGAAGGAATCGTTCGAATGGAATGGCCAGCGTGTTCTCCAGACATGAATCCAATCGAGCACGTTTGGGACGCTCTAGGAAGACGAGTTTCTGGCCGCCAACAACCCCCACAAACTCTCCAAGAACTGGAAAGAGCTCTTCTAGAAGAGTGGGGCAGAATACCCCAACTCGTCATTAATAGCCTCATTGAGTCCATGCCTCAAAGGTGTTCAACGTTGCTGGCCGCCGGTGGAAACCATACCCCCTACTGAAAATGATTTTCTTTGAAGAAAACACCTTTTCTTATTCTTTTTTTCTCATATGCACAAATTGTGTTTCTTTCCTTTTGTACACAAATGCGCAATAAAATGCATTTTTTTCTGCCAAACATGTGTAATTTATTCTCATATAACCTACTATGTCTGTCGACCATGTATCAATCAGCTAAAAAGTTTCCCAGATACAAAATCCACCTAAAACTGCAATATCCTTTAATTGTTTTGAGCAGTGTATTAAAAATTTTGACGATCAAAAGTGTTTATTATGGTGCCTTTTAGCATTTAAGCAAAACATAGATGACACAGATCATCCTGAATGAGTAAATCATTATCGCCCATTTAAAGATGAACTAAATATGGCAGGAATAAAGTATCTGATACCCTATCAAAAAAGACTCAAATTGAAAACCAAAATAATCTATGTATTAACGTCTTCGATGTTGAAGATAATCAAATAACTCTGATACATGTATCGGAATGTGAAGATGAAAGCGTGATAAATTTATTATTAATTGTGCAAGAAGATAAGCAACATTATACTTTAATCTGCGATTTTTCGCAATTTCTAGGAGATCGTACAAAGCATCATGGTAAAAACAGTATATTTGTTATTGCTGTTTTCACGCTGTTATAAGAAATGATTTATTAGAAGAACACACTAAATTATTCAAAAAGCATGCAGCACAAATACCTACAGAAACTGTATGTTACCTATGGAAAAATACAATAATCTTCAGCATCCTGTTGCCCATTCAATTTATGCAGACTTTGAAAGTCTGCTTTTACCCTTAGATACAGCAACCCCCAATAACGCAACATTCTTTACAAGCAAAATAACGAAATATGTTGCTTGCAGTTTTTCTTATGTTGTTGGACCGGATGGAGCTAACGTGAAACCGGATAAATACTATCGAGGAAAAGATGCTGTCACCCAGTTTTTCAATTGTATAATCGAAGAAAAAAATGAGATCGCTAAAATTTTAGCAGATAAAAAACCGATGAAATTTACTCTGCAGCAAGAAAAAGAATTTAGAGATGCTAAAACATGCAGCATTTGTAATAAATCATTAGGACAATTGCGTGCTCATGATCACAATCACATAAATGGAGCGTATAGAGGTGCTGCACAGATACACTGCAATTTAAATTTCAAAGAACCGCAAAAAATACCAGTAATTTTCCATTAAAAAGTTATGATGGACGCCATATTATGAGTTCTTAAAGGCAATATAAAGAATATGTAATCGATGTGATTGCAAATAGACTTGAAAATACATTTCATTTAAAATGCATAAAGCAGGATGCCTATACAACTAGTATTTCTCGACTCTTATCAATTTTTATCCACGTCATTAGATAAACTTGTTAGTAGCTTAGAGCCCAGTAAATTAGTGCTGTTAAAAAAACAATTCCCAGACAACCAGCGGTTTGAATTAATATGAAGAAAGGGAGTAGATCCCTATAATTATTTTTCTTCTTTTGAAAAATTTAAAGAAAAAAAATCTACCACCACCCATAATTTAAAAAGTTATGATGGACACCATATTATGAGTTCTTAAGAGCAATATAAAGAAAACGTAATCAATGTTATTGCAAATACACTTGAAAAATACATTTAATTTAAAATGCATAAAGCAGGATGCCTGGGACACCATATTATGAGTTATTAAGAGCAATATAAAGAATATGTAATCGATGTTATTGCAAATACACTTGAAAAATACATTTAATTTAAAATGCATAAAGCAGGATGCCTGGGACACCATATTATGAGTTATTAAGAGCAATATAAAGAATACGTAATCGATGTTATTGCAAATACACTTGAAAAATACATTTCATTTAAAATGCATAAAGCAGGATGCCTGCATAACTAGTATTTCTCGACTCTTATCACATTTTTTAACAGCTTAACTGATGAATGAATAAGTGAAGCAGATTATGACCATGCGTTAAAAGTTTGAGACATTTCATATGAAAACGTTAGGGAAGTATCATGACCTGTATGTTTCATCTGACGTCTTACTTTTTGTGGACATTTTTCAAAATTTTAGATACTTAAATATGAAATATTAAAATATTCATACATGTCTTGTATTAACAACATCTGGACTTTTGTGGAACGCCAGTTTAAAATGACAGATATTAAATTAGAACTTATTACAGATATAAACATGCAAGTTTTTATCAAGGAAAGATTGTGAGGGGGTATTTCTCAAATTTCACATAGGGTAGCAACTGCAAACATCCCTGGTACTCCTGATTATAAAGAAAATGAAGCACCTAGTTACATTATGTATCTGGGCGCGAATAATCTATTTGGATGGGCTATGTCAAAGTTTTTACCTTATGGAGTATTTGAATGGGTTGATGCTACGCAGTTTAGTCACGAATCAATCATGCAATTAAATGACGAGACAGATGTAGGCTATATTTTTGAAGTAGACCTTGAAAACCCAGTTGTTTTACATCATTTGCATAATGAATATCTCTTAGTACTAATGTTGTTTGGAGATCAGAAGACTATATCAGAATTGTCAATCATGTGTGCTTAAATAAAAACATACTGTAGTTTTTGTAAATAAATGGCCATAACTGTAATTGAAAAATAACTGGCTTTCTCTTTATTATTTCAGAATATATTATTCAATATATATATGTTTTTTGAATTGTGTGACAATGAAAGTGTCTTATGCTTGACCCAATTCCAGAGCCAAAAATTTTTTTATATATAACAATCAGCCTTCTGATTAGAAATAAAGAGAATGGGGAAAATAAACGGTTTGATCAAAATAATGAATTCTCTCAACAAGAGTTGGTTAGAGTTGTACCCGTAGCTTAAATATGCCTACATTAAATTCTATAGTAGTTAACAGAAAATTGTCTTTAAGATAATTTTAATTTTGCCATGCATTGAAAATCTTATAATAGAAATATATATGATATTTTCATTTTTTATGTATGTAACAAAACAAAAGTGACAAATTTTAATGTTATAAATATTCTTCAAAGTTCCTTACATAGTTTGCTGCTTTCAATACTCTATCAGCATAATATGAATTTTTATTTTTCCCAGGTAGTGTCAATTCAGTTCATGACTAATCATGATTTAATGGAATTTGTTTATACATCTTAACAGTTGTTTCATGTTTAAAATATAAAGTAAAGGCAATGCACCAAAAAAACTTTGAATGATCATAAAATTTTCTATAAATTTTATTTGTAGAGGTGAGGGGGCAGAAGAATTCACACTTGCCATGAGAGAAAAAAAAAAAATCCTAGTTTTGGCCTAGTTACTTCTTTCAAAGTCTGTGAATGTAGTCATAAGAAAGTATTAATTTTTTTATTTCCTTTAAAGCATATGGTTATTTAAAATTTTCATTTAAAATTGCAAATTATAATCACCTCAATTCTCTGTCATCTTATGTTACTTTCAGTGGTATAAAGTAATGAAATATCTAAATGCTCTATTACAGCACCAGCTTGTGTGGCCGCCATTTGGCAGAAGAGGGTCTTATTGGCCCGCTGTGACAGCACAGTCACTGCTGGCATGCATCAGGGGAAAAAATAATAATGTGGTTTGGAGATCAGAAGACTATATCAGAAGTAATTGTCAATTATGTGTGCTTAAATAAAAACATATTGTAGTTTTTGTAAATAAATGGCCATAACTGATTAATTTTAACTGAAAAAATAGAGGTAATTGAAAAATAACTGACTTTCTGTTTATTATTTCAGAATTACTTGACAATGACTTGGTGGCAATAGCAAGTAAAAAGCCATCTGTATTCATAAATCGACCTATGTATCTAGGATTTGTAATTCTTGAACTATTCAAACACTTAATGTATGCGTTTCATTTTAAATTTGTGAAAAAATCATATGAGGATCGTGCCTTGCTACTTTTTACTGATACGGACAGCCTAATATATCATATACAAACAAAACACATATGATGATATGAAAATACACTCCTCTCACTTCGATTCCTCCGACTATCCCAAGTCGCACAAATGTTATTCTGAGGATAACAAAAAAGTGTTAGGAAAATTTAAAGACTGACTTTGTGGAGAAAGTGTCTTACAATGTGTAGGCATAAAATCAAAAATGTACTCACTAAGGTCAACAAGCACAGATTAAAAAAAACAACTAAAGGTGTTTCAACTCTTATTGAACGGAACAAATTAACTCATGACTATTATTTTAATTGCATTAAAAATCAAACAAGTTTTCATCCGCAAATAAGGATAATGCAAGAAAACCATCGAATATTCACTGTTAAACAAAACATGTCTATAACTATTTGATGATAAAAAAATTTTATTTTCAGACGGAATAACAAGTTTAGCTTATAGACAGACATTGTGATATTCCAATGCATATGTAAATAGATGTTAAATATGTATATATTATAATTATTCTACGGACAATGACATCTTTCATTGCATAAAATTATTATGTTGTATAAAAATTGTATAAAAATAAGAAAATTCATTATTATTATTATGTTGTATAGAAGAAATGTATAGAAAATTATTGTGTTGAATATAAATAAGAAAAATCATTATTATTATTCTATGGACGATGACATCTTTCATTGCATAAAATTATTATGTTGAATATAAATAAGAAAAAAAATGGACATAGAAAAAAAAAAGTGTGTGTGAAATGTTGAATGAATGCGAGTGTGTGGGGTGGTAGTGGTTAACCTCCCTGAAGGTGCACCCTGGGAAATAAGGGCTTTGCTTTTAGACGCTTTTTCTTTTAACAAAGACAAAGTGTCTTCAAGCAAAGTGCTTAGCTAAAACCACATTTCGGCCAGGCTTAAAAAAAAAACAAATTTCGTATGAATTTATGCACAAGAAACTTTTTTCTAAATTTTAATGTGTGAATGTGTTCTAAAAAATCCTGTAATCAACTTTTAAATATTTAACTAAATTTCAAATTCCATTGTAAACAGTTTGGTAAATACTTTAATTTTTTTTGCATTATGTTATAACTTAAAATTTCGATTAGTATAATTGTGATAGGTTTCATTATTTATATTAATTGTACGGAGCCTTCGTAGCGTAACTGGGAGCGCAATAAGAAGCTAGCCAAAAGGTTGACAGTTCAAATTTGACCATAGACATAATGGTAAGTTAAACTTTCCCATTTAAAGTTTATGACTTAAATTTCTATTTCAGATTCCTTTGCGAGCAGTATGGTGAGACATTTAATTTTTTTTTTTATTAAGTGCTGTGCTATAACAAAATTCTATAACAGATTCCTATGTATGCAGTATGGTGAGATACATTTAAAATATTTTTTTTAGTCTATGCTATAAGTTAAATTTCTATTTCAGAAACAGTCTCTTTCGAATTCCATAATTTTCATACTTAACGATAGATGGCGACACCACCTTGAACTTTCTCTCACCTGAAAATAAATAAATAAATTTGGGGGGGGGGGGGGTCCATGAGGTAGCAAGGATTGACAAGTGGTAGCAGGAGCGATCATGTTCGGATGCCTTGTACTCTAAGACAGTATTTCTGAAGTTTAAGTCCTCCCCTAAAAAAATACCCCCTACTATAGTAAACTCCCCCTCTGAGAACCCCTTCTCTTATAACACACCCTTTCGCCCCACCCTAGATTTTAAGTTCGAATTTATACATCATACTATAGGACAAAAAAATTTCCTCTGCGCCTCTGCCTGCTGGGGTGAAACTCTCATTTTCTATCTACTAACTTATATATGACATTGAATTTATAATTAGCTATGTTTTTTAGCATAGTCCCCAAAAACACTTGTGTTTTACTTTGCTTTTTTTTTTTTTTTTTTTTTTTCCAATATCACTTAAGCAGTCATAGAAGCATTACTCAAGAAATGGCACGGTTACCAAATTTTCCTTGTTCATTTTGTCATATTGGCAAGTCATTAAAACCAATCTCATTTTTCAACATCTTCTCAGAGAATCCTTCTACCTTACAAATAAACAACATGTTGATAAACCTTTGTTTTTTAATCCAATTGATTATGGAACAATGTATGAAATAGAATGGCAAATGTATTCTACACTTTTACAGATACAAAAACTATTTTATAAGAAACATCCGTATAAATTGAATGTTACAGTAGATAATGTTTATAATTTAACAGATATTTGCACACTGCTAAAGTAAAAATTGCAAGATATAGTCAAAATGACAGTTGAATTCGGCAAATTTATTATACTTTGCCATGAACTAGGTTTAGTGGGAATACTACCAATGCCATATCAATGTATTGTTTTAGAATGTCGTATTACAGCAGGAAAATTTACATAAAAATGTATGGATATATTTGATTGGTATGAAAATGCAATATTTATCAATGTGTCAAACATGTTATTTCAATTTTTCAATGAAGTAAATGTTACGATTGGATTTGTCGTGCAAGTGTAACTATGTGTCCTTTTTTTTTTCCTTAAATACCTTTATTCAACTGTATCTTAATACCATGACTTACATTTATATACAGTTTGATACAGTTGCAGATTTAATTACACACTTTCAAAATATGGATATTTCTGATATTAATCCTCTATCTAAAGATTCAACTGCCAATTTTGTCCTCAGTGCTCCACACTTTTATCATGTTAAATATGGGGGTTTGATGTACCACTCTATGCTGAACAAATACGAGAAAACAGAATACAGTGCAGATGCTACTGACGAAGATGTATCTCTAGTTTGATGGTGGTATTCTTATTGTCAACATACTATCGGGATACAGATACCCTTTCTATAAGGTGAATGTAAGGCAGTCACACAGACCATCTTTAAACAACTCCTAATCAATCCCCTTCAAAAACCTGCTATGGGAAAAAGTTCTTATTATGGAGAATCAAGCTTGGAGCATTAAGTCAAGATCTACTTCATACTCAAATTCTGTATAATCGGGTTCTTTTAAAAGAGAATATTGTTCTCGTCTTAGAGCGTGAACCCGTTTATGTATAATCACCCAAAGTTTTGGATAACTGGATTTCGGATGCATTGAGGTTTGAGTTTGTTTAACATGTTTCGAAAATGATACATACATATTCCGCAATGCAGAGTTCGAAATAGGGATCCGTTTAACAGCTCGAGCCATACATTTTTGTAAAACAACATTTCTGTATCTGAACGCATTTGGTATGCTTCTGTCACGCTTGCCCCTCCCCACTTATGAGTTCCAAGACAGTGGGTTCCAGATAGCTAAAAATAGATTCTGCTGTCCATCGCACATTGTAAAAAAAAGCAAAGGAACATAAAATTAACCGATGTAAAATAGCTTTCCAAGCCATGAGACCTTTGTAAGATTCGGGTTTTTGGAAAACATGTACGTAGCGTTCTTCTTTGTTGATAGCAACGATTCGAAGTAGAAAAGCAAAGACAGTTTCTTCCAACTGTTCACGGGGATAACTGGCACAAAATTTTTCGGTGAAAATATCAATATTCCAACTGACTATGTGTTTTTTTCCAACTTCTTGGGCTAAGATATGAAGTACAATATAACTTATAAATGTATTAAAATTAAAATGAATATGTTTTGTACATTTGTATAGAAAAATAAAAAAGGGAAATGCTGCAGGCTATCGTTCCTCGCATATAATAGTAGAGGAGATTTAATTTTAACTTTAATAAAGATTTGAAAAGGATTAATCTTTAATTAAAATATTCTGAATTTTCAAACATGAAATAAATATGTATATATATCATTTTATTTCTATTGCACATAAGAATTATCTGTTGTATGTTATTATTATTTTTTATTTTTATTTTTTTAGTATTATAATCTATGTAAATTTATTTTCCCATTTCGATTTGCAGTATTTTGCAAAATGACTGATGTGTATGAAATTAAAATGTCTGATGAAGACTGATATTGACATGTGTGATATTCAACTGTCTGATATTGAAAAGTATTATGCCCCTTTAGAAGAATATTAATTGTTTCTAATGGATGAATATTCATTTCTTTGTTTTGCTGCAGAAGCAATAGCCAATAATTTATTAAGATATCCACAGCGACAGAAATTAAATATTATATTGGAAGATTTTAACTCTACACCATATACCGGGTGTCCCACAAATGACTGATGGATTTTAAAATTCAATAACTAGCAAACGATGACAGATATTTAAAAAATTCTTGCAGGAGGGTTATGTATGATGTCGGGAGTTTTTTTACTGTGATTCTTGATTTTAGTTCGAATTTCAAACAATAGATGGTGCTGACAGCGGTTGGCGCTCATTAGAGGCCGAAACTGACGTCACTCAGCATTGATGCGAAGAAAGGAGATTAAGGCTATGGAGTGGATCTCATTCGCCAGTACAATCTTGCTCTTAGGCCCCAATTCTGAACTCATTTAATATGATTTCAATGGAATGAAATGTTGCCATGGAAACAACAAATTCTTTGATAGTGGAATACAGCGTTCAGATCAGGGCATGAATTTAACAAGCAGTATTCGAGTTGCAGGCGATTTTACATTTATGAAGTTTTATTTTCCCGGATTAAATTACTTTTTACGGCCTGATTTAAAGAATATTTTGTTCATCGTATTTTAAAACTACTAGGTGAAATAAACCATTTTCAATAAATAGTGTACACGCTTTTAAAAGTACTCACTAGCAGATATTGTAGCAAGATCTCTTCACCTAGTTTTAAAATATGATGCATAAAATATTCTTTAAATCAGGCCATAAAAAGTAATTTAATCCCGAAAAATAAAACTTCATAAATGTAAAATCGCCTGCAACTCGAATACTGCTTGCTAAATTCATGCCCTGATCTGAACGCTGTATTCCACTATCAAAGAATTTGTTGTTTCCATGGCAACATTTCATTCCATTGAAATCATATTAAATGAGTTCAGAATCGGGGCCTTAGAGCAAGATTGTACTGGTGAATGAGATCCACTCCATAGCCTTAATCTCCTTTCTTCGCATCAATGCTGAGTGACGTCAGTTTCGGCCTCTAATGAGCGCCAACCGCTGTCAGCGCCATCTATTGTTTGAAATTCGAACTAAAATCAAGAATCAGAGTAAAAAAACTCCCTACATCATACATAACCCTACTGCAAGAACTTTTTTAATATCTGTCACCGTTTGCTAGTTATTGAATTTTAAAATCCATCAGTCATTTGTGGGACACCCGGTATTTTGATAATATGATGCACTATTTATTGCTAGCTAATGCTGTTCGAACTCAAAACAAAAAATTCTCTTCCTAAAATAAAATTAGATGATGCACAACTTGTTGAAATCGATACATGTTTCCTGTGTGAAGTTTAATCCATTGGAAGATGTTAAATTTTTACCTTGAACCATTATTATCATGAAACCTGCCTAGAAGACTGGTGTACAGAAAAGGATGACTGCCCTCGATGTAATCAAAGTATTGATACTGAACTCAATGATGATATACTTAGTCGTAATAGAACGATATCCGAAATAGCAACAGTTTTGATCGAAAAACACCCAGTCTTCTCTTCTAGGGTGCAGAGACTCTTAATGAGTTCAAATGATAGTGAATTGAACCTGTTCCCAAAAGCATCATTAAAAGTTTTCCTATCGTAAAAGAGAATGCTGACCAGTTGGTTGAGCTCGATGAATGTGCCATTTGCTTTGTGAAGTTTCCAGTAGAAGGAAATATTATACAGTTACCTTGTAAACATGTGCATCATGAAGATTGTATAAAAAAATATTTAATCATATTTAATCATATTTTAATTTAAGGTTAAAATAAAATTTTCTCTACTCTCCTATGCGAGGAAACATACCCATAACATTTCCCATTTTTATTTTATTATTCAAATATCAAATACATATTTATATTATGCTTAAAATATAACTTCACCTTTAATCTCAAGATGTTTTTAACATTCAATACTTTCATTTCTGTTTATGGAATTTTTCGGAAACTTCCATGGTTGAGTGAAACGATCCCACGCTACTTCTGACGAAAAATGGCTTCGTCTTCCCCTTTGCTATAGAAGTCTCCGCTTTTCCCATCTCTTCCCTCAATATACCATGACTGCATTTGATCAGAATTCGATTTGCTTCATATTATTTGAACTTGTATTTTTAGAAGTTAAACTTATACTAAAACTTTATATTTTATTTGTTGAATGAAATTTGCTTCAAGATTCATATATTAATATGTTTGACTATTGCTGTTTAGTGAATTCCTTTTTCAATGGTGAATCTTCAGATTACCAATTGTGTCATTTCATTGTTGGTGAAATGAATGAGTGGAGAAACTTTGAAGAAAAGTATAATCAACTCATTTTTGATTATTTAAAAGAAACGGAAGACTGAATCTTCGGATGACTTCTCTATTCATTTTGAAGATTATGAATGTGCTGATATTTCAGACTTGTGGTTCTCTGATTAAGTGTATTTTATCGCACTTGTGTATTTTTATTAAGGTCCATACCTTTAAATTATTCCAGTATCCTGTACATAACTGCTGCATTGAAGTTGGAAGCCTGGATGTGTGACAAAATCACTATACCTACCCACTACAGTCAATGGCCCAGTCCACGCGTTGCTATAAAAGCCTGCACTTTTCCGGTCTTTTTTTATTCTTTCGAGATCATCTGTGCCTTTCAAACACTGAGCAATGGCTTCCACTTCCAAGCAACCCATTGAACAACTGGATTTGCACCAGGATGTTTTACTCTCTAATTTAAGACATGTACCTCTCCAGAATAAGTTGAACTTTATTGTTTATGTTGGAGTTTCGTCCCTAGTTAAAGTACCGTGATGCGTGGTTGGCCTCATCAAGCAATTTTTCATTTCCGTTTATAGAATTTGTACAATGACTGAAACCGGGTCTATACATTTATAAAAATTTGTCCCAGCGATTCTATTTGATGATCGATGCGAAAATGTTAAGTGTTTCTTTACATCATTTTAGAGCAGACTATAACTGGTCAAGATATGAACCCTCAGATAATTTCATTCATGCGTCTTTGGCATGTACGGAACGAATCTTAATGACGTTTTATGAGGATTTTCAGTTTTTCAAAGAGATAGACATGTCCACCTACTATTTGAAACCCTACAGCCTGATTATGATTCATCATGCAGTTTCATACTATTGCCATCTGATGCGTATTTATAACTGGAAGCAATATGCCATTCACATCAATCAACCTAAAAATAATATACAGGATGAATGACTATCTCCATACCAGCTGTCATTTTGAAGTGAAGTTAACTAATCAATGGCAGTTGGTCATTGAATGTGTGTTTCGATGTCCAGGTACCTGTATCTGTTAAGAGCCAATCCAAACATTGTCACCAAACTACTTTACTGTTGGTGGCTGTTTTTTATGCTGTAAATTTTAAGCGAGCAAATACTAATCAATTAAACGCATATGTATATCCATAAGCACACAAAGTAGGAGACTCTTTAGTTTTTGCTAATTTTTTTGCTGCGGGTGGGATTGATTAAACATAATTATTCCAATTCAATTAATGCTCTATCCACTCCTAAGCCAAATTTCTGAGCTTCACAGTGAATTTTCTGAAAGATTCCAAGGTGGTTGAGGGGGAGGGGGTGATGGAACTACGGGTATATCTTCCAGAGAAAAATGTCTGAGTTAGAGTCCTTCATCAGGTCGAGTAAGCTGATACAGCCAGGAGAGGGGGTGTCCACTTCCCCCACTTTTTTGCGTCCCTTTGACAAAATTTGCATTTTTTCGCAATCTTTTGACGAAATTTGCAGTTTTTTTCGAGATTTGTTGATAAAATTTGCGGGGTTTTTTTCGATATTTTTTTGACGAAATTTGCAGTTTTTTTCGAGATCTGTTGATAAAATTTGCGTTGTTTACGATATCTTTTAGACGAAATTTGCCGTTTTTCGCAATGTTTTTGACGGATTTTGCCGTTTTTACGCGATTCTCTGACTAAAGTCACGTTTTTACCGCGATCTGTTGATAAAAATTTGTCGTTTTTTCGCGATCTTTTCACGAAATTTGCCGGTTTTTGCAATGTTTATGACGAAATTTATCGTTTTTTCGCGATCTTTTGACGAAATTTGCCATTTTCGTAATGTTTTTCACGAAATTTGTCATTTTTTCGCGATCTTTTGATGAAATATGTCGTTTTACCAATGTTTGACGAAATTTGCCGTTTTTTCGTGATTTTCTGACGAAAGTCACGTTTTTCTCGCGATCCGTTGACAAAATTTGCTGTTTTTTCACGATCTTTTAACAAAATTTGCCGCTTTTCGCAATGTTTTTGACAAAATTTGCCGTTTTTTCGCGATCTGTTGACAAAATTTGAATTTTTTCGCAATGTTTTTGACGAAATTTGCCATTTTTCGCAATGTTTTTGACGAAATTTGCCATTCTTTCGCAATTCTCTGACGAAAGTCACGTTTTTCCTGTGATCCTTTGACAAAATTGGCGACCTTTCTTGAGGCGAAAGACGAGATTGATTATTTTTGGCAATCATTTGCCGAAATACCGATACATTTAATGTTCGAATTTTCGGATTTATGACCGATATTTTTTTTTTTCGGAAAATTCGGATCAGAATCACCCCTGAATGATCTTTTGACGAAATTCGCATTTTTTCATCAATGAGTTAAATGAAATTCACGTTTTTTCGGCAATACTTTGGCGAAATTTGCTTTTTCCCGCCAATTTTTTGACGAAATTCACGTTTTTTCAGCGATCCTGTAACGAAATTTGCATTTCTTAGCTCGATCCTGTGACGAAATTAGTGATTTTTCGCACGATCCTATGACGAAATGTGTGATTTTTTCGCGCGATCCTGTGACGAAATTCGTGATTTTTCGCGCGATCCTGTGACGAAATTCGTGATTTTTCGCGCGATCCTGTGACGAAATTAGTGATTTACGAGTGATCCGGTGACAAAATTCGCGTTTTTTTTTTCAGAAAATCGTAGTTTTAGACAGATTTTCGTAGAATCGTAGTTTGTGGCTCAAAATTGTAGCAACTACGATTTTTTCGTAGCAGTTGGCAGGTCTGTGTATGCAAGGCTGTTCTTAATTCTGCTTTGGTGAAAAGCTTGTCAGGTGGTGAATCGAATGTTATGTCCACATTGTTGTTATCAGGGTATGCTGTGGGTCTAAATATCAGGGATGAGATTGACAAAAAAGCTGAAAACTGCACGAACAACGTTTGAGCAATAAGTTATGAATTTCAAGTGCAACAAATATATTTGCTATTAAAAAATATATATTTTTAAATAAAATATATAACATCAATTTAGCTTTGAGGTCATTAAAAAGAAATGTACATTTATTAACAAAAATTAGGTAGAAATTATTTACTTTAATCAAAAGTCTATTTTACCAAGATACAGCACATTAATAAAACCTTTCAATGGCATGAACATTTTTTTAATTGAAATTTTGAAAAATTGTAATACACTTTTCTTGAAAGAGCAAATTAAGTATATGCTAATAATTGCAACCACCTTAAATAAAGGATAGAACAAAGTTCCCACCGCTTTTTAAAATAAAAAATAAGTTTTTAAGGAATTAGATTTTTTAAAACATTATCAGTGAAACCAACTAGTCAGTGCAGTGGTTATTCCAGATTCCAGGTCATTTTTACCAGTCAGCTTGAAGCTAGTTTTTGGATTTTTTTAATAGATTTTTTGAATTTAATTAGTTTTTGTATCATCATAGCGAATTTTCTATATTACTAAAAGAAATTTGGTTTCAATATTGTAACACAAAGCAGTAAATTCTGACGAAATTCGCTTATTTTCAGTGATTTTTTTTTTTTAAGAAATTCGCTTATTTTCAGCGATTTTTTGAAGAAATTTGCGTTTTAACGACAATCTTTTGAAGAAATTAGTGTTTTAATGACGATCTTTTGCAGAAATTCGCGTTTTTACCGCGATCTTTTGGCTAAATTCCCGTTTTTACAGCAATCCTTTGACGAAAATAGCATATTTTTTTCAGCGATCGTTAGGCTAAATTTGCATTTTTTCAACGATCCTTTCGCTAAATTCATGTTTTTTCAGCGATCCTTTGACGAGATTTGCGTTTCTTCAGCGATCTTTTGGCGATTTTCACACGATCATTTGAAGAAATTCACGTTTTTCAGCGATCTTTTGAAGAAATCGTGGGTTTGTTTTCGCGATCTTTAGGCAAATTTCACGTTTTTACGGAAAATCTGAAAATGGTGAAAAAGCAGAAAATGGAAAATGACAAAAAAGCGGAAAACCACGGATCTGCGGAAGAATCTCATGCCTGAAATATTTGTGATGTTAAATGTTGTGTTGTCTTGATGCTGCTCGATCAAGATTTCATCCGGTTGGTTGGTTGGTTGGTTGTATAGGGTTTAATGGCGCAAGGTCCCATTAGGGACAAGCTGCGCCAAAGAAAAAATTTTTTAAAAAACCAGAAGTAATGCCAACAAAGGCTAAAAAAGAAACAAAGTTTTATGAGAAAATTATCTGGATGGAGATGATTTCATCCGGAGTGAAGAGTTTTCCCATGTATATCTTCTGTGCGGACCCAAACGTGTTTGTGGTGTTGCTACAGAACTGTTTCCATGCTTTAGTTTAAACATTCAATATGGAGCGCTTGTATAGTGCGGAGGTCTTTGAATATTTTGCACTGAGGGATTTGTATGTTTCAGACTCATGTTCATGGTCTCTGAGTCTCTTGAGTTTTTTTTCTCAATGCTGTTAAGTGGTTACGTTTTGTTTTAAGTTCTATGTTCTAATATGAGAATGTGGGTGTTCTCCTAACATTTTATATCTACAGGCTGACTTCGCTGCCTGCTGAATTATTTCTATCAAGGTGGCTGTAAATGTGTTGATTTTGTTGGCTTCAGTTATGCTGTTTAACTGTTCTCCGAGGAGCTGTTTGTTGTTTTTAATATGTTGTGTGAATTTTCGGATGTTTCCCCTCGTTGTGTTGAGCCTTCTTTGGATTGTATAGAGTGGCGAGATCTCGAAGGAGAAGTGAATGTACTTGTGATCTGATGCATTGTACAAGTCGGAGACTTGCCAATTTTTAAGTTTGTGCAGTGTTTGTGTGTTGACTAGTGTTAAATCAGGCCAGACTTGAGCCAGTAATTCGCCTTTTGAATTATATTTTTTATGTTTGTTCTGAGTTTTCAATGTTTGCTATCGTCAGATTGTTAGTGGTTAAATATTCGGTAAGTGTTTCCCTGCAGTAATTTTTATTGGGGTAACCCCACAACGTGGAGTTAGCGTTGAAATCACCCCCGCAAATGAGAAACTGTCTTTGTGTGATAATGTGTTCCCATTCTTCAAGTATTTCATCGAAGTCAGATTTTGATGCTGCGTATGTCGAGCTAATTATTAAAGATCCATCCTCGGCCATAATGGTCACGAAGGCACAGTGTGTGTGTGTATAAAGATGTGTGTATATTAGGGCTGGGCGATATACCGTAATACTGTTATATATCGATATTTTTTTAAGACCGTAATAACGATATTGAGATTTCAATCCTTCCGATATATCGTTTCAAACGGTATTTCATCTTAATTCCAGAAATTACAGTTACGAATTTCAGATCTTACCGAATATCAGTGCATACCTCGCCGAGATTGACACTTGCGAGATATTTGCGGTTTTGTGCAGGTGTCGCGCACATACCGGAATATGGGCGAACAGTCGTAACCCTCGAGACAGTTACGGAACAGTCTACTGTTTTCAGGGATGAGTCTGAGAAAAGAGCAAAAAAGAGGAAATGACGCGTGAGGTGAAAATTGAACAAAAAAGTTAAACCTGTGCGCGGGGTAAAAATCGAGCAAAAAAAGTGAAAATGATACGCGAAATAAAATTTGTGTCATTATTTGAATTCAAATTGAAACATATATACATGTAATACAAAAATAAGAACACTAATAAATATAACAAAAATGGCTAATTCAAAATTTTATTCAATAATTATCTGATATAAATGACAAATATTAATATGAGAATTCCTCAAAATTGTAAAACTATTCTTTAAAATTTTTATAAGCAAATACATTTAAAAACCTACATGCTTTTACTCAAAACATCAGTTAATACATATGGCTAATGTTTAACCTGCCACAGCTACAAAAGCATTTGGTGAGAAGATCAATGTTGTAGCAAATTACTTATATGAAGGTCTAGCCATATTTTCCTACATAAAATTAGTTTTTAGGCAATGAAACTGAAAATACTACAAACAAAAGATTTTAAAAACATAATTTTTACCTTTTTCATTTTTTAAATTGTGCTCTCTAACAACACTAGCAGTCACTAAAAATTTATTTTTAACATAATAGGTAATACAAGAGTAAATAGTCGCTGGATTTATCTTCAATGCAGAACTCTATCATGTGCAGATATTTACAATTTATCGGCCATTTCTTTCACAATTGTGGTTCTTTTTGTCCTTGTGCATGCATAACTATTTTTACTACAGCACCATTCAGGAACATCTTTTTAAATAGGAATACTGCATGTTATAAAGCATTTAATGGTAAACTATGATCCACTAAAACTAAAAAAGACGAAAATAAATATTCCACTCGGCCATTACTATATCTGGCAAAATTGGAAATCAAAACAACGTGCCATGCATTCAGTATACGGACTTTTTTTCACCCATAATACTTATTACTATCAAAATCTGTGTTTTGCGGTGCAATAATTAAATATACATCAAAAAACAAATGACGAGATTAAACACTTAATCCATCATGAGATTTCAAATCTTACTATCTATTTCCGCGGAGCGTCTGTAAAAAGTAAACAAACACGGCACGGCTCATCTACACTACTTATCGAAAGCCACGACACTTCGTGCTCATTGGTCAGTTGAATCATGACTACTCCCACTGACGATGTGATGTCAAACGTACTCACCAATCACAGAGGAGAAAGTGTTCAGGAGTTCTTCTGACAAATGGGTTGGTTTGGTTGGTTCCGCTTGATGCATTAAAGAAAAATGCGTCCGAGAAATAAGAAAAAAAAAAAAAGCAGAAATACGCGGATTTTGAAAATAAGCTAAAAAGCAGAAATCCGCGTTTCCGCGGAAAAGTGGCATCCCTGTGTTTTGATATACCGCTTTGTTCATCGGAGTTCGCCGAGAATCAATGCTGAAAGAATCATTGGAGGATACAATTTCGGATACAATCGCTCGTGGACTCCACACCGCTGGCTGACTATTGTGACTTGTTTCTCTGTGAGTTGAAATTACTGACGGAATTGATTGACTGATTTTCAAGAAGTAAGTACAATTTATAGATATTTCTTGTATGTTGGTTTTTCATTTATTAATAACGTTAATAAATAATTATATTATTTTATATATTTGTTAATAATTTACATGTGTCATAATTCTATTAAATTGTTTATTTTAAATCAGGGATGCCACTCAGAAAATAACAAAAAGGAGGACATTACGCGTGAAGTAAAATTTACAATATTTTTCACAACATTTACGCGTGAATTTTGTAAATATATTGAATATAAAATTACATGAACAAATATGTTATATAATCAGTTTTAATAACTATTTCACTTTTATAGAAATTAAAACTTTATTTAAAAATTTACAAATAAAAATTAGTTTTATTTCCAAAACTCAGTATTTTTATGTTTAATGCATTTATGTAATGTCACTTCTATAAATGTTCATTTTTTATTTCTGTTTGCCTTTAAACACATCTCTTTAATGGTTAAAACACATTTTCTTTCAACTTTAACCCTTTTTGCTTGATTTAAATTTGATTCTAGGGGCCTTTTTAATGATTTCTGTAATTCAACGTCTTTAGTCATATCATTAGCAGTTTTATTTTTTTCTTCAATTTAAACTGTTTTTTCTTCATTTAAATTTGATTTCTTTAATGTTTCCTGGGATTCAACGTATTTAGACATTTTATTAGCAGCTTTACTTTTCTCATGAATTTTAATAATTTTAGCTGTATTTGAATTTGGTTCCTGGATTCTCTTTGGCATTTGTTGCAATTCATTGTCTCTAGACATATAATTAGTTGCCTCTAGACATATAATTAGTTGCTTTTGATCTTTTAACAATCCCTTTTAAATGCTTTAATTTCTGTTTGCTGCATCTTCAAATAACTTTTTTGTAGCTTTTGCAAAGGGCAAGTCAAAAAAAAAAAAAAAATCACAGGGGAAAAATAGTTTTTGTACTATTTGAAATTTTGCTTATAGTAATTCAGAATTATAATATTATGTGAAAGAAATGAAATTGTGGGTTGAACATTTTAAATATTAAATAAAAGTATTTCAAAATAAAAATGCTGAACTGACATTAAGGATATGATCTGCAGTTTACTAGTTATAAATGTAAGTAATATTTATAATATATACATTTTTTAAATACAGAGTTTTGTTAAAAATGAATAATCAAACATTGAAGACAAAAGGAAAAAAAAATAGTCTTTAGATCAGCAAAACTGACTTAAAATATATATATATATATATATATATATATATTTGAACCCCATGAGTCCCTCCCTTTCTTATATCCTTGAACATTATTTTTTGCTTCCTAGTTTGTTTTTTTTTCCGTTAAGACTTTCACTAATAACTCTGATTATAAAAGATGCAAGAAAGACAGAGGAATTTTCTGCTATAATAATGAAGATAGAAGTTTGTGTGTGTGCTCTGTTCTGAAGAGACTTCTGCACACAGAGTTACAAGATTTGGCAGGAAGGTACCTGCATATCAGAACTTATGCACCTCAAAGCCAGTGTTTGATTAGTTTTCTTAATTTTTTACGTGTTTTTTTCTCTTTTCATAGCGAATTTTTTACATTAGTAAAAGGAATCCAAAATTCCTACATCTATTTTTGAATTTTTATGCAATTTTTATCGTTTTTTTCGTGTTTTACGGCCATTTTCTGACAATCGTAAAAGGAATCTTGTTTCAGTATTCTGCTCAATATAGTTAATTTTCTCCTCTGAAAATTTTACATGATTTTTAGCGTATGTTTTGCGACGATATTCTGACATAAGTTTCGATATTTTAGAAGCCTTTCTCTGCAGTAAATTTTGACGATATTCCTTTTTTTTTTCGACAAAAATCGCGTTTTTCTTTTTATTTAAATTTTAACCTTGATCTTTTGACGAAATTTGCGTTTTTTACCGCGATCCTTTGACATAATTCGCGTTTTTTTACCGCAATCCTTTGACGAAACTCTCGTTTTTTTACCGTAATCCTTTGACAAAACTCGCGTTTTTTGTTTTTTTTACCGCGATCCAATGAAGAAATTGATTTTTTTTTCTTGAGGTCCAATGAAGAAATTGATTTTTTTTCTGGGACCAATTGATCAAATTGATTCTTTTTTTTTTTACGCGATCATTTGACGAAATTCACGATCGATTGACAAAATTAGCAATAATTTATCCTCGGTCGTTCATCAAAATTCGCGATTTTTTTTATAGCTATCTTTTGACGAAATCAGTTTTCTTTTCTTTAATTTTCTAACGAAATAGTGATTTTTTTCAACGACCAATTGAAGAAAATCGCTATTTGTTTCTGAGATCTTAGACGAAATTCACGATATCTTTCAACGATTGTTTGCAGAAATTCACAATCTTTTCGGCAACCGATTCACAAATTAATTTTGCGAAATTCCACAAAAGAAAAAAAAATCGCGGACTTCCAAGAAAATTAAAAAATACTTGCGAAAGAATCACTGGCCTGTGAAAGAATTTGAAGGCGAAATACCACGCATCATTTTTTTCTTTATTATGCGGAACTTTCTTTTTTTGTGCGCGTTTCGTGCACAAAAAGATTCCTGATGTAAATATTTACAGAAACACAATTCACTCATGGTTGGTTGGTTGGTTGTATAGAGTTTAATGGCACATGGTCCCATAGAGGACAAGCTGCGCCAAAGAAAAAATATATTTTTTAAAAAACCACAAAATTTAATATGAACAAAAGTAAAAAAAGGAAACAAAGTTTAATGAGAACGTTATCTGGATGGGGTTACCCATCCAGATATAGTCACAAGTGTATAAAACAAATATAAAGAATTCTTAAAAAAGTAATGTACAAAAATACAACATTAAGAAATATCACCTGGATGGGGTTACCCCATCCAGCTGTCCAGATAAAAAAAAAATATAAACTAACATTGTTATATATAAAACATGAAGGGTATATAAAAACCAGATATCAAAATAAAAGCCAGAATGTTTTAAAAAATGAAAGAGTGCCCCATGAGGTGTTTCCCCAATGAGGTTAGTCAAGATTGGTGATGATGAATTAAAATAAATTCTGTACAAGTGCCGGAGGCCTGGACAGTCAGTTAAAAGATGAAAAATAGTCAAGCAATCAAAATAACAGTGTGGACACATCAATTCACTCATGGCTAATATCCAGTTAAGAGGGTTTTATGTTAAGAAATTTATTTTCCACCTCAGATTTTTTTTTTCCCTTGAACCTTTTTTTTTTAATGTTCGAATTTTCAGACTGGTGACTGATTTTTTAAAAATTTTCGTAGCTGACAGCTTTTCATTTTCGAAAATTTCGCAACAGAATCACCCCTGTAGCATAAACATAAAATTTTCGTAACTGACGGCTTTACATTTTTGAAAATTTCGGAACAGAATCACCCCTGTAGCATAAACGTAAGATTTTTCTTTTTGCATGTAGTTCAACTTTTGTGGAAAAGTCATTTTAAAGTCAACACACATTTAAGTAAAACAATTTTTGACATTTCATTGCTTCTAGTAAAAAATAAAACGATAGTACTATAACAAAGAAAAAAAATACAACAGATTAAGGCCGTTCTCAAATACAAAGAAGCTACTTTCTGACACTTCTCTGAATTCATTTTTGTTTGGAAACGCATGCATGAAATTGGCGGGTGTTCTTATTCAAACTATGTAATTGAATGGTGTTTTCTAATTTTTGGTAAAGGCAGAAGATCTTACAGAAAATAGTCAAAGTTGACGTTTTGAATCTAATTTCCAGATGCGACAGCGCGGAAAAGAGAAAATCTGTTGCCATGCGACAACAATCGCTTCTCGATAAGTAAGTTATTTATCAAAAATCTGAAAACACCATCCGTGATTTCAAATCGCTTAACAGTCAGACCTTTTACGTTTAAACATCAGTTAGAAAGTTTCGCGTTGTTAAGCAGGGAAATTAAAAACTGCCTTAAATAAATACTTTCATTAGAGTAGAATAGTCCTGAATCGGGTGGAGTAACCCGATCTCCGGTTTAGGTCGAGTTGGTGCTATTTTTTTTCTTATTTTACGAAAAGAACTGTGAATCGTACGAAAATAACATACTCTATAATCATGGATCAGAAATTAGAAAACAAAAAAAAAGGTTTTTTATCGAAACAAAGAAAGAAGTACATTTCTGCTTAGATTTGCACTTCGAGCCGAGGCTAGCAATGAACCAATGAGATGTCTTTTTTGAGCGGGAGCCCGAAATTTTCCTTTTCGCATTTGGAACGAAACCGCAGACTTTTAAAGTGCTGTATTATTATTTTTTTCGAAATATTGCATTTATTGATTTGAAAATTATACAACTAAGCGTATTTCTTGACGCTGATTCCAAAAATGTCATTTTCGTAAAGATCCGATAATTAGAACCCCATATTTCAATTTACATTTGATTAAATTGATTGCAGAAAAACAAATGAAAATTAATCTTTTGGAAGTCAAAAGCACAGCTGTCATTCAATGCTGAAACAAGTCGAATACCAGAAACACAGAGTGCCAGTTTTTTAATTCAGCAATTTTAATTCAGCGATTTTAAGGTATATACATAATTCAAAATGTATATAAGATACGGAATTCAAAATTTGAATATAGGCACAAATTGATAAGCTGATTAAGATTTTCTAAAAATCGAAAAAATACACCGGCAAGTTTTTATTTTATAAAAATCCGGATTTTTATGGAAAATAAATAAAAATCTAATTGACAATGCCTTAAATAATTAAAGATACGTTTGCATTTTTTACATTTGCGGGGATGGGGAGGGGACGATTTTTTATTAAATACCGCATTTAGTCAACGTGACACATATTATAATAGAGACTTGCGGGCTTCGCCCGCTATCGGCAGGATGGATGTAATTATTAAGCATAGCATTTTGTCCACATGACAGAAATTATTATGATAGAGCAGAATAGCGAGCTTCGCCCATTATCGGGTACCTAATTTACAACGAAGTTTTCTTAAACTGTTTACTTGTTATATTTCGAGAATGGGAGGGTGGCGCGTAAACGACGGCAGAGGAGCCAGAACTTCGTTTTTAAAGAGATTTAAGGTTATTATACGGGACCGGGCAACGCCGGGCGGGTCGGCTAGTTATTAAATAAAATGAGAATAAAAGATTCCAGGACTTTTTTTTCCTCACGCATGTTGCATGCACATCTAGCCTTGAAACCTTGTGATTGTACGGTAAAGTTTTCACCCTCTTTCACTCTGATTTTTCAGATCTGCGGAATTAGAAATTTAAAATTTTCTTTTCTTTTTTTCCTGTTAGATTTTTTGTGTCTCTGGAATCTGAAGTAACGCAAAAATGACAAAGTTTTGCTTTTTTTAATTTAATTAATATATTTTTTTCTTTGTCAATCTGTGAGAACCGAAGTAACACCGAGATTGTAAAAAAAATTTTTAGTTTTTTCTTTCTTTTATTTCCTTGGATTTTTCCCATCTGCGTGACCTAAAATAACGTTACAGTTTAAAAAAATTTACTCTTTTTCCATTGCTTGCGAAACTTGAAACAATGTAAAATGGCCCTTTCTTTTTCTCAACAAATTTATTTACAAATACCATACTTAAGGGTCCGCATTCTAATTACTAGCGGGAGCCGTAGACTATCTGTGGCCTTAATGTAATAAGACGTATCATTTGCGTTCTCCATATCCGTAATATAAGATTAATTTTATCCATATTAATAATAGTTAATTATCAAATATTTAATGAATCGGGCATTAGTAATGAAAGAACAAAATAAACTTTAATTACCTGGTACAGTTGGATTCTCCACTCACCGTTGTAGTCCAGAGATATGCTTTTAGTCTTCACATGGTGCAAAAATGTGACGAAACCTCGATATTTGTACTTTAATTCTTGCTGACAAGATAAACAATATGCTAAGCCGGGTTTTTCTAGTT
Organism: Maratus michaelseni; assembly: GCA_963931845.1. Lineage (NCBI taxonomy): Eukaryota > Metazoa > Arthropoda > Arachnida > Araneae > Salticidae > Maratus > Maratus michaelseni. The sequence continues at coordinate 24,768,486 of OZ007597.1, forward strand.
TCCTAATTTTTTTATGGAGAAATGTTCCATTGACCTTTTTTTCCCGACCATTCCCATCTCCAATGGTTTGTAACACCTTTATCAACATTTCTCACACCCGCTTCACTTGAGCGATGACTATGTCATTTCTATTTAAAGCCAATTAAAATAAGCGATGGACATCGAATAAATAGGCAGCATCAGAAAAATATTTACGAAATTTTGAACCTCCGATATGAAGGTGGGATCGAGAAACAAAAGACTGGTCTTAGCACACTGTTAAAAAAATGGATTATTTCCTGGACCTTTAAGTACGAAAAAAAAAATAATAAACTGAAAATTGTTAATGGATTCGCCTTCATCGTAAACAAAGAATCCAAGGTCATTTGACCCCTGTATCGTCATAATAGGCAGGATCACGGCCGATCTTCATAACGATCAGCCGTGAGGCAGGATGGAGAGTAGAACTTCGTCCCTGGCATCTCCGGGAAAATGCACTGCTGTGTAGCAAACCATACAGGGTAGTGATATGAAATTCAAGGAACTTGTATCGTTTAATGCATAGGGGGAACTGGGACACATTGATGCGGTTTTTTTCTAAGAATTTTTTTGGTACCCAGAAAACAAAAATTGCAAGTTATTTTTCCATGTGATGTCAGCAAAACTAGTGTAGTGTGTTATTAACAGGCACAATCGTAGTTTTACATAGTATTTCTGTGTGTAATTTAAAAAAAACTAAAAAAAATCATTTGTATCAATGTGCCCCGTCCCCGGGGTAGATTGATACACTTCATGGGGCACTTTGATACGTTTGGGAAAAGTGGTGAAAAAATAACAGCTACTGCATATTTTCCCTGGAAAATAAGTTAGCAAACCATTTTATATTTATTCAAAGAAATTCAGATTACCCACAATTTATTTGTAAGGAATGTTAATGCAATGAGTCAAAATTAAATGTATAATGAACTGATGTTCTTGCTGTTCCTTGTCTGGTTGTTGACTGGGGCAACTTTGTTATATCTGGCACTTGAACCCCACAATTATCTTCTTTATCAGGAAAAATAAAAAAGTTGCCAGGTTTTCTGTTCATAAACCTGACAAGATGGTCACCATCATCAGTTTTTCGTTTAACTTGGCCTACAAAGTGAATAACCAATTTCTTTTTTGCAAACCGCACTATAACAAAGTCATAATCAACAATATTTTGGTCAGAAGTATCTGCATCTTACATTGTATCATCTTCCAAAGTATCTGCTTCTTCACCTAGCAGGTCACTTAGATTGAAATCATCTCATGTAGAGTCGCACCACTGTCCTAAGGGTGTTTCAGATTTATCTGATAAATATAATTCCTCCAACTTCTTTTTCTTCGTCTGTCGCTTCAAAGGTTTGGTGTCTTCTACCCCCCCCCCCCCCCCCCCCCCCCCCCCCCCACCACAGCATTTTTCAGTTCTTTGTCTCTTTTCTTTTACTCTGCTGTAGGTTGTTTCTCATCTTGAACTTTTCTCATGTCGAAATGCCTTTTTTTTCTCTGGAGAATCGGTTTAAATTCGAGATTTACCAGGCTGCCGTCCTTTTATTTTGTTAGTTCTACTACCAATAGCTGTTGGGTAAAGTCGTGCGTCTTCAGGAGTTACAGATTTGTTTGAACAAGTAGTTGGCCATGGAGTCTGGGTAGCATCAGCACTTTGTGGAACATTGCTATCTTGGGACTGAGAGACAGTTGAGGGAGTTGCTGAGACTGTTTGAGGGGGTGTGACAACAACTGTATCAGAGTGAGAATGAGGTATGAAAACTGTGCTGGGAGAAAAATCAGAGTCAGGAAATACCAATCTGTTGAAGGGCACTATGCCTGTCCTCTCAAAACCAGACACAATATTTTCCAGAGTGAATGATTCTAAGTTTGTAAGTTTAGCCAACTTTGGAATGTCAAAAATTGAAAGGTGTTTCCCCGGATTATTCAGGGGCCAATCGTTGAAAGAAAGTTTCAGCTTTGCTTTAAAAGGACCAATCACTGCTACGTCCAATGGTTGCAGTTTATGAAAGGTGTGTGAGGGGGAATGACAAATAAATTATTCCATTTGCACGACAGTTGTCAATGGCATCAATAGAAACGTGTGACTGATGATTTTCACATAGCAACAGTATATTCAGCAACAGTAGGTTTCAGTAGGTTCATAGCAACAGTAGGTTTTCTATTCATGAATTTGTATGTTGTTTGACGTGCCTCAGAACTATTAAGAACAAATCTGCAGACATCCCCTGCCATTTCATTACCATTCCAACTTTCAGGATACTTACAGCGTAGTTTTTTAGCAAATTCATATTCCAAGGACCTTATCTGCTTCAGCATTAGACCGTGATGCAGCTCATTGCATTTAACGAGGTATTCATTTAATTGTTTTTCTTGTTTGGCGGTAAGTGCCTGTTGAGAGGAATACTTAGAACGTGACCTCTGACTGATTCTTCACCATTTCTTGCTTTCATTTTCTCCAGACGATGCTGCAGAGTAGCGGGTTTGGTGTTGAACATGAGTGCAGTTTTCCGGATTGACAAATTTCCCTCTAAAGCAGCTTTCATAGCTTTAGATACGCCATCCTCGTTGATTTCAGCTCTGTCGGTCTTTTTTTTTTTTTTTTTTTTCTGTAAGAGCTAATCATAGTGGTAACCATGGAATAAGAAAAAGTAAAATTTTCTAGTATACAATAATGGAGCTTTTTCACTTCAATAAAAACTAATATTAGAAATTGTTGGTCGGAAATGATTGGATTAAGGAGTATACGAGAAAAAAAAAATGATAAAAGATAATGAAAAAATGATCTAAAATGAATATAGGTTGTTAGCAGCTATCATGGGGCACATTGATACGCATCAATGTGCCCCAACATAGGCTGTATCAATGTGCCCCAAGTAGCCATTTTGAATAATATGAATCTCAAATCCAAAACTTCATAATTTACCTAACAAAAAAGGATGAGGAACTGATAAAGAGTACTTTTACTTACCAGGGAGGGTATTCTTTTCTGTTGAAATGAAATTCTGTTGATCTGCTGGAACAGCTGTATAATACAACTGCAATTGTACAACTTAAATTTACTTTTTACCTACAAAAACACTAAATCACCCGTCTCATTTCATCAAAATACTGAATCACGCCAACACGTTCTGTAGGTAGTTGTGTACACTAGCGCCATATTTTGAAGCTGTTGGGAAACTTCCTGTAATGACCTTGTGAGCAGTAGAGGGGGTGTTATCAAGGTGCCCCATGCATCAATGTGCCCCAGTTCCCCCTATATTTTGTAACTATCGGCGATAGACAAAAAAGCTAATATCGCAGAATTATGAAGAAGAATGCGCGGAATTTACGGATTTAATAATAAAAAAGTGGAAATCGCAGATTTTGTTTTTGTTCAACATCTAATTGGAACATTGAAGTAATGATGCTGAACATTTTAAGAACTTAATACAGCAGATATACACACTGGAAAGCATGAGCTGGATGTTTAAGACTTTAGTGATTAAGTAATTTGAGGAAGCAGGTTTTCACTTTAAATAGTTTATTCAAATAAAAGTCAAATATAAGAAGAGTCACTGTAACACATATTGGATCAATAATAAAAACGGAAAACAAACTTAAGATGAAGTAACTGAACCAAAAATAAACACAAGTATAACTCACTAAACGATGTTTCACAGCATGATGTCAATCTATTAAAATAAATACCAATTACATAAACAAAAACTATTTCCTTATAATGAGGAAGCCTAAGCTTCACTCACGTTCGAGAATCATTCTCCTACAACTAGAAACTGATTAAACATTAACAATACAGTCTTTTTATAGTAGCAAGATCTCATTAAACATTCAAAACAAACTTTCCAGAACATGCGGCGAAACGTCATCGCGATATCGATTAAAGTGTAATCGAACGCTGAATCGAATCGCACACAAGTAGATGCGATCTGCAAAAGCTCTACTTGCGAAAGAAAATCGGGTGAATCGATTAACGATCGCAGATGAGCAAAGTGCCGATGTTAGATATGATATTGTTTATGATAGTGGGTGTCGATATGCCGGTGAAAACGAAAGTTTAGCTTTAAGTTAAAGTAAATAAATGAAAGATAAAAAGGAATTTCTAAATTAAACAAAGGCCAAAAGCAAAAGAAAAACGTAAGTAAACGATATTTAAATAATATTTAAATGTTAAAAACATATGTAAAAATGAAATTAAGAAAACGTAATTTAAACTTAGTACTGATTCTGTATGGATAACTTAATGTCTTTGAGACAAGGAGAAGCTTAACATATTTAATTCCTAACAGATTTTATATAAAAAAGCGGAAATCGCGGATTTCATATAAAAAAGCGGAAGTCACGGATTTTATATAAAAAGGCGGAAATCGCAAAATTTATAAAAAGGCGGAATTCCGCCTTTAGGCGGAAAAGTGGCATCCCTGTTTAAATAGAAATTTTACTTAAAGCAGAAGTCTCTTTTTTTTTCCCCCCATTGCGATTCATTTGCATTTTATAGTTTATTAGATATTAGTACTTTTTCCTGTTCTTCGTACGGGTTTTTTAAAAGTCATGAGAAAGATACAAAAGAAAAAAAATCTAATATCTTTCTCAAATTGTGAATTAAGATACTTTTCATTTCGAAAAATCGTTAAAAATCTACGGATGGTAGAGGTCTGCATGTGCCAAAAGTTCCGGGCCCGGCCCGAACCATACAAAAATACTCGGACGGCCCGATAAAAAAATTATAAGTTCGGCCCGAGCCCGACCCGGTATAAAAGCTAACAGCCGAACCAATCCCGGCCCGAAAAAAGTTAAAATCTCGGCCCAGCGAGAGTAAATTTCTACAAAACATTGATTTTTACGTCGATTTGGGTAAAAATTTGCCTCGTAGAAGGAGATCTAACCAAAAATTCCTATCTTAGCTTTTTTTTTCATGTTTATTTATAATCTTCATTTTTATAGAGGTGCCGCAACCTGGAATATTTATTTTTTTTAATAAATCTCTATTTGTTGTATGCATGTGTTTAAGTTATCATTAATATTGTTAATCCATATTCCATTTATTGAAGTGTTAAAAATCAGAAAAATGCTACACAGTAAAATCTTCTAAGATGGAATTACATAGGAAAGAAAAAAAAAATGAGTTATAGACAGTTTGTAAATATATTATATATTCTTTTCTTACGCATTAGTATATTCATTTTGCATGGATCAACACATTTTTCAGTTTAGACAGGATTCCGTCATAAGCAGGTTCTTTTCCACACGTTTTACTATATTTTAATTTAGGCATATTTTAATAAATGTATAAATCTACTATCCTTAAAAAGAATAAATTTTAATGTTTAATTGTAAAATAATGGCGATTCAAAAAGTGTATGCATATTTTACAAAGATTTTTGTGCCAGGTCTTATTTTACAGACCTTCGAACGGACCAGGCCACGCCAAGACAATGATTTTCATATGGGTCAAAACCAGGACTTAAAATTTTGGGGCGTGAAGACTAGGAAGAATGAAACCAGTCCCGACTCTGTACGCAAAAAATAATTTAAGGCACGGCCTTATCCTTCAGGAAATAAGTAAGGCCCGGCCCGTTTAGAGTAATCACTAGGTCCGGCCCGAGTGCCGTGAAGGAAAATAGGCCCGCCCATGCAGATCTCTAATGCATGGTTTCTTTATGCATAGCAAAACATATTACCCATCCACAGCAGATGTTTGATTGTGTAAACGTTTGACTTCAGATTTGGAGGAGTTCGATAAACAAAAACAAACCACAGATAGTTTCCTACTTTTCTTTGCGGTTGTTCTATATTGGACATTTCTGGGAGGTGCTCTAATTTTCTAATAACTGATTATATTTTAATAAAAATTTGTTACACAGCCTAATTTCCTATTATTGCAATTTGCTGAAAATTTGAAAGAAATCGGTTAATTAACATAGGAGTTATGGATTTTTTTTTTTTTTTTTTTTTTTAATGGTAAAGAAAAAAAGTTTTTTTTTTTTTTTTTTTTCATTTGTATGCTTGCAGCTCAATGTTTTTCCCGCAATGAGCCCTTTTTATAAGTAAAAGAATAGAATTCAAATAGGTTATTTCTCATTAAAAGACAAAAGAACGAGGATAGTTTTGATTTTGAATTGTCACTGCTTTTTAAGGGCTTGCAAAAACACCTGCTCGTTAATGTTAATCCTAAATTTTTTTAATAACTCGTTTGCATTTCCATATTTTTAAATTACTTTTTTGCATTGGACAGCTGAGATCAATTTCTACAAAAGCCGTTTTTAACTTTTTAAATTTTGTTTTCAAGTTTTTTTTTTACTGGGATACTTTCACTTTCGAAACGGGTTACGAAATTAAAAGTATCCTGGTAAAAAAAATCTGTAAACAAAATCGAAAAAGTAAAAAAATGATCTTTGTAGAGATTGATTTCAGCTAAACATTACTTCAAAAAAAAAAAAGTAGGGTAGATGTAGATGTGCTAGTAATGGACACCCTCAAGAAATTTCTTTAAAATGTATTTTTTAATTAATAGTTATAATTATTATATTCTACTTTTTTAAATATTATATTAATCTACAAACAATATTTATTAATCATGGTCATAGTCCCATTTCCCAATGTGAATCGAAATTTAATTGTAAATAACAGAAATAAATCAAAACACCCTAAATTTCAGTAATGGACACCCCACAAAAAGTAACAGATAATTGATATTATGATTGTATTTAAAACTAGAATTTAAAGAAAGCATATTAATGAAATAAAATAGTAATTTTCAAATAAATTTAACAATTAGGATATTAATAATTAATAAAATATTTATGAGAATAATTCACTGTTTAAATTAATTCTGATTATCACAAGTTCAATATTTTAATTCAGTGTTGAATTCAGGGGGTGGCACGGGGGGGGGACATTCCCTCCCGGAGCATTGCAACGCCCCCCCCCCCCCCCCCCCCAGAGCTAAAGAAATCTCTCCTGGAGAAAAGTGTCTGAATTCAACACTGTTTTAACTATTGTAGATAGAAGGTTTAACATACTAAATTTCAAAGAATTATTGAGGCATTGGGGGGGGGGGGGGGGGGGGGATGTTAGTTAAAAAAAATCTTAAAGTCTTGGAGTACTAGTGCATGGAATCTTATTGCCTATGAATCTTAACAATAAACTTCCTAAAACTGCTTGATATATTACTTTTAGTAATACATATAAAAAATATCAAATAAATGAAAGTGTGGGTTGAATATTTTTTTTAATATTAAATAAAATTATTTCAAAATAAATTGCGGAATTGAGATTTGAGCCCTCTGATCTGCAGATTTACTAGTTTCATTTTTACTATAAATTTAATTTTTATTTTTTTATGTACGTACTAGTTGTTTTGTCAGATGAAAAATCAAACATTTTAAGACAGAAAAGAGATTTTTAATAACTTGTGGGACTTAAAAAAAATTTCTTTATTTAAATGGGGAGAGCTTGAGCCCCTCATTTTTCTGTGCCCTAAACGTCATTTGCTGCTTCCTAATTGGATGTTGTTTGCCACATTATAAAGTATGCAAGGCACGGTTAAAAAGAAATAATTTGATTACAATCTTAAGAAAATGTATTAATTATGTGAAATTAATAAAAACAACTATTTATATATAAAAAATATATATATATTGTTATTACATTCTGGTAGGTGCAATTAAAAAAATTAAATTTGATTACTTAGATTTTCAATTAAATAAAAAAAAAAATTATGTATTATGAGCATTATTGAATTTGCTTTTTTAGTAACGTCCACATGGGGTGTCCATTACTGGAAATTGACTAATTAAGCATTCCAGTAATATGAACCATGGTCTTAAAATCTGAAAATTAAAATTTTGTAAATTGCCATTAATATATAAAATTCAAAGTTTTCTATTACTATTAAAACAAAAACATGCAATTTTTTCAAGAAAATAAAAAAGATACTAATTAATTAAGTGAAGCCATCGGAACTGTGAAACATTATTTCTGCTTCCTGATTGGTTTGATTAAAAGTGTCAACAATAACCCAGATTATAAATCATGCAAGGGGGACTAATGAAATATATATATATATATATATATATATATATATATATATATATATATATATATATATATATATATATAAGGCTAAATTTTTAATGGTTATTTTTTTATAAACCAAAAACTTTGAAGGTGGTCATTACTGGCACATCTAACCTAGTTAGTAAGATGTTCGGATTTGGGACTTTGTACTGTATTAAAAAATTTTCGTGTTTGCTTAAAATTATTTGACTGTTCTAATGCTTTCATTTCTATTCTGACTAATAATACCATTATTTATTTACATTAACTTATTTTACAACTATAGATAAACAAGATGGGACCTCGGAATCGTCAAGATTGCCCAAAATTCCATCAAGTGTTGTCAAAAAAGGATACAAAAAGCCCTGTATGGCAATTTTATGGCCTTCCTGCTGATGAAAATGGCACAGTTATTAGTTCTGATTTCTCCATTTGCAAATTGTGCAAACAAGGTGTATCAGCTAAAGGAGGTAGAACTAGCAACTTGAGAAGCCACCTAAAAATCCACCATCCTGCTCAATTCAGAAATTTACTGTCTAGGTATTTTCTGGTTGTTTTTGTTCTGAGCCGATTCAAATGAAAATTCTCTAAATCTCATTTAAAATAAATTATTAAAAAAATTAACATTTTTCAAAGTAATAAAACTTTATATTCAGCCCAGGGCTCAAATAATTTATTTTCTATGTTTCAGTTTTTGAATGCATTTTTATCATTCTTAAAGATATAAAATACAATTTTACTTCTACTCTCTAAATTTCTTAATGTTTTAAAAAAGAATTTTTGCAGGTCTTTTAAATAAATAATACTTTTTTTTGTTTATCATGTTCAAATTAACTGCAATATTTTACATTTTCCCCCAACATATCTTTTGGATCCCCCCTCCCCCCTTTTTAAATTTTAAATAATTATACACGTACCTATAATTTTAATGTATTATAGTTAATTTTTCTCATTTATAGTTGCAACCAGCCAAATTTAGCAGTTGTCACAGGAGCAGCTGATGATGATGTTGACAATCCACGGTCTTCCGAAAAAAATATAATTATCCCAGTTTCTTCAGTTCCCAACTTTTACGATATTCCATCCACATCCAGCCAAATCTACAAGACAAATAAACAAATGACCCTGACTGATTACGCTCACTTGGACTCTAAAAGCTCAGAAAAATGTACTGCCTCTGTTACAAAATTTCTTGCAACAAGCATGCAGCCTTTTAGTTTGGTTGAAGAAGAATCCTTTAAAAAAATGATCAAAACATTAAATCCTCGATATACCTTACCTGGGAGAAAATATTTTTCTGGAACTGCTATTCTAAAACTATATAATGATGCAGTTGAACAAATAAAAGCAATAATACCACAAGGACAAGGAAATTATTCATCAATCACTTGTGACTGTTGGACATCTATTGCAGGTACAGGGCATCCATATGTAGGTATTACTTTGCACTTTATTGATGACAGCTGGGAGCTGATTTCTGTGTGCTTGTGTTGCTTCCACTTTGAAGAAAACCATACAGCTGAAAACTTGAGGGACATAATACATGCTAAGCTAGTTGAACGGAAATTAGATCCAGCATCAATTGTGTCATGCACAACTGACAATGGGAAAAATATTGTAAATGCAATTAAAAATTCCAAAATGCAGCACGTGCCTTGTTTCCCACATACCATCAACACAGGCATAAATAAAGCATTGGAAGTTCCTCAAGTAAAAAGAGCTGTGGCTCGATTAAAATGCCTTCAAAATCAAATTGCTCACAGTTGGAAAATGAAGAGGGACTTGACTGAAGCTCAAGAGCTATTACAATGTGAAAAAAAAGAGCTTGCCTTCAGCCTGTCCAACAAGATGATGGTCAACCACAAAGTTATGCCAGCGGTTTTTAGCAAACCAGCTTCCAATCTGCAAAATGCTACAGAATTTTGCAGAAAAAAAGCACCTGATGCCAGAAGGGTCTGAAATATCCTCTTTAGAGAGCTTGGTTGAAATAACTATTTTACAGAACATTACGGATGTATTGGCATCAGAAAATTATGTCACATCTTCTGTCATTCTTTCAGTGATCCAACAAATTAAAAAAAAATTACAAATTGAAAGCAGTGATTCCAAACTAAAAAAAGAAATAAAGGAGAGCATTTGTGGTGCTTTTGTGAAATATGAAGATGAAGATGTTTCAGCCTGCTAATAAAGTCCACATTTGTTGACCCCCCGATTTAAAAACAGTTATATGTCTGATACTGCCAAAAGTAAAGTCAAAGAACTTATCCAAACTGAATTAATTCAACTGTACAATTCAGTATCAGGCCAAAGCGAAAATTTAGAGCCTCCAAAAAAGAAGAAAGGTCTTTCACTTTTGTTTGACGAAGAGGAAGATATTATTTCCAATGATCCGAAAGAAATTGTTAATAAAGAAATAGAAAGATACTTATACATCCCAAAATTAGGAATTGATGACTGTCCATTAAAATGGTGGAAAGAAAATCAAGGTTCTTTCCCAAACATTGCTAAACTTTCCAAAAAATACTTGGCAGTTCAAGATCAAGTGTGCAGGGCTGCCATTCCAAAAATTATTCAAAATAGTTGCTTTAGTAGCCTTTGAAGCGAAAAAAAGTAGCAAAAATAGTCGCATATCATGGCTGATTTAGTAGCAAAATAGTTGCATATAAAGTATTATCCAAAATAGTTAGTGTTGAGATCAGGATAGATAATGATTTCCCTTTTCTGATTACAACAATACAACATTTTATATACAATCTGCACAAATTCAGAACTGTTTTTACATATTATCTAATTATTATGTAACAAAATTGTTAAAAGTAAATTCATTCTAGTTTTTATGACATTTGAGTTTAGTTTGCTGAAACTTTTGGATCAACACTTGATATAGCTCAGGGGTCGGAAAAACTACTTTTTTATTGTAGTGAACTACAACTACTTTGTCGAAAATGTAGTTAACTACAACTACTTGTTTTAAAAAGTAGCGACTACAAACTACTTTTTTAAAAGTAGTCACTACTTTGCTACTTTCAAATTTTGTCAAAGTGTTCAATTTACACTAGAAATTGAAGACACGGATTAAATAATAAAGTGACACCTCGTTATATCGCATCTGCCGGGATACAATTAAATAAATGCGAAATTACCAAGGGCATTAAAAAATTAAGAAAGATGCCATACAAGGCAATGTTTTGTGTTCGTCTCGAAAATGTTTAAACACACTTAACAAATTTCGTAGCAAAATTAAGAGAGATATTATAATCTAGAAAATTACAGAAAATCAACCCTAAATGCAAACAATAAATAAATCTGTAAATGGAGCAATTCTGAATAATAAGAAATCTGGCGTTAAAACATGAAGACATCTTAACAAATAAACAAGTGTTGCCAATAAGAAAATTAATTCCTTTGGACTCTGAAGTTAGTATCTGATTTCATCAGCAAGTGACAATGGAAAAAATTGATGACTTAATGCAATGCGTTGCTATACACTGCAGCTGAGATTTGCCACTGCGATTTGGTAATTTTTGAGCAGAACAAATTCTTCATAAAAGAAGCGAGTTTCGACCATGTGATTTGCAGAATGGCCCTTTTTTTCTCTCCTGAAGTAGCGTTAAAAGTAGCGTCGGTTCTCGCTACAAACTACTGAATTTTTGTATTGTGCTACTCGCTACACTATGTTGTTCAAAATGTAGCACGCTACACTACAAACTACTGCAAAAAGTAGCGACTACAGTAGTTTTGCTACTTGTAGCGCGCTACTTCCGACCCCCTGATACAGCTCTTGTTAGTTGCAGATGTAATAGTGATATTTCCAGCATTTCATTTTTGCTTTCATAATGAACTCCAACAAATCTTTCTTGGAACTTTTCCTAAGTTGCAGATTTAAGGGATTTTAAATATTTTAAAACTGCAGCATAAGGGAAGTTTTTATGTTACGTGTATATTTGCTTACTATGAAATGACATTTTTTGTAGACTACTACAACATAGTTGACGTCCCGATTTAGGGTGGTGCAATACACATTACGAAAATCTATTAGAAAAATTATGTACAAGTGAAAATTTTCAGGGTGGGGGGAATTTAGGTCATTGATATTTATCATTACTATGAAGTATTAAATACAGCAATTTTTTTAAATATTTTAAAAAGTTTGAAATTGCAGAAATGGGAGAAAACAGAAATTGGGCGTTGGGGGGGGGGGGGGGGGTTAGATGATTGATTAATTATTTATTTATTGTTACTAGAAAGCAATGAATATGACAGACTTCTTTCTATACTAGAGGGGGGAAGAGGGAGAAATGTAAATTTGAGAAGGAGAGGTGGATGATTAATTTTTTTAATTTAATGTTATTAGGTAACAACAAATAGGGCAGAATTATTTTTCTTAAAATAAAGTATTGAAAGATTTGAAAATTTGCATGCTGGAAAGGTTGGAAGGGGAGAACCAACAATTTTGGAAGGAATCTATAGATTATTTACTTATTGCACTAGAGAGCAACAAGTAGGACAGAAGAATTTTTTTTAATATAAAAATACAGATTTTAAATTTCCTTGTATGCTGTGGGTGGGAGAAGAGTGAATTTTGAATGAGGAAGGAGGGAATTTAGATGATCATTACTTATTTATTATTATTAGAAGCAGTGATGAGTAAATAGGAGGGCAGATGTATTTTCTTTTAAAAAATAAAGAGATTTAAACAATTTGAAATACAGCATGAGGGTGAGATGGGGGAGGGGGGTAGGGTAAAGTGGAAGCAGAAATTTTTTTAATGGAGAAGGTATTTAGATGATTTATTTATTGTTATTAGTAAACAACAAATACAGCAATTTTTTTTTTTTTTTTTTTTTTTTTTTTTGAGAAATAGAACTTTAATGATTTAAAACTACGTATGCTGGGGTATCAAAGGATATAATTGCTTATTTGCTTACTGTTACTATGCAGTAGAAATTAGAACAATAGAAAAATGAGTGAAATTGACTTTTGGTCAAGAAAAGTGCTGTTTGATGTGGTATCGAACATCTAGAAAAATTGTACTGGAATGGTAAATTTTTTTTTTGTTGTTGTTTCATATTTCCTGGAATATGTATTTGAAAAAGTTAGAATAACATTTTCAAAAAGTCTCCTTTTTCATAAAATAGTAGCCTATTTGTCAGAAATAGTTGCATTTCAAGCCTTTTTTGCTTAAAAAAGTTGCCTTAGTCTCCTGAAGCTGAAAATAGCAAAAAGTAGCATTTTAGTAGCAAGTGGCAGCCTGAGTGTACCATGCGAGAGGGTTTTTAGTACAGGGGGCAATGTAATAACTAAAAAGTGTTCCTTACTGCCCAAAAATGTAAATTTTTTTGCATTGTAATAGGAAACTTTTAAATTTATAAGTAAGTTTTAAATGTATAAGTCTTTTCATTTAACATACCTATTGTCTTATGTACATTTTCTTGTTTCATTTGAATAATTCATAATGTTTAACTTTCCAAAAGTTTTTAATAATACGCATTTTAGATCAAATCTGCAGGGAAAAGATTTGCATTTTTCAAAGCAATATATAAAAATTTCAATTTATGTATCCTTTTAATATGTTAAATTAAGATATTGAATTTTTGTTTTTTTCTAGATAATCAACACACACACACACACATATATATATATATATGTGTGTGTGTGCGTTTGTAGTATTTTATACAGAGGACAGTTACATTTATGACCGTATAATGGAGTGATATATGATTTAAAATAGATCGATATTTTGTCAGCGATATATTACGATATTAAAATTCTGATATCGCCCAGCCCTAATCTACGCCGATCATGACTCTCAAAACCCAAAACCACCCCAGTTCAAAACTATCTATCTATATCACTTTTTTATGGACACGATAACTTCAATAATTCTGCACAAATCTCTTCCAAACTAATACATAAAATCAAGGGGCATAAAATCTCTGTCAAGTTCATTAATGGGCCAAATCGAACAGAGTAGGAGGAATGGGGAGGGTTTTTTGTGAAAAGAGAAAAAAAAAATTTCTTAATTATGATACATAATAGAATTTGTTTAAAGTTATTACTTCACGCAAAAAAGGCGAAAATTTATGTATGACAGATTTTTGATATCATTAAAAATGAACTCAAGGGGGAGAGAGGGGGGAAATAAGGGTTTAAGAAGAAAAAAAAATTCTTAACTTCATCAATTCAGAAGATATCAACTCCGCTTAAACTTATTATGAATCCTCAATATTATCTACAACTTTTATACTGACAAGTTTTTTATAGGACCAATCCTTACCGCAAAAATAAATTAAAAACAAAAAAATACCTGCCGGTTCCACCTACAGATGCAAGTATATTTCGAAGTGGGCAGTCCCAACTGCCGCATCAAGGCAAAAAGGTCATTTCTTCTTTAATTATTAATAAACAGGCACCCCACTGTCTGAGTCTTCGAAATCTACCTGTGCCTGTAGCCCGAGCTGTCAGGGAGTTTTTTTTTTATTATTATTATGTGGAATTTGCCAAAACATGGAATATTTTCATCTCTGGTAACCCAAAGATCACCATGAAATTTTATCAAATTCCCTGATTTTTCCAGATTTTAGAAAAAATATTGATATTTCCTGGTTGTCTAGTAACCCTGCTAAATAACGTAAGAGATGCTTCATTGTTCTTCACTAATCACAGAATCCCATATATTATATACCCTAAGGAGGTATATCAGGGGTCTGTCCAAACATTACTTTCAGGGTCCTGTTTTTGTGAAACAGCTTTTTAAATTTGTGAAAAACCTAGTAATTGTGTGAATTTGATAAGATCATTATATTAGAGTTAATTTTTAATAGGATTGGGCAATTTGCCGGCAAAATGGTATTTTTGCCAGGACAGTGGCAAAAACTGGAAAAAACCTGGTAAAAACCGGCAAAAATTGGCAAAAAAGGCTGGATTTAATAAATATAATAAAATAATATAATTTTGTATATATTATTATTGAGACTCAATTCAGAATATTAATTACATATTTCACTAATATTAATTTGATTAATTAAAATAATTTTCATTGATAATAACAATCCAAAAACAAGTACAACCTAATCAATTTTGTAAACAAATTTATATGATGGAGACATAAGATAAAAACTATGGGAGTTTTTTGTTCTTTTTTCCTCAACTTAATTGTCTGAGTGCAACAAAGACTCATACACAGCGCAGTATTACTTTGCCCCATATATAGCTACGATGGATATTAAAACCTTTCGTCAAGCATAACTCAAAAAATATTTAACGGATTTCGTTCAAATTTTTACAGCAGGTACCTATAAAGGTGACAACGTCGTCTATTTATTACCAAGAATAAGTGTCAAACTGTTTGGAAGTTATATTAAAAAAATAGATAAAAAAGCACAATTAAAGTACATACGTCACTAAATTTTGTGCGTACGTCATTTTCACCGGCGGGAGATTTTCGTAGACAATCGGAATTGAAAAGTTCATGGAATACATGGAGCAAAAAAACATGCAAGCACTAATATTCAGCACAATAAAATATATTTCAATTTAATAAAAATGGAAAGTTAATCTGGAATTTTTTCTGTTTGAAAAGTATTAAGAGATTAGTAAGAGTAGTATTAGTATTAGAGATTTGGCGTAAATCCCACCATTAGCAGCTTTTTTATTTCGCGTGTGTATGTTAGGAACAATTCTTTGATGTTTAAATAAAAGGTTTCGATTTGTGGCATTATTTCTTTTTTTCTTTTCCTTTTTAGTATTTTAAATGGAATTAGTGAAAGGCGTGTATTTTAAATTAAATGAGTGAAAGACGTGTATTTTTAATGTATGTATTTCAAATGAAATCAGTGAAAGATTTATATTTAAATGAAATGAATGCAATATGAAGATGTTATGAGAAAAATATTTGGCGATTTATCAACTGCGCCAAGTTAACATAAAAGTACCAATACATATGTGGGTACTTCTCTATTATCCCGTCAACCACTTTTCATAACAAAAAACTATCGCCAAATAAACGGGAGAACGTTGTCATTGAAATATCAAAATACATAAATAAATAAAATATAAGAATTTAAGGACACAATTGTTATTTTAATGAATGAAATAACTAATAAATCAGTAAAACATAATGAAAAATACACGCAAATGTCGCGTTAAAAACCACTTGATGACGTAACAAACACGTATAATGCTTCTGATATCAAGTAAATGGGACTGCATTTTTGGCGTTTAATCTAACAGTTTGGCGATAGTTTTTTGTTATGAAAAGTGGTCGACGGGATAATAGAGCAGTACATCTATGTGAAATGAAACAAGGCACAGATGTCATATACGCACCACGTTGGCGCGATTTTTCCCTCCACCAGTTTGGGGAAAACTTTGTTTTTGAATATTAGTTACAAATAGTGTGACAAATAGTACACGTGATTTTTTATTTCAATATAAAAATAAAATAACGTAATAAATGAAACAGCTTCTATTATTTTAAAAAAGGAAATAAAAATAAATAAATAATAGTTTGATATAAATAAAGGCGCGGATGTCATATACGCACCACATTGGCGCGATTGCAACAAAATGGCAATTTTATGCCTCACATGGTAACCCAGTTATTTTGTTTCAATTGTTGTTTATTAACTTTTATTTTTTATTTTAATTCTATAAATTGTTTTTATTATATATATCAATATTTATTTATATCAAACTATCATTTATTTATTTTTATTTCCCATTTTTGAATAATAGGAGCTATTTCATTTATTACGTTATTTTATTTTTATATTGAAATAAAAAATTACATGCTATTATTGTATGGTATTTGTAACTAATATTCAAAAACAAAGTTTTCGCCAAATTGGCGGGGGAAAAATCGCGCCAATCTGGTGCGTATATGACATCTGTGCCTAAATTAATATTGATATACATATAAAAATAATCTATAGAATTAAAATAAAAAATAAAAGTAAACAAACACAACAAACAGTTTTCGCCAAAGGGGCGGGGGAAAAATCGCGCCAACGTGGTGAGTATATGGCATCGGTGCCGGGATTTTTACCCTTTTATCTGTGCTTTCGGAAATATAAAAAAATTAAAAAATTCTTATATCAGGTGTAGAATGTTTTGCATTTTTATACGGACCACTTCTCCATTTTAAGATTTTAAATGCTATTTATATCAGATATTTCTTTCTTGATATTCCCACAAGTTTTTTCCGGTAATTTTTTTAGTTCGCTTATTAATTGTTTACAATTTGCCCCCCTGGCAATAACAATTATTTATCACAAAAAATGGGTACTTCTCTATTATCCCGTCGACCACTTTTCATAACAAAAAACTATCGCCAAACTGTAACGCTAAATAAACGGGAGAACGTTGCCATTGAAATATCAAAATAAATAAAATATAAGAATTTAAGGACAATTGTTACTTTAATGAATGAAATAACTAATAAATCAGTAAAACATAATGAAAAATACACGCAAATGCCGAATTAAAAACCACTTGATGGCATAACAAATACGTATAATGCTTCTGGCATCAAGTAAATGGGACTGTATTTTTGGCGATTAATCTTAGTTTGGCGATAGTTTTTTGTTATGAAAAGTGGTCGACGGGATAATAGAGAAGTACCCAAAAAAGGCTTAGTTTTGATAAATTTGTTTGTTATGTATTTTAATTTCTTATTAAAATATCGAAAATGGCATTTTAGTACCGTACTTAATTTTTTAAAATGGCTCAAAAACATGGTTTAATAAACGTATATTTGTAAATATTTTAAAAAACATGTTTTTCCGCTCTCTAGAAAAATTTGTAAGATTCTACAACTGCCTTTGGCACCAACCAGTACATGATACGGAACTTTTCCCTATTCAGATACACAGAAGAGGTTGGTCACAAACAAGAGTAATGCTAGCAACAATATTGTTTTAACTCTATAAGAGTTAGAAACAATAATGATATTAAATTCCCCGATTAGCTTAGGGCCCGATTACGGAACTTTCTCCTAGAAAAAAAAAACCTGTAGAAGTCTTTTACATTTGTTTCGAATGAAGCTCGATCAACAAAGTATTAATTGATAATACAAACAACACTAATATTAACATGGGGGCAAAAGTTTGAATTTAAGTGTATATATTTGGAACCCTCCCCCCCCCCCAACCACCCATCAAAAAAAGAAAAAGAAAGTTACAGAAATGAATTTAAAATGGCGTGAAGCCACCCTTTCTGACATAAGAAATTGGCTGCGTACCCGATTACGAAGCTTTCACTTAACTTAATAACATGTATCTAATAGCCCTGAGGACAATTCCCCTTCCCAGTTATACGGACCTTGGGGTTTTTTAAAAAGCTTGACGCAGTTCGGGTTGAAGAAGTTGAGATTTACTGTCAAATGACATAAACTACTATGAAAATAAAACTGGTGAATTATTATGCTGGTTTATGTATGTATTTAAAAAAATTGCATCTGATTACACTCTTTAGATAAATTACTCCTGTTTGCATTTAATAACAGATAAACGGCTTCCGTTTACTAAATTGTTTAAATATTGGGAAGAGTTGGCGAGAGATAGATAGACGTGTAAAGAAACGGGTAGACAGACGGGTAGAGAGACGGACAGCGACAGAGATAAGCTAACTGGTAGCGAAACGAATAGACAGACGGGTAGCGAGGCAGGTGCAAAAAAGGGTTGACAGAGGGGTAGTGAGATGGGTAGGGAGACGGGTAGCGTGGTGGATAGAGAGACGAGTACAGAGACGACTTGACAAACGGGTAGAGAGAGGGGTATATAGACAGACAGACGTGTTGATAGACGAGTAGTGTAACGGGAAGCGAGACAGATAGAGACACGATTAAAGAGTCGGGTAGAAAGACAGACGGATACTGAGACGGGTATACAGAAGAGTAGAGAGACAGACAGATGAGTTCGGAGAGAGACACAGCTAAGACATACGAGTAGTTAGACTGGTAGACACGTTTGTAGCAAAGCATGTTATCAATGTGGTTTGAAGTATACGAGTTTCTATAAATAGTTATACAAATAAACAAAGGAAATTTTTTTAATTCAAATATTAAATATTTGATTTAATATTTCATTATTTAATATTTTATTTTTTAATATTTTATTTAGATATTTGTCACAAAGAAAATGTTGCAAAAATTGAATTAAATTTGCGTTAAACTACGCTTGCTAAAATACGCTATTGGCTGCAAATCTGATTATGTGACTTTAAAAATATCGTTTTAAAAGATCCGGCGTTTTTTTTTTTTTAAGTTTTGAGCAATTCCCGCTTAAGAAAATGAGATTATTTGCTAAATGTTATAAAAAAAATGCATATGAAAACATAACAGTATGAATTTATGTATGATATTTTGTAATTATATCATTTAATTTGCTATTTTTCATATATTGTATCTTTATCTATCTCTTGTCTATCATATGCTGTATATTCACTTAGATTCTTGTTGATATCTTCTTTATATCGTAATTGTTAACTTTATGTTCTCAGCAATATCACTCAGACTAATCCCTTTGAGGGAAGTCCTAGTGTAGTAATGTTGCCTTTAAAAGTAATATGTATACATATTAAAAACTTTTAAATCAACAGTTTCTACATTCAGGAAACCTATATTTAAAAACAGCATTAATACATAAACATTTGTCAAATCAATCTTCATTTTATCTGTATTTGAGGCTCTAGGTATAACTTGTGATTTTTCTCACCATTTTCCCCATTCTCATCATAGAGGCTGCAGACCTAAATGTAGATCATAAGAAATGAGAATGAATTGTCTTGCAAAATGTTTTTGTTTCTATTGTTCTTTGCTATCTTTTTACCATCTATCAACTGCTAGTAGCAGGTGTTATTCCCTTCCAAATGTTATCTACTTCAGAAAAAGGTTTTGATTCTGAACACCTGCTTTGTACAGAATCTTGGCCAATCAGGAACTGGCAAGAAACAGGTGCATACATTCTTGTTTAATCCTGCTTCCAGATAAACTGAAAAGCAATAAATTAGCCATTTTGTGGATATTTCTACTTCTAGTCTGTGAAAAATAATTTTAGATAATGTATAAAGGAGGTAGAAACCTCGATTCTGTTTGGCAATATTTTCATCGATTATCTGTTGATGGTAAAATTGTTGCCGAGTGCAAACAATGTGGACATATCCAAAGCAATAAAGTAGCTAGGATGAAAACACATGTTTCTAACTGTGTAAAAAATCCTTCAAGTCAATGTGTGGAAGAAATTCCTTCATGTAGTAAGTCAGAAGATGTAAACTATAGCAAGAGTTGCCTTGATTCAATGAGTAATGAAGAAATAGATCAGCCTCCAGTTAAAAAACAATGTTTAGATGCTATTTTTTTTTCAAAAACTTCAAATAAGGAGAAAATAAAGATTGATTTAGCTGTTGCAAAGCTGTTTTATGCTTGCAACATTCCTTTTGCTGTTGTGGAAAGTGAATCTTTTAAAAACTTGATCCATATTTTGAGACCAAGTTATAAACCCCCTTCACGTAAAGAACTGGCAGACTCTCTTTTAGATGCTGTTCATAGTGAAATGGAAGGATTAGTTTCTGAAAACTTAAAAGGGAAAGAAGGTACACTTGTTATTGATGGATGGAGCAATATCCATAATGAACCAATAATAACATCTTGCATTCAAGTTAATGGAAATTCATATATTGTAGATGTTGATAACACTGGGGCCACAAAAAAGTCAGCAGAATTTTTATCTACAAAATGTAATGAAATTATTCAGATTACAAAAGAAAAATATGACTGTCAAGTTAAAAGCATTGTTTCTGATAATGCTAAAAATATGGAGAAAATGAGATGTGAATTAGAAGAAAAATATGAATCTGAGGGTTCAACTCTTATAACATACGGTTGTGCAGCTCATTGGCTAAACCTTTTAGGACAAGATAACACCTTCCAGCATTATTAAACATATTGTAGATATTCATAAGTATTTTCGAAATCACCACGCTCCTGGAGCATGGTTAAAAGAATGCAGTGAACATGTTTCTCCTCAATTACCTGGTAATACTAGATGGAGTAGTCAGTTGACTTGTTTTGAAACGTTTATTCGAAATCATACCTCATATGTAAAAATAACAAATGAGCATTATGAAGAGATGGATTCAAACATCGTAGCTCGTATACGGGATTTTAATCTTTATCAACAAGTGAAAGACCTTATCAGGCAATTAAAGCCAGTAGCAAGCGCTCTAGCTTTTCTGGAAAGTGATTCAGCAACAATTGCTGATGCTTGTCATATATGGTGCAATTTGTTGAAAAATGATGAGTTGAAACCCCATTCTGATGTGGTGAAAAAAAGGTTTGAGCAAGCAATTTTGCATTGGCATCTTCTTGCTTATTTATTACATCCTAAATACAGAGGAGAAAATCTTAATTATGAACAGAAAGAAAAGGCCAGAGCATGGCTACAAAAAATAAACCCATTATTTATAACCTATGCCATGAATTTTGAACTGAAAGAAAAACCTTTTCCAGATACACTTTTTGAAGATCAAGTGATTAAGACTGTTGGTGCTAATAAATGGTGGAGAAGTATAGCAAGAGCATGTGATATTTCGAAAGACTTTTGCAAGTTAGTTGAACATCTCCAAACATGCCCTTCAAGTAGTGCTGCAATAGAGAGAATATTCTCTAATTTTTCATTTGTACATTCAAAGACCCGAAATAGGCTAGGAATAGATAAAGTTTCAAAACTTGTTTACTGTTATGCAATGTTGAAACAACAAAAAATGTGTCCTGATTCAATTGAATTTGATGAAATTTAAAACTATATGTGTATTTCTTTTCGTAATTAAAAGTTATAATTTAATATGAGCTGTACTATTTTTTTATATATATTTACTATACTATATTATATTCATATATACTATTTAGATTGGGCAATTTGCCAGCAAAATGGTATTTTTGCCAGGACAGTGGCAAAAAGGCTGGATTTAATAAATATATTAAAATAACATAATTTTGTATATATTATAATTGAGACATAAATCTGAATATTAATTAGATGTTTCATTAATATTAATTTGATTAATTAAAATAATTTTCATTGGTAATATGAATCAAAAAATATCAATAATTAATCAATCAAATTTGTAGATAAATTTATGTGATGGTGACAGGTAAAAACTTTTTACTTTTCTCAAATTAATGTAGTAATGTTGCCTTTAAAATGAATATATATTAAAAGTGTTAAGTGAAAATGACATTTACGATGATCCATAATTGGCATTTAATCTTATAGTTTGGCGATAGTTGTTTGGTCAACGGGATAATCAAGTAGTACCAAGTAAACTTTTAAAATTCCTACAACTTTTTTTTTTTTTTGGGGGGGGGGGGGGGGGTTATAAAAAAATATAAAAAACATGGATTGGATGAAATTAATATGTATAAGAGAGTGGAGGGTAGAATGATTTCAATTGATTATTTAATGTTGCAAATATAGGCAAATTAATCTTTTAGATAATTTTTCTTACCATTTTCCCTATTGTCATTATACAGGCGCTACAGATTTGAATATTGATTTGATCATATGAAATGAGAATGAATTGTCTTGCAAAATGTTTTGTTTCTATTGTTTTTACTTTGTAACTTCAAATTACTGTTGTTCTCATAGCATAGCAAAATTGGTAAGTGCTATTTCTCTTCAGACTTTGCTACAAAATTAACTGAAGCATAAGGATTGATTATTTAATAATTATGACAGTTTAAACCAAAGCCAGTAAGTTATTTACTAAAAAGTAAAACTGATTACTAAAGTATTTTACTAAAAAATACAAACTACTTAAATTACTGTTTTAATGATGCATTGAATATTCTAAGGTAAATAAAAAAATAAAATTACATATTATTAAGTTGAAATTATTAAAAATGAAAATATATTAATTACATCGCTGTAAATAAAACATATCTATTTTTGCCACTTTGGCAAAAAGTGGCAAAAATGTATTTTTGCCAGGACGGTTTTTACCGGTTTTTTCCATGGTTTTTACCACCTTTGGCAAAAACGTGCCAACCCTAATTTTTAATAAGATATGTTTGTAAAATAGACATTTTCTTTATATATGTAAAAGTGAGTCAGATTTTACTTTTAACCCGAGAGAGATCGCGCGGGGGCCCAGAGTCACCCGTCTTAGAAAAACATCAGTCCCGCGAAAAATGTTTATCTATAATCAATCATCCTTTAAGTATCCTCCTGTCTGACTCTACCCTTGCTAGGTGTAGTGTTATTTTAACATTCGTTTCCTTTGTGCGCATGAAACAATCGTTTTTTGGAATTCATGTAAAAAAAAGGGGGTGACTCAGTCTCCCCACGCAACCGTTATTGCTTCAAAATTTTTCATTCTAAGCAGCGTATTTTTCTATTCAGAAGTGTTTATGTTGAATTATTTAATAAATAATGGCGTGTGCAAATGTAAACTTACAGACTATTAAAAATAAATGGAACTTTTGAAAAATTTATTAGATGAAGTTGAGTCTTCTGAAGAAGAAATTGATCAAGCTGGTGAAAATGAACCTAATGAGGAAATATACAGTTCTCACGACAACGAAAGTGAGTTTGAGCAAAAGGATAAAGATTACAAAAATTCTGATTCAGTAGAAAGTATAATTGTTAGCAAAAATAAAACAGTTTTGGAAAAAGTAAAAAACAAATCAAAAAGTCAAAACGTGATCTTAAAACATAAGTCATTTAGAAGAAGTAAAAATTTTCGCACGCAATATAACAGAACTAAACAGATTTAAAGACAATAAAACTACAATTTCTTGCATAATGTATGATAATTTTACCTGTAAAAATCATTCTTCTTATGTTTACCAGAAATGTATGTAGATTTAAAACTCCTGATAAAAGTATGAAATTATTTTTATTGTAAAGTTTTCTTAAACATTACAAAAGTTTTTTTTAACTAAAGAAGTATACTTTCTTAATGATTTAATGAACTTATTGTTAAAATCAAATGATATATATCTTGTTTATAGCACAATATTTGTATAAAAATGATTGGGGTGACTCAGTCACCCTGAACGATCTCCAACGTCAGTACTGGGTGTGCGCCTTCTGTCGGGTTAAATGATTAAGTTTGTGAAAAGTTCAATTTGGAAAGGGAAAAGTTTAGTGAAAAGGTCTATTTATAAGACAACGAATTTCGTGAAGGGTCCTGTTTTGAAATGAAAAAAAAAAATTTAATTGTGAAGAGTCTTTTAAAGGACCCAATTTCTTCCTAAACAGATCCCTGTATATAAACAGGCTTAATTTACACTGGACATTCCTGTACTTTTTTATTGTGCGTTAATAAATATTAGCTAGAGGGTAGCAAACTCATCATCCAGTACAATTACTGAAATATGGTTTTTCACATCAGAAAGTAGATGTCAAATACCAATGTAGTGCATTTTTAAAAATTACAGTCTTAAATTTTAAATATTTTTAAGAAGGCAGTAAGCTCTGAAAATTTGGCCTCAAGTAAAAATCTCAAAGTTTTTTAATTAACTGGTAACTAGTTTTCTTAAATTTTAAATATTTAAAATTTAAGAAAACTAGTTACCAAATTAATTAGTTTGAAGCTTATGAATAAATATTTTCAAAACAATTATGCTACAAAATGTTTTAAACTATATTAGCCAACTCTTTTACAAACATCCTCAATTAATTTGCATTTCTTTTACAATTCCAATCAAAAAAATCAGAATGCAAACATAATTTCAATAACAATACCACACACACACTTTAAGTAATCAAGTAATTTTTAATTCTTTCAAAGATCTCTTTCTCGATCCTTTAATTGCAATAATACCGAAAAAATTTACAAACAGGCTGCAAATGATTCTTGCCATAAATTTGTAAATTCATATCTCGACTAGAAAGAAAAAAAAATAATAAGATTTTGCAAGCGGCAAAAACAATCTGTAATGAATGACTCATTCAATATAAAGTATTTTTACTTAACCCTAGGAAGACAATCTGCGTCAAGTATTTTAAATATTTAAACAGAAGCTGTACATAAATTCATGAATAAACAGTAAATGCGATTACAAACTACATAAAATATTAGTTTGAAAGTGGCTTTATATTGAAATTTAATCCCGAAAAGCAAGTCTTGACTTGTAGATTTATGCCATTTAGGTACATGGTAGTTGAGGTATCTCCCGAAATGTATTTACACTCCCACCTCCCGTTTAATCTAAAAATAAGAATACTAGAGAGCAACATATCTCACGCATGGAATAAGAATAATGACATTTGGATTTAGGAAAGTAAATTCGTGATTCACAATACGAAAAAGCTAAATACACCTATATCTATATCTCACATCTGTGACGCCAACGCCATTTTCCGCCCCAAGACAAGACCATAACAGATTTCGATTACTATTCGAAACGATGTTTGAATCCATATCGATATATCTAGACCATGGAACTAAGAGCGTGTTCAGCTTAGACAACCACTTCGACCATGATCGAAGGAGACTGGAAAATGGAGTGTACGAGGCTAACGAAAAAGAAAGGCTACCGCGGTGCTTTACGCGTATCTTTTTTTACAGACCGCCGGAGTCACGTGATGCTCGAATGCACCAATGCGGGTGTACGAAAAGGGCATCACGTCACTCTAGCGGTCTGTAAAAAAAGATAAGTGGAATGTACCGCGGTAGCCTGTCTTTTTCGCTAGCCTCGTGGAGTGTACATATGACGTCACGAAGCCGTAAAGAACGAACGGTAGGCAAAACATACGCATACCTACTGTATAGTTAGCTGTGTTATGTGCTTATTATTCATATTTTTTAAATTAATTATTCATTAATTTTGCCTTTCTTAATTGCAGCGGATAGCCCAAGGTAGGTCCTGATGCACCTGAGGCTCGGATTTTTTATTTTTTGAGACCCCGGCCCCCTGGGGCCCCTTTAAGATTTTTGCCCTAAATTGTTAATAATTTACCCAATTTTTATCCGATCCTCATCGTTTTTGGGGCCTTTATTCCGTTTAGCTTTCACCCCCTTTCTACGTTCTAGTTATGACCCTGGCCCCCTAGGGCCTGGTACGGGGCCCGTTGAAGTTTTTGTTTCCTAAACTGATAATTACTTGTCCGCTTTTAATCCGATTTTCTTAGTTTTTGGGGCCTTTTCTTCATTTAGTTATTTCCACATTGCTACTTTCTAATTAGGACCCTTCATCTTAAGGCCCTGCTCAAAACTATCGGCTGGCCCCTTTTTGGGCCCCTATTATAGTTCCCCTAAAAATCGTCCGATTCACTAACTTTTTTTTCTAACAACTTAGAACTTCCAGCTACTACATGAACAATAAAAACAAAAACAAAAAAATTCGATGAAGATCCGGGCCCCCTGGGCCCCTTG
Source organism: Maratus michaelseni (assembly GCA_963931845.1). Classification (NCBI taxonomy): domain Eukaryota; kingdom Metazoa; phylum Arthropoda; class Arachnida; order Araneae; family Salticidae; genus Maratus; species Maratus michaelseni. The sequence continues at coordinate 24,794,934 of OZ007597.1, forward strand.
AAGTTTTTGCTCCCTAAATTGTTAATACCTTGTCCCCTTTTAATCCGATTTTCGTTTTTGGGGCCATTTCTCCATTTAACTTTCCCCCCATTTCTTTCCCCCATTCCAGTTAGGAGCGTTCATCTTAGGGCCCTGCTCAAAACTATCAGCGGCCCCTTTTGGGCCCCCTACTATAGCTCCCTTAAAAATCGTCCAATTCGCTAGCACTTTTTTCTAATAACTTCTTAGGATTTCCAGCTACTACATGAATGGCCAAAAATTTCTCGGACAAGATCCGGGCCCCTGGACCCCTTACGTTACCCATAACTTCTTAATTATGATACGTATCGAATCCGTTTAAAGTTATTATTATTTCTAGGAAAAGGGCCGAAAATTTATATATGACAGATTTTTGATATCATTAAAAATGGCCTCAAGTGGTTGGGGGGGGGGGGAGAACAGGAGTTTAAGAAGAAAAAAAATCATAACTTTGTCAATTCACAAGTTATCAAATCCGCTAATTTATTACAAATCCTCTTAATATTATCTACAACTTTGAAATTGACAAGTTTTTTTATAAAACCAACCCTTACAGAAATTTTTTTTGTGTGCTCCGCCTACAGACACAGGTAGATTTTGAAGTGAGCGGTCCCAACTGCTGCATCATGGCAAAAAGGTCATTTCTTCTGCAATCCCAATAAATAGGCTGCCCACGGTCTGCATCTTCGAAATTTACCTGTGCCTGTAGGCCAAGCTGTCAAGGATATTTTTTAAAATATTAATCTTCTTTTTCGGAATCATTGATTCCGAATCAACTTACGTTTACTCACCACAATCGTAAATTAGAAATCGCGTTACTGTTAAAGATAAGGGGTTAAGTTTAGAAAGTGGAGCGGGGAATGCATCTGTAAATTAAATATCGCGTTAATGTTAAAGGAAATTCGTTAAATTTACAGGGGTGCATATTCCACCGCCTGGGGACTCATTTTTTATTGGGTTCTAAGGGCTCGATTTCAACAGGGTTTGGTTCATTCGACTCGATATTGAAAACTTGAGGGTTTTTTTTGTTTTTTTTTTTATAACGGGCGCTAGTCAGTTCGTTATTATTAAATGTTTGGTTCGATTTTGAGTAACTGGATATCATATTTTGTTACAAAATGTTATTTTTCACAAAAATATAACAAATTTCAGAAAAATAAATTTTATTTTTCACAAAATGCCCCCCTTCCCCTCCAAGAAAAGAAAAACTGCATCGACACCTGATTAAATGCTTTTTAAATGGTAAGGTTTTTTCAAAAACATGGCATCTATATATTTTTTTTTTTTTTTTTTTTTTTTTAGATTAAATTATATAATTCGCTTTTACAAAAAAAAAAAAAAAAAGAAAGAGTAAAATGTTTCTTAAAAAAATATCACCCTTAGTACTTCATTAAATGTTTCATATAAGTCAATTTTTTGTTTTGTCCTGTTTTTATACATATTATTAGAATAGTAAAATTATTTTTTTTAAACCTAAGGAGTGTTTATTTAGTATAAAAATTATTTCAGCTAATAAAACCGAATTCTGACAAAACTTATGCTTCAGTTTCATAGATTTCCTTGTCATAATACAACATGTTAAAATTATATAAAAGTGCTTCAGAAAATAAGCAGTTTTGATTTGAGAACACTCATAGGTATCATTTTAATCGATCATTTAATCTGAATATAATGAGATTTGTAAACATTTTCCGATTAGCTCAAGCAATAAAAAGTTACCATACGAACAAGAACAACTTGAACTACAAGTAGAAAAAAAGTAAATAAAACGTTAACTTTACGACATAATTAAAAAAAAACTAAAATCTTTCTTCTACCAGCTACAACAAGTTGAAACGCTTCTTGAGCACTTGAATTCTTCCCTGGAAACTTTTTAAAATAAGTTTCAATATCTGATGAAGCAACCGATGGCCAAAGAGCCATATCTGCTTTCCAATCTGCATCCACAATAATATACGGATCATCTAAAATAATAACACTATTATTCGGTTTGACAAATCTAAGCTTTGTTAAATAATCTTGATTAGCAACAGAATCTAAGTTCTGTGCATAATCTGATAAAAGAAAATTTGTTTTTGAATAAATATGATCCATAAATTGAATTCAAAAATTTCGCTTTCTCATAGGAAACCGTAGGAAATAGCGCATTGAGAGGAAATGTTTTGCCTACCGAAGAGGCGTGGTCTAGTGAGGAACCAGTTTGTTGACAAACATGCACATTCTCTATGGTTTTAAATATACAGTTACAGTGAACTTGAGAACCAAATGTTCAGATCACGCATTTAAGGCTCCTATATACCAGGCTGGCTCACACGCCTCCATTTAGTTGCTCAAACGGACGCCTGACTTGGCGTTTTATCGCGTAGATGGCGAGGGAATTTAGTTACTTAATCACATGCAAAAATATAAGAATAAATAGCTAAGATATTTAATAGCGCCATACATTTAAAAAAAAACATGTAATTATGCTTTTGTATAATACTAATTAAAAATTCATTTTCATCAATTAATATTTATTGCTTTGCTTTGCATGAATAATTAAGAATGACAATATAAATTTAACTAATTATAAATTTGATTTAATGTGAAAATATATATTGACATGCATTGGATATTTTTATTACTTTCAGTATGAAGTTAAGTTGTGATATAATTTGTTAATAATAAAAGAGTCTTAAAAAGCTGATATTCTAGGGAATAAATTTCGTATGTTAGAAATTCAGTTTTTACAATTTAATCGCATGTAAAATAATCCAAAAAAAAAAAATACCTACAATCAAAAAATTTCAACCAACCCAGTGTGTAAAATTTGTAAAACTTATTTTTTTTTGTCTACTCATTTATTACTTTATTGCAACAATAAATAACCAATTATTTAAAATCCCCCTTTTCGAAATTACAGATCTCGCCTCCTCCCCTCTGTTCTCAAATTCAAAGAAACTACTTTCTGACATATTTCTGAATTCATTTTTGTTCAAAAACACATAAAATTAGCAAAGCTTCTTAAGATCTTTCGGATAATACTGTCAAAGTGGACGGTTTGAATCGAATTCCCGACACAGCAGCGCGAGAAAGGGAGAAGCTTGTCGTCACGTGACAATGATCGCTTATTACTCGATAAGTAATTTATTTGTCAAAAACTAGAAAACGCTATTCGATTCCAAATCGCTTCAATAATCAGTTCTGCCAATTTTATTCCTTTTCATTTAAAAATGAGTCAGAAAATATGTCAAAAAGTTTTGCGCTCTTGATCAGGGAATTTGAGAACCGCATTAAACAAAATTCTTTCACTTAAAAATATATAGAAAATTCCATGTATTAAAAACGTCAAATTCACCTTCTTAAACTTGAAAAAACACATTGATAAAAATTAATTTGTTACTATATAAAAACAAGGTATAGTTTTTCGACTGTTTTTTTAATCCTCTGAGGATGGCTAATGCTTAGCTAAAAGCGTTTAGTTAGGTATTTTGACATCTGATTTTACATCATAAATTGTTTTAATGCTTTAAAACTGTGTTTTTAGTATTTGCACCTATTATAGCAACAAATAAATTTTTATCAGTGTGTTTGCATTGTGTTTTTTCAAAACTCTTTCATTTAAAAAATTTTCTACCCTATTTGTAATTTTACAATAACAGTAAATAATTAAGGAATCGTCAAAATTTCCCCTTCCCGCCAAAAAAATAATAAAAAATCTGCCCCCCCCCCTTCCTCCTCCTCCTTTCTACAGCTGATGGAATTAAAAATCTCTATTTTTTTTTCTTATGTGTTTGTTACTTTTTTCAAACAAGAAATATATAATAATTTCAATCACGCTCCCCCCCCCCCTTCCTCCTCCTCCTTTCTACAGCTGATGAAATTAAAAATCTGTTTTTTTTTCTTATGTGTTTGTTACTTTTTTCCAACAAAAAATATATAATAATTCCAAACACGCTCCCCCCCCCCCTACTCTCAACTTTTCCTTTTAACCCCACCCGCGCAAAATTCAAAGTGTAAAGTGTAAAATCTTTAAATTTTTATTAAAGAAAGTCCCTTTTCTACACTTTTTAACAACAGTAAATGAATTTAATCTAAAAGGTAAATAAGGTGGAGATTATAGACATGGGGGTGAAAAAATACTTTTTTCTCTCTCTTTAACAATTAGGCTTTTTTTACCCTTCCTGCAATATACCATATCGGACTCGAAGAACCGGTTTATTGTATACAAGTGATCTGGTTGGCGCGGCATTTGGCGAAATTCTTCAATCCTGATCTATTCTTCTAGCATTTATAGACAAATTATTCCGCCTTTCTACATTTATATGGATTTTAAATATTCTAAATCCACTCCTTGACAGATTAGAACAATTTTATGCGAAACAACAGTCCATCTAAAGCGATTTTGTAACTCGATAATCGTTTAAACATTTCTCGCCTCATAGGCAACAAACGGTAAGTGGGAATCAAAATGCTTGATGATTCAGCCTGTATTATAGGAGCCCTACCCTATATATATTTTGTTGCACTTCGGTTACGTGTTTGGTGGGCGAATGGTTAGAGTATTGACTTTCTATCTAGATGGTTTTAGTTCAAATCCTATACTTTCTTAAAGGGTTTTTTTTCTGCTTTTTTATTTTAAAATGTTTTGTCAGTTGCTATATATTTTTCATGCTAAATGGTAAATTTTGACATTAATAACAATTCCAGATTAATATTTATTATTAAAATAAAATACTTATTTAAATATTGTATTTCAGATTTTTTTAAATTTAAAATGTTTATTGGTTGCTTTATATTTTTAATAAAAGGAAATTTTGATATTAATAACAATTACAGATTTATTTCTATTGTTATTATAAAATGCTCATTTAAATACGATAAATGGGCAATCTCCCGATTAAAATTTTCTTTTACAGCGCTTTATAATATTTAAAATTTCATTCAATATTTTTTTAGCTAATAAGAATTGTGCGAAAATATCTGCACGCATACGATGGGTGTGTGTTTTTTATGGAGTACCTTATAGGTTTATTATTACTAAAACTAAAATGCAAAGCATTTTTTACAATATAAAATCCAATGTGTAAAATACTATAAAAATAAAATTATACGTATAACGTTAATTTTTTTTTAAATCAAATTAAAAAATGAATTTTGATAATTCAAAACCTTGAATATTTAAGTTTCAAACAATTTCTTATCGAAATAAATGTTTTAATAAAAATATTAGAAACTCTTTTTATCAAATTTTAACAAGTATTTTAATTTACTAATAGAAATGAATCTCATAACATATTGATATCACAGTTTTGTTATATTAACAGTATTCCATTTTAATGAAAATATAAGCAACTGATGAAGCATTTTTATGTATTAATAAAAATCGAAAAGAAAAATCTAAAATAAAAGGGGAGTCTTATGATCCATGTTCATTTGTTTAGTGCGACAAAACATCGTAAGTGTATGTAATATTTTTTATTTTATTTTTATTTTTGAGAGCTTGTGCCTAATTATTTTAATGCTTTCTGTGTTAGATCTGTTGGGAGACGACTTTCATATACGGTCCTTAAATTATTTTAATATGTGTATTTCCAAATAAAAACGACTGACATCTCTAAATCAGTTTTAACTTTTCAGATAAATTATTTGCATAGAACAACTTTGAACTTTGAAGGGAGGTGGACTTTGAGACCTATAGCTACAAGGCTGTCGTCTCGAATGATCCATATACATTTATTTTAATCACAGAAAACAAACTTTTTAAAGTTCCAAAGTTCCAAACAAAAACTAAAACTTCAGAGTGTTGCCAAATTTGAAAAGCAAAATTACATAAAATTAGGAATAAGATAAATATAATACAACGAGCTGAACATAATATGATGCCCGTATAAAGATTATAAATTATGCTACAACAGACTCACTGAGTTATATAGAATTATATTAGAGCTCAGTGGTTAGGCCAAAGCTGACACAAATCGGTGATCGAACATCTGGCCTGTCATCAACTTATATGTCCCTAAAACTGATATATTAATCGTATAATAGTAACAATCGTATTGTTATATTTTATATACTGTTTCGTTAAGAAATACGAAGGTTTAAAAAATCAGTTATAAGGTTGAAAATTGTTAGATTTCCGATCAAACTGTTGAAGGTGTTCAATCAACCTTCCAAACGAAAAGCCCAATCACGTGATCAAATCACCCACAAAAGTTTTTGGGTCAAGAGAGCGAAGTCTGCGCAGGCGCATCGGGCTAAATCAGATCACGTGATGCTTTGTTGTGTCACGTGATGTGTTGTGTTCATAATTCCTATTATGATATTTCTATTACAAGAGCCACTTTTTTGGAAAGATAAGGACGTATAGTCGCTGGCTTCACCTATTATAAAGCACAGAAACCGAATATAATTCAAATAATTCAATTATGGCTTATTTCCATGCTTCCAATAAGACCAACTCCAAGTATATTTTCTCCTTCGACCATGGTCGATGTGGTCGTCTAAGCTGAACAGGCCCGTAGACTGGATTTAGATTAGATGTAAGGTCGAGGCTAAAATTCGTCTGCTAGCGGTATAAGAAAAGGGCATGTTTACAAACAAACAGTTCCATCAACCAATCTACCACTGCATTTTTGTCGCAGCTATCATTGCAAGAATCGTCATGGCGACGTAGGCCAATCATATCACAGACCAGTTTAACGTAGACCAATCAAATCGCTCTATTTCATGTGTACTGTAGGAATCGTAAAGAACGAACAGGTTTTTCTCCCAAACCAACAGTAATTTAACCAACAGCGACGTCAGTTGCCCTTTGCTTATTTACTGTTGAATGCACCCTATTCCCCGTTTGGGTTCGAGGCTACGATATCCGAAATGTTTCCCCAAAGCACGTGACTCAACATTACGAAAATCTGGTCCGTTGCTACTCTATGACATGCGGGCTTGAGTTGCAAACGAGTCGTTGCATAATTAAGGACTACAATTTCGGGAATGTTTCCCAAAAGCACGTGACTCTGATGTCAGTTGGAATAGGGTCCTGTAAAAAATATTCAGCTTTTGATGCCTAGTCACTCCACCGTTTTTATAGAATATCTCTATTTTGACCAATGAAAATGCTCCATAATATAATAAAGTAACCGTTTTCTCTAAAAGCGGTGGAGTGTGTCTGCAGCAAAAGCTGAAGATTTTTAACAGTGTAGCAGTCTATAGAGTGTGAGTTATTAATGCTTGTTTGTTAAAAATACAGCAAAAAATTCTTTGTCGTAGCTGTATATATTTAATATATTATAATATGAATTCAAAATGTTGTTTATTGTTTATTGAGAACATACATCTGACTTGTGTGCTTGACATCAAGTGCCCGCTTATAAGTCATCGTCAATATACAGGGACGAGATAGCCACAAGGAAATTTACAACAACAGAGAGTTACATCCGTGTGCTCCACAAAGTGTGTGCAATGGAGCTGGCGGGAATCGAACCCGCCGACCTGACTCCTACGCTCTTAAGCGATTAGCGGAATGGTGTCTTAACCACTCGGCTCAAAATGTTGTTCTCTATGCAAGAAAATTTCCTAAATTTGCAAAATTTCGGTTAAAATTTATGCACTCAACCTGGGTTGAAGCTAATGTCGCCTGCTAGCGCGACCTGCGTTATTGGGAATTCAAGCGCTCGAATACGCCATCTGGTGGAAAAAAGATATAACTCTCCCTTCAGGAAAATCCCTTGCAATCCCATTGCGTTACATGCATTTTTAATTTGTTCATAATGATTATTTTTATGCACAATTTCAGATTTCATGTGCTATTTGTGTTCTGTGTTTATATGTCAAAGTAAAAATTACACGAATTTGAATATCTAACACTTTTAAACGCGTTTACAATAAATAATGGTTTCAATGGCACTTTAACATTAGTTAAAGGGCCAATTTTCCTGTACCGACGGCTGCAATCAGCGCCTCTATAGGCCGTTTTAAGTCCCAATACACGGCAAGAGCATGACGTTTAAAACGTCATGTGAAGTGGATCATTTTTACACGACGATTGGTGCAAAGCGGCGAACGCTTCGTTTTGCACCAAACACCGTGTAAAAATGATCCACTCCATGTGACGTTTTAAACGTCATGCACCGGCCGTGTATAACGTAGGTCGCGCTGCTAGTGGTATTTGCGCCTGCGCATAAGGAAAGGGCATGTTTACAAACAAGCAGTTCCATCAACCAATCTACCACTGCATTTTTGTCGCAGCTATCATTGCAGGAATCGTCATGGCGATGTAGGCCAATCATATCACAGACTAGTTTAACGTAGACCAATCAAATCGCTCCATTTCATGAGTACTGTAGGAGTCATAAAGAACGAACAGGTTTTTCTCCCAAACCAACAGTAATTTAACCAACAGTGACGTCAGTTGCCCTTTCCTTATACTGGCGGTACAGTGGCGAGAATAACAGATCGACATACCACCAGCTCTGGCGTCTGACGTCACGTGCATAAGGTCGAGGCTTACGAAAAAGACAGGCTACCGCGGATCATTCCACTTATCTTTTTTTACAGACCGCTAGAGTGACGTGATGCTTTTTTCGTACACCTGCATTGGTGCATTCGAGTATCACGTGACTCCCGCGGTCTCTAAAAAAAGATACGCGTAAAGCACCGCGGTAGCCTTTCTTTTTCGTTAGCCTCGCATAAGGTCGAGGCTAGAGCTCCTATAATAGAGGCTGACGCATCCTCGCTGATTTGGTGCTCAAATTGAAGTTCAGTCGAAAAACCAAGCTAATAAGAACCGGTTCAGCCAATCAGAACCGAGTCTTAGGCAACCCCAACTCCGGCTGCGGTAGATTGATGCTGAACTGAGCACCAATAATCCGAAACAAAATGGATATGCGTCAGCTCCTATTATAAGGAAAGGGCATGTTTACAAACAAACAGTTCCATCAACCAATCTACCACCACATTTTTGTCGTAGCTATCATTGTAGGAATCGTCACGGCGACGTAGGCCAATCATATTATAGACCAATTTCACGTAGTCCAATCAAATTTCCCCATTTCATGTGTACAGTAGCAGTCATAAAGAGCAAACAGGTTTTTCTTGCTAACCAACCGTAATTGAACCAACAGTGACGTCAGGTGCCCTTTCCTCGAAGCTAACGAAAAAGAAAGGCTACCGCGGTGCTTTACGCATATCTTTTTTTACAGACCGCCGGAGTCACGTGTTGCTCGAATGCACCAATGAAGGCGTACGAATAGAGCAACACGTCACTTTAGCGGTCTGTAAAAAAAGATAAGTGGAATGTACCGCGGTAGCCTGTCTTTTTCGTTAGCCTCGCCCTTTCCTTATAAGAGTCTTAGTCGAGGCTAACGAAAAAGTTAGGCTACCACGGTGCTTTACTCCTATCTTTTTTTACAGACCGCGGGAGTCACGTGATGCTCGAATGCACCAATACAGATGTACGAAAAGAGCACACGTCACTCTAGCGGTCTGTAAAAAAAGATAAGTGGAATGTACCGCGGTAGCCTGTCTGTTTCGTTGGCCTCGCATAAGGTGCATTTCGATGAGTGCTGCAGAGACATTTAAAGTACTTTTATAAGAGAATAATGAAATTCGGCAAGGCTACACTAGATACCGGCTTGCTCATTCATTATCATGACGTCACAAATTGTGGCCGGCCGCCACGAAATACATGCAGCAGTTGGCACAAACCGATGGACGCGTCGCTTTGTACCAATAGATCAGTTTCAACTGACGTTACACCCTAGCAACCACCTTAGCAACTGGATTTGTTTTTTGTTTGGCCGCCAAATATGGTGGATTGTGATTGGTTGGCTCGTAATGCAGGCTACAAATCCACGATTATGATTGGTTGATAACTTTTGGTGTGCTGGTGATCACGTGGTTGAAACTGATCTATCGCTAGTCGCGGCTAGGGCTCCTATAATACAGGCTGAATCATCAAGCATTTTGATGCCCACTTACCGTTTGTTGCCCATTGTTGCCTATGAGGGTTGGGTTGGGTTGGGTTGATTATTGACGGCCAATTATCTACACTAGGGATATAGGCCCGGGTGGAGTGCCCTTCGTGGGGGTCTTTCTAAGGGAACCTAATCCGTATTTACGCATGGATAAATCCACGGCTCGAAGAAAACCACGAAAACTCCGAACGATTAGGCCGACGGGCGCGATTGGGATCGAACCCAGCACCTCCCGTCTACCAGCTTCGAGAGCACAACCTCTCAGCCACTGGTGGGGCGTTGCCTATGAGGCGAGAAATGTTTAAACGATTATCGAGTTACGAAATCGCTTAAAATGGACGGTTGTTTCGCATAAAATTGTTCTAATCTGTCAAGGAGTAGATTTAGAATATTCAAAATCCATATAAATGAAGAAAGGCGGAATAATTTGTCTATAAATGCTAGAAGAATAGATCAGGATTGAAGAATTTCGCCAACTGCAGCGCCAACCAGATTACTTGTATACAATAAACCTGTTCTTCGAGTCCGATATGGTATATTGCAGGACGGGTGAAAAAAGTCTAATTGTTAAAGAGAGTGAAAAAAATATTTTTCACCCCTCATGTCTAGAATCTCCACCTTATTTATCTTTTGGATGGATGAAGGGGGGGGGGGGGGTTAGATAGTTAAATTCATTTACTGTTGTTAAAAAGTGTAGAAAAGGGACTTTCTTTAAATCAAAATTTAAAGATTTTACACTTTACACTTTGAATTGCGCTGGGTGGGGGGGGGGGGAGGTGGTCAAAAGGAAAAAACGGAAAGTTGAGAGTAGGGGGGGGCGTGATTGAAATTATTATATATTTCCTTGTTTGAAAAAAGTAACAAACACATAAGAAAAAAAAATAGAGATTTTTAATTTCATCAGCTGTAGAAAGGAGGAGGAGGGGAGGGGGGGTGCAGATTTTTTATTACTTTTTTGGCGGGAAGGGGAAATTTTGACGATTCATTACTTATTTACTGTTATTGTAAAATTACAAATAGGGCAGAAATTTTTTTTAATGAAAGAGTTTTGAAAAACACAATGCAAACACACTGATAAAAATTTATTTGTTGCTATAATAGGCGCAAATACTAAAAACATAGTTTTAAAGCATTAAAACAATTTATGATGTAAAATCAGATGTCAAAATACCTAACTAAGTGCTTTTGGCTAAACATTAGCCATCATCAGAGGATAAAAAAAACAGTCGAAAAATTATACCTTGTTTTTATATAGTAGTAACAAATAAATTTTTATCAATGTGTTTGTATTGTGTTTTTTCAAGTTTAAGAAGGTGGATTTGACGTTTTTACTACAATGGGGTTGGGTTGGGTTGGGTTGATTATTGACGGCCAATTATCTACACTAGGGATATAGGCCCGGGGGGAGTGCCCTTCGTGGGGGTCTTTCTAAGGGAACCTAATCCGTATTTACGCATGGATAAATCCACGGCTCGAAGAAAACCACGAAAACTCCGAACGATTAGGCCGACGGGCGCGATTGGGATCGAACCCAGCACCTCCCGTCTACCAGCTTCGAGAGCACAACCTCTCAGCCACTCTTTTACTACAATGGAATTTTCTATATATTTTTAAGTGAAAGAGTTTTGTTTAATGTGGTTTTCAAATTCCCTGACCAAGAGCGCAAAACTTTTTGAAATATTTTCTGACTCATTTTTAAACGAAAGGGAATAAAATTTGCAGAACTGACTATTGAAGCGATTTGGAATCGAATAGCGTTTTCTAGTTTTTGACAAATAAACTACTTATCGAGTAATAAGCGATCATTGTCACATGACGACAAGCTTCTCCCTTTCTCGTGCTGCCGTGTTGGGAATTCGATTCAAACCGTCCACTTTGACAGCATTATCCGAACGATCTTAAGAAGCTCTGCTAATTTTGTGTTTTTGAACAAAAATGAATTCAGAAATATGTCAGAAAGTAGTTTCTTTGAATTTGAGAACAAAGGGGAGGAGGCGAGATCTGTAATTTCGAAAAGGGGGAATTTAAATAATTGGTTATTTATTGTAGCGATAAAGTAATAAATGAGTAGACAAAAAAAAAATTAAACAAATTTTAAACTTTTACGTACTGGGTTGGTTGAAATTTTTTGATTGTAGGGATTTTTTTTTTTTTTTTTTTGGGGGGGGGGGGTGAGATTAAAATAACATTAAACGCGGAAGGTTCTCATCATTATTATTTTTTTTAATAAGGATTATTTTACATGCGATTAAATTGTAAAAACTGAATATCTAACATACGAAATTTATTCCTTAGAATATCAGCATTTTAAGACTCTTTTATTAATAACAAATTATATCACAACTTAACTTCATACTGAAAGTAATAAAAATATCCAATGCATGTGAATATATATTTTTACATTAAATCAAATTTAGAATTAGTTAAATTTATATTGCCATTCTTAATTATTCATGTAAAGCAAAGCAATAGATATTAATTGATGAAAAATGAATTTTTAATTTTATATAGTGTTATACAAAAGCATAATTACATGTTTTTTTTTTTTTTTTTTTTTTTTTTTTTTTTTTTTTTTTTTTAAAGTATGGCGCTATTAAATATCTTAGCTATTTATTCTTACATATTTGCATGTGATTAAGTAACTAAATTCAGTCGCCATCTACGCGATAAGACGCCAAGTCAGGCGTCCGCTTGAGCAACTAAATGGAGGCGTGAGCCAGCTCGGTATATAGGAGCCTTAGTCGCAACCAGCCACTATTTGTGACGTCATGAGAATGAATGAAAGAGCAAGCCCGGTATCTAGTGTTGCCCTGAATTCGGCCGTAAGAGTTTCTAACGAGGCTAACGAAAAAGAAAGGCTGCCGCGGTGCTTTACGCATATCTTTTTTTACAGACCGCGGGAGTCACGTGATGCTCGAATCAACCAATGCAGGTGTACGAAAAGAGCATCACATCACTCTCGCGGTCTGTAAAAAAAGATAAGTGGAATATACCGCGGTAGCCTGTCTTTTTTGTTAGCCTCGGTTTCAAATATGTAGCAGCGAGTTACGTGATGTTGACATTTTTGGCTTAGCACCTGCGCCCGGCTGCGAATTTCAAAAGACATTCACGTTTTAGCATTATTAGCAAATATAGTGACCTCATTGGTCCTTTTCATAGAGTAATTCCTTAGAATTAGTGAAAACGTCGCCAACTGGTTTGTCTATTTCTCTGGTTAGAAAAACGAAGAGGAAAAAATTAAGTTGGTAATTTGACCGTTTTTATGGAATATGTTTACATAACCGTCATTTAACTCTATTATGACCATAATATGGGCAATAATATGGTCAGAATAGAGTTAAATTACGGTTATGTAACCATTTAACCCAGTTTCCATGTAAATTGTGTTATTTTTCTATATTTATGTTATTGGTTTTGTTTACATTGGTAAAAACATTTTGTTTACATTGACAAAAATTGAAATCAATAAAAAAAATTTAAAATAATAAATTAAAAATTTTCAAGCCTAAAATGTTCTGAAAACTCCCGGGAATTTTTAAAATTCCCCTCCCAAAAAATCCGGTTTATTCCCGGGAATAAACCCGGTTTTTTCCACCCTTTGCAACTCTAATCGAAACCCGATGATTCATTTGTAAAATCAATTGACCTGTATTTAATATATTTTAATACTATTTTAAAGTCTAGAAAAAGTCCTTTCTGATGATAGTTATTAACGTTTTCTAGGTTAATTAGGTTAACTTCTATGTCGCTTTAAATTAGGTTAATTTAGGAAAAAACAGAAGCATGATTTAATATTAAATTTATTAAAATAAAATAATGTATCAAAATTTCAATTCATTTTATAAAATTTCAAATCTACATTTAAACGAAATGCACAATATAAAGAAAAATCACAGCTCTTTACATAATTTACAGTTGTTTGCTGTGGGGTTATAATAATCAACAGTATGAATAGCAGCCATACTAATTAACATTTATTATTAGTCATTTTTTTTTAAATTGCTTATGTTTAAGAGAGGAAAATCAGACACCAGTTTGAATGTAGCATTCAAACATTTAAATTTTTTCGACATCATCTGCATCAAGGGCCGTCATTAAAACAAAACTGAAACTATATTTGTAAACTTTTCAATTTTCGAAAATTTCCAAGACATATAGGAGTGCACCAAATCTAAAACGCCAGGCGCCAACAGCGCGAGGCTAACGAAAAAGAAATGCTACCGCGGTGCTTTACGCATATCTTTTTTTACAGACCGCCGGAGACACGTGGTACTCGAATCCACCAATGCAGGCGTACGAAAAGCCTATCAAGTCACTCTAGCGATCTGTAAAAAAAGGTAAATGGAATGCACCGCGGTAGCCTGTCTTTTTCGTTAGCCTCGCCAACAGCGTCTATGACACATGAGTAATAACAGCGAATGAGAACGCAGTTCAAGACAATAATGCTAAAACGTGACTATTTTTTAGAATTTCGCCACCCGTCTAACAGAAAAGTAATTTTTTTTCATAAAGAGCAATTCTAATAGTAATAATATATATATATATATTTAATTGCTACAACCTGATAAAAAGGAATCAATAGGGATTTAAGAAAAGTTCTGCCTTAGACGGTTCTGCGTCAATTCGTCGCGCACAATTCATCTCCGGAACAATTCATCACGCACAGTACATCGCAGCCTCAATTCGTCGCAGCGACAACTCATCGCCGCATCAATTCGTCGCAGCGTCAATTCCCGTCGTCGCGTCGTGTCAATACGTCGCGACGTCAATTCGTCGCAACGAAATTATTTTTGAAGGCTATGATGATAAAATAAAGACAATTTAGTAAAAATGTTTAATGATAATTAGTTTTTTAGATATAGAGAATTATAACTAACAATTTACATGCGATTATATCTAAAATACAAATTATCATTAAATAATTTTACTAAATTATCTTTATTTTATCATCAGAGCCTTCAAAAATATTTTCGCTGCAACGAATTGACGTCGTGACGAATTGACATCGCGACGAATTGACGCTGCGACGATTTGACGCTGCGATGAATTGTTCCGTAATGAATTGTGTGTGATGAATTGACGCAACACCGCTTTAGACATATTTTATTTTAGCAGGTTAATTAATTGTATGGTATTTTTTTCGCCAATCCATTACGGGACCATGAAAATCCTTCGTTAGTGCAAGATTTCTTTGTAGACAATGCTTTCGTTACAGACAAAATTTTCATGGTTCTGGTGAAAGAAATACCATATTATGAAATTATGATAGCTGATAAGCAGTGCTTAACTTGCACTGGACATTCCTGTACTTTTTTTTTTATTGTGAGTGAATAATAAATATTAGCTAGAGGTCACCGAATGTTATAAATACTGCGTACCGAGAACCATTAGAAAAGTGTTGTATGTTGTAATTTTCTGGCTGATTAAAAAAAAAAAAAAAAATTCCTTGGTAAGTAAGATTTACTTAAAATTCCCTACCTCTGATTATGAACGTGTTTGCTAGATTTTCTTCCACATAATTATAGGGTATTTCTTTCACCACCATGAAAATTTTGTCTGTAATGAAAGGACTAATTAATTTGGGACTAATAAATTTGGATTTAATGAATGGAATTTAAATGAAAGGACTGATAAATTTCACAAAAATATCCTTTTCACAAAATGGGCCCCAAGAAAGAAAACCTGCATCGACCCCTTATTATCATACATTATCATATTCATTTTTATAATTCCATCATATCAGGAAGTGAGCGAAAAATCGATTACAAAATTCCATGTTAGTAGATAATAAATAGCGGTTCTACATCAGCGCAGTTCGCGCAGTCGACCTCTGTGCTATGTGAAGGTCACCGGAAGGGACAGGTGTGGGCACCGGAAGTTGTGCGGGCTGTGAACGACACCGGATGTAGCAGGTGGGGATAACAGGCATGTTGAGACAGGAAGTGAACAGGAAGTGTAGATAGGAAGTTTAACCGGAAATGTGACAGGAAGTGAATGCGATAAGGGAGAGAGGGGGAGGGCTTATTTTTGTGGGGGGCTTAATTTTTTTTGTTGGTTTTAATCCTTCTAGTCGAGTGGAGTTGAGTTGTAGAAATACTGCTATCAGAATGAATTTAGTTTGAAAGTAATATTAGCAAAATGTTCGATTTTTTTTTTTTTTTTTTTTTTTTTTTTTTTTTTCCTCACCTGAAATAAAAATTTTATTTTCTAACTAACACCTAATATAAAAATGGAAATCTTTCTGACTTTGTTTTACTTTATAAAAGTTTAACGTGAAATTTATTTTTAGACTGGAAACGCGACAGGAAATAAGATCGGAAACGGGATTAGACATGCTTTTTCTAAAAAGGGTTTTCAGGAAGCAGTAAACATGTTTTAGAAACATGTTTGGGAGCTTGTTGGAACAGGACAGGTGGTTTGTGAGACCGGAAGTAACTAAGATGAGAGAGATAAAGAAGGTGCATGATTAGACACATAGATTTTGTTCTTTGTAGAGGGTTAAATTATTTTTAGATGTTATTTATTTTTTAGTGTTTTGAATTTTATTTATTCTTAAACCGTTATAAATTATTTTTTTCTATCATTTTAATTTTTAGTGACACCAATTTTAGAAGTAATTGCTCATTAAAAGAATTATTTTTCAATGCTGTCACAGGCAGGAATTGAACCCACTATCTTCTATGTGGAAGAACAATGTGTTTATCCACTGTGCTAGCGGGAACTTGTAACGTTATCTCTTTAAATGCAAGAGATGGGGACTTCAGACATGTATTGAGATATCTTTACGGTCATTTATTGTACTTTTACTGAATGAGATAAAGTAATAGGGCGAAATTTTCTTTAGCTATTGAGTAATTCGAGAGTTTTGGTTTAATATGAATGCTATTACATGTATTTGTTTAATTTACAAACACATTTCTTTCACAACACTCTGTCAACAGATCACTTCAATATTCGAAATAATAATTTAGAGGGAAAATTTTTACTTTCTATACGAAATTTTATTTATAGAGATTGACGAAGATAGTATGCTTAATTCTTTCTTGTATTAACATTATATTCGAAATAGAGTTTTGTTACGAAAAATAACGTGTTTATACATTTTAAAAACGAAAGCAAAGTGATTTTAAAAAATGTAAATATAAGCTATACACCCACGCATTTATGTTATTGAATTAAATTACAAGGCTTAATATTGTATTCAGCGTAATATTTTCTTATAAAAGCCGTTTCACAAACTTGTATACTAAAAGTAATGTGTCATTTTTAGGGGAAAAAATTAATTCAAGTCATTGAGACTAATCCTTTATGGGGGAAAAATTTGTCATACTTCTTTGTGTTACATTATATCTTCCGTTTCTTAAGTTTACAAATTTGTGGACTAACTTAAATAATCGTTTTTAGGATACTTAAACAATATATATATACTTTTTAATTATATAATTTTTTTAATTGACTTGTAATATAGCTTTTTTTTCTTTTTTTTTTCTTAAAAGGGTACTGTAGAATAACTTATGTCACAAATACTACATCCTTCTTTAGTTATATATGTTTCACTTAAGACATGACAAAGTGTCTTAGAAACATTTCATTTTGGAGTTAAGTGATTAAACAAGAAAAATATTATTTATAAAAACACAACACATAAGACCAGTGACTGAGAGGTTCTGGTTTTAAAGCTGCTAGACGTTTGGGTTTAAACTTCTCTCGCGCTCGTCGACCTAACCGTTCGGAGTTTTCTTCGAACCTTGTCAATACGAGTTAGGAGCCCTTAGAATGACCCCTAGAGTGACCTATATCCCAAGCGTAGATAATCGGTTTTAACAAATAACCAACCAACCACAACACATAAGACATTTTAGATCATTACATAAGACATTTTAGATCATTCCATTTAGTTAATAAGTGATTTAACGTGCAAAATATTATTCATAAAACATACAATAAGAGAATTTTAAAGAATTTTTTCTTTCAAATGAACAATTTTTAGTGACTGTTTAACTTATTAAAGAGAGCGGGTATTTTGTTTTGAGTTATACGATTAAAATAAATTTTCATTATATATTTGATTTTACACAACGAACATTTTTAAAAAAGAGAATGGAATCTAGTTTTTATAAAGTAACGTATTTCAATTTTACAAATACTTCACACCCCGTCTTTTTCCCCCCTCTTTTAGTAGACTTTACATACATAAGACATAAAAAGCGTTTTAGAATACATCATTTAGAAATTAAGTGGTTTGATAAATAAAATATTATTTATAAAAGCAATAGATACGAGAGTAATAAGGATTTTTACTTACATATGTACGAACTTCTGATAGGTAAGACTTTCTAAATCATTGTGCAAGAATTAAGTGGTTATTGAACTTATAACATTATAGGATGAAATAATCATGTGACGTATTTTTAAACCAATAAAATGTCAATATTTTTAAACCAATAAAATGTCAATATTTTTAAACCAATAAAAAGTTAGTATTTTTTACACGAGCGCCCTCTATTACTATATAAATTTCAATGAAACGAGTTCATAACATTCTACTGTAACCTGGTATCGTTGTAATAGGTTGTATTTTTCGTTAAGTTAGTTTTCATTTAAGTTATTATGGTTTTCTCGAGTTATGAATTCTTATGTTGGTGACGTAACCAACTTGGAGTGTCAACACTCATCACCAAAGTTAAATAATCAAGAGATGGATTCTACACTTTTATCCAAAGAAGGACTCGTTTCGAATTATGAAGTGAAACCCACCTCATCAGGACTAAAGAAACAGAAGTTACCCCATGTGTGTAAGACGTGTAACAAAGCATTTCCTCGAAAAATTAACTTAATGTTTCACATGAAATGTCATTTAAAAGAAAAGTCTTTTCGTTGTGAGGTGTGTGCTGAAGTTTTTTCACAAAAGAGAGATTTACGTAATCATCAAAAGACTCACAAATCGCCCAAACAATACAAGTGTAGTGATTGCCACGAGATATTTTCAAGAATGGCTGACTTATTGAAACATAAGAAGACTCATAAGATTCGTAAACAACAGTCATGTACAAAGTGTAGCGAAATGTTTGATTGTGAATCAGATTTAGTACAACATTGTGATACTTTTCATAAAGTTGTGAAATCACCCTATTCAAAAGATTTGTTATTTGAAAAAGTGAAGCATTTTAAAAGACAAAAGGATGTGTGAAATATTTATACTAAAACTATCATTGTGTCCAATGAGATGAATCAAAAAGACTTTCGTTCATTTTTTAACAGTGTTCGATCAGATGTTTTAAACGAATTAAATTATCAATTGCAAATGAAAAAGTCAATAAAATGGTATGCAGCCGTTAAAGTGGATGTATATCGTGAATCACAGGATGGTGACTTAGAGAGAGCAACCCCCTTTTTCCTTTCCAAAAGTGAACTGGAATTAACAGAACAAAACATACATGTACATGTTGAGAATGCCTTTCTAAAGCTGTACAACGGATTTGAAGATTTCACAGAACGTGTGTTTAATTGGACATTACAAAAAATTTTGAAATTAGAATTGATTACAGCTCAATATGACAGGCTTATTTGATTTGTATTACTTTAAATGATTAATAAATAGTTTTAATATGAAAAAGTATAGTGTTTTTTTTTTTTTTTTTTTTAGTTGATGTAAATTACTTTGAACAGTTTGACAATGCAACATAAACTACTGTTTAACATTTTGAATGTCTTAGACAAAATGGGAATGAATTTGTTGAAATTATGTAAAACATGATGAAATAAATGTGATGTATTTATTATATGTTACTTAAACTACAAGAGAAATGATTGGAAATGTGTTATTTTAAATCTATGATACTTTTAATCACTAACAAAGTAAGACGTGACGTTATGAATCATCGATGGGTTTTCCTTTGAATAGGTATTAATCTTACTTATTGATAAGAAAGTTGAATTTTTCTCTTCGTTTAAACAATGACACTGCATGTTTTGATAATTTTCTCTCAACAGTCAACATCAATGTTTTTAACCTAGTTAAGAAAATTTTTAACTTAAACCGTTACTGAGTTTATCCTAGATAAGTAAATTTTTATATTTAACCTACATATAAATTAAATGATTAACTATAACCATGAATGTTTTTAAAATCTAGATAAGTAGACGTTTTTATGAAACACATCGAGTGTTCTGCTGACTTTTATCGAGATTACATCAGTTAGTGAAGCAGATTAAATTGTATAAAAATATTTTATGAAATGAATATGCGATCCCACGAAGAAGTGTTTCCACCTTCAAAGCGTCCACGCTTAGAAAAAGCTATGGAAAAATCAAATACTTGTGAGAAGGAGTTAAAAAACCCAAGATTAAAACTTTCTAAAATGGACAATGACTGTGTAACTATATCACGTGATATCTCCTCTACTAAGAATTTACCAGATGTGAAACCTGAAATCGCTATGAATTTTTCAAACTTTACCGGTGGTTACGATGCAACATCTTTCGAGAATCCACATCAAGAGTCAGTTTTTGCCCAGGACTATTTAAATACATTTTTCAAAGACATGAATTTTGAAAATTTAGATTGTTCTACCCCCTTAACCTCGCTAAAGGATGAACCCTTTCAAGAACCTACGAATAATATCTTACAGACTACTGTTAAACATGAGATGAACGAGCTACAAGCAAACAGCCTTCAGCAAGCAAGTGGTGAAATACAAAGCATCACTACACCTACATTTGCCACTAAAAGTGACAAATTATACAATTCCAATGTGTTTCACAAAGAACTAAGTGACTGTTTCTACTTAACTTTGAAGTTAAAAAATAAACAATATTCTATACATATACGAGAATTTAAACGCAATGTATCTACTAATGAAGAAATCCCAACCAAAAACGGAGTTAATATGGATATTCATAGCTGGTATGAGTTTCAACATAAAATCATTGCATTTAATTTAAGATACAAAAGTGCATCCTTTGTTTCTAATAACACGATTTTAGTGTTAAATCAAGATTCTATGATGCGAATTAAAAATTTGAAGAATTTTTCTCATGTTGACTTAAACGAACAACAAATGGAAAAATTAAAAGAAAGTACCTCACACTTAAATACTGTACTTTTACAACATATGTACACAAAACTATTACCCTTTCTCATTAAACAGAAATGTGTGGTGAGTAACAGATCCACAGAAAAAGAACCTGTGTTATGGTCTAAACTTAATACGTGTATCGAGAATAATATGGTAACAATACTTAACCAGTTGTATGAATGTACAGGATGTATTTTTCGACATGCAAGTCAAAGCCTTCACTCATGCTTCGCATTTAATAATAAGGAAAAATTTAATCAACTACGTGAAGCTTTGTTAATGCTCATCGATTTCGATTATGTAATTTCAACGTTTTTGAATGGAGTTTATAGTGTTAGTGAACACTTTTTACATAAGCTTCATGAACAAACTGTTTATAATGAATTGTTTAAGACAAAATAAATGATTTGTTTTGTTAAAGATCTGTGTGTGTTTATTTCTACAAAGTGTCTCTGTGTGAATTTATTAGTTTTTTATCTAATCGAACTTTTAAGTGAAGAGATGTAATTTAACTTTTTTGTATATTCCAATTCAAAAATTTCAACAATTGCAAAAAAGATTAAACTATTGAAAAAAAAAATATTCACGTTAGAAAAAAATTTTGAAAAAATTATTAGTTAACAAAAATAAAATAAAATAAAATAAAATAAAATAAAGTTAACAAAACAGCTTAAAAACATTAAAGTTAACAAAAAGTTTATAATTGTTAAAAGTTAACAAAAAAAAATAAGTTATGTTGAAAAGTTAAGAAAACAATGAAAAGTAAACAAAAATATAGTTTTTAAATTAAAATTTTTTAAAGTCTTCAAGTTAATCAAAATTAACTTTTTACTTTTAACTATTGAGAGACTATGATCTAACTGTTTATCCTCGCAACCAACTGGTGCATATCAACTATATACTCTATATCTGCATATGCGCAGAAAAACATAGACATTTACACTAACGACTTTAAAATCGACTTTAAATTCGTTAAATTTGTTCGACTTTAAATTCTTTGCCAACTTTTAAGTTTAATTACTATACACAACTCGATTACCTTTCCCACAAAACACCTTTCAGAAACAAAACAGAAATTAACACTTACCGAAAAACACGTCAACTTCTTGTGCTTGCTTTCACTCAACTAACGCTTCTCCCTTATCTTTGCTAGGGGGGCGCTGCAATCGCCGCTAGAGGCATTAGCAGTCTTCCGGTGTGTGATAAGAATAAACTTTAAATCCAACTTACACTCGCTCAGTCATTCTTGCTTCTCTCTACCTTGCTAACAACCGTTTGCTGCTGGCTCATTGTTTGGTTGTTTAAACTTGTTGAATGACGTCATCATGTGTTTGTCTAAACTTGTCCAGGCTTGTTTTTATGCAGTACGTCTATTTAGATGAGTCATCACTCGCTTATCTTGGTTGACTTGTCCAAACTTGTTTTTGTGTTGCACGTCTATTTGGGTGAGTCATCGTTCGCTTATCTTGCTTTACTTGTTTGAACTTGTCTAGTATCCACCACCTCATGTCTTTTGTCATAGCTTGAATATACTTTACACCAATCACTTAAATATAAAAGTCTTGTCACAACTTACTTAAACTTTGATAAAAATATTATTATTTTTTTTTTTATAAATTATAAAAATTTATAAATTTTAATTTATAAATTTCATCAAATTCTTATTTTTCTGATACATTTACTATGTAATTTTCGTTCAAAAATATGGTAAAGCCCGATTTTAAATCGAAGTCTAAGATAAATTCCCCAAATTTGTAACATTTTAACACTAATAATAAATATTGTAAGCACCCAGTACATACAAGTTTTGTAAAAATAATATTACTTATAGCTAACTCGTTATGTCCCATGATACAAAACTTCAATATAGCTAAAATCAGTGTTAAACGAAAATCTAATCACGTGTCTTTATATACTATTTTGAAATGCAAAGCATTATATCTAAACGAATGATATAAGGAGTAGTTAGAATAGTTCTTGTATTTTTGTTAGTAAAAAATTTATACACATTATCTTAAAAGGTTGCAATATTCAACACACGGTTCACCATATTTAAAAACGATTCACCATGATTTAAAAACTTAGTAACATATTTTAAATTTATAAATTTAAATTAAAACATATTTTTATAAATAAACAATTATAAATACTTAAGTATTTTTAATTTAAATTTATAAATTTAAAATATGTTACTAAGTTTTTAAATCATGGTGAATCGTTTTTAAATATGGTGAACCGTGTGTTGAATATTGCAACCTTTTAAGATAATGTGTATAAATTTTTTACTAACAAAAATACAAGAACTATTCTAACTACTCCTTATATCATTCGTTTAGATATAATGCTTTGCATTTCAAAATAGTATATAAAGACACGTGATTAGATTTTCGTTTAACACTGATTTTAGCTATATTGAAGTTTTGTATCATGGGACATAACGAGTTAGCTATAAGTAATATTATTTTTACAAAACTTGTATGTACTGGGTGCTTACAATATTTATTATTAGTGTTAAAATGTTACAAATTTGGGGAATTTATCTTAGACTTCGATTTAAAATCGGGCTTTACCATATTTTTGAACGAAAATTACATAGTAAATGTATCAGAAAAATAAGAATTTGATGAAATTTATAAATTAAAATTTATAAATTTTTATAATTTATAAAAAAAAATAATAATATTTTTATCAAAGTTTAAGTAAGTTGTGACAAGACTTTTATATTTAAGTGATTGGTGTAAAGTATATTCAAGCTATGACAAAAGACATGAGGTGGTGGATACTAGACAAGTTCAAACAAGTAAAGCAAGATAAGCGAACGATGACTCACCCAAATAGACGTGCAACACAAAAACAAGTTTGGACAAGTCAACCAAGATAAGCGAGTGATGACTCATCTAAATAGACGTACTGCATAAAAACAAGCCTGGACAAGTTTAGACAAACACATGATGACGTCATTCAACAAGTTTAAACAACCAAACAATGAGCCAGCAGCAAACGGTTGTTAGCAAGGTAGAGAGAAGCAAGAATGACTGAGCGAGTGTAAGTTGGATTTAAAGTTTATTCTTATCACACACCGGAAGACTGCTAATGCCTCTAGCGGCGATTGCAGCGCCCCCCTAGCAAAGATAAGGGAGAAGCGTTAGTTGAGTGAAAGCAAGCACAAGAAGTTGACGTGTTTTTCGGTAAGTGTTAATTTCTGTTTTGTTTCTGAAAGGTGTTTTGTGGGAAAGGTAATCGAGTTGTGTATAGTAATTAAACTTAAAAGTTGGCAAAGAATTTAAAGTCGAACAAATTTAACGAATTTAAAGTCGAATTTAAAGTCGTTAGTGTAAATGTCTATGTTTTTCTGCGCATATGCAGATATAGAGTATATAGTTGATATGCACCAGTTGGTTGCGAGGATAAACAGTTAGATCATAGTCTCTCAATAGTTAAAAGTAAAAAGTTAATTTTGATTAACTTGAAGACTTTAAAAAATTTTAATTTAAAAACTATATTTTTGTTTACTTTTCATTGTTTTCTTAACTTTTCAACATAACTTTTTTTTTTTGTTAACTTTTAACAATTATAAACTTTTTGTTAACTTTAATGTTTTTAAGCTGTTTTGTTAACTTTATTTTATTTTATTTTATTTTATTTTATTTTTGTTAACTAATAATTTTTTCAAAATTTTTTTCTAACGTGAATATTTTTTTTTCAATAGTTTAATCTTTTTTGCAATTGTTGAAATTTTTGAATTGGAATATACAAAAAAGTTAAATTACATCTCTTCACTTAAAAGTTCGATTAGATAAAAAACTAATAAATTCACACAGAGACACTTTGTAGAAATAAACACACACAGATCTTTAACAAAACAAATCATTTATTTTGTCTTAAACAATTCATTATAAACAGTTTGTTCATGAAGCTTATGTAAAAAGTGTTCACTAACACTATAAACTCCATTCAAAAACGTTGAAATTACATAATCGAAATCGATGAGCATTAACAAAGCTTCACCTAGTTGATTAAATTTTTCCTTATTATTAAATGCGAAGCATGAGTGAAGGCTTTGACTTGCATGTCGAAAAATACATCCTGTACATTCATACAACTGGTTAAGTATTGTTACCATATTATTCTCGATACATGTATTAAGTTTAGACCATAACACAGGTTCTTTTTCTGTGGATCTGTTACTCACCACACATTTCTGTTTAATGAGAAAGGGTAATAGTTTTGTGTACATATGTTGTAAAAGTACAGTATTTAAGTGTGAGGTACTTTCTTTTAATTTTTCCATTTGTTGTTCGTTTAAGTCAACATGAGAAAAATTCTTCAAATTTTTAATTCGCATCATAGAATCTTGATTTAACACTAAAATCGTGTTATTAGAAACAAAGGATGCACTTTTGTATCTTAAATTAAATGCAATGATTTTATATTGAAACTCATACCAGCTATGAATATCCATATTAACTCCGTTTTTGGTTGGGATTTCTTCATTAGTAGATACATTGCGTTTAAATTCTCGTATATGTATAGAATATTGTTTATTTTTTAACTTCAAAGTTAAGTAGAAACAGTCACTTAGTTCTTTGTGAAACACATTGGAATTGTATAATTTGTCACTTTTAGTGGCAAATGTAGGTGTAGTGATGCTTTGTATTTCACCACTTGCTTGCTGAAGGCTGTTTGCTTGTAGCTCGTTCATCTCATGTTTAACAGTAGTCTGTAAGATATTATTCGTAGGTTCTTGAAAGGGTTCATCCTTTAGCGAGGTTAAGGGGGTAGAACAATCTAAATTTTCAAAATTCATGTCTTTGAAAAATGTATTTAAATAGTCCTGGGCAAAAACTGACTCTTGATGTGGATTCTCGGAAGATGTTGCATCGTAACCACCGGTAAAGTTTGAAAAATTCATAGCGATTTCAGGTTTCACATCTGGTAAATTCTTAGTAGAGGAGATATCACGTGATATAGTTACACAGTCATTGTCCATTTTAGAAAGTTTTAATCTTGGGTCTTTTAACTCCTTATCACAAGTATTTGATTTTTCCATAGCTTTTTCTAAGCGTGGACGCTTTGAAGGTGGAAACACTTCTTCGTGGGATCGCATATTCATTTCATAAAATATTTTTATACAATTTAATCTGCTTCACTAACTGATGTAATCTCGATAAAAGTCAGCAGAACACTGGAAGTGTTTCATAAAAACGTCTACTTATCTAGATTTTAAAAACATTCATGGTTATAGTTAATCATTTAATTTATATGTAGGTTAAATATAAAAATTTACTTATCTAGGATAAACTCAGTAACGGTTTAAGTTAAAAATTTTCTTAACTAGGTTAAAAACATTGATGTTGACTGTTGAGAGAAAATTATCAAAACATGCAGTGTCATTGTTTAAACGAAGAGAAAAATTCAACTTTCTTATCAATAAGTAAGATTAATACCTATTCAAAGGAAAACCCATCGATGATTCATAACGTCACGTCTTACTTTGTTAGTGATTAAAAGTATCATAGATTTAAAATAACACATTTCCAATCATTTCTCTTGTAGTTTAAGTAACATATAATAAATACATCACATTTATTTCATCATGTTTTACATAATTTCAACAAATTCATTCCCATTTTATACTAAAAATCTCAACGTTTGACACACAATAACATCGTGTAATAAACAGACGCACGTTTCATGAGTATCCTGGACTCATTTCCTCAGTGTAAATAAACTTAAACCCTATTGTATCCCCCCAAAGACATGAAAATGAATCTAAAAACCCAAATGAAAAACAACAACACACCGAGAAACTCCTCCAATCTGATTAAGTCGGTTGGTTGGTTGTAGAGGATTCACTATGACAAAGTAACTCAACCCAGAAAGGTGAGATGTACGGTACACTTGAAAAATCATTAACCAGGGAGTTACCAAATTTATGAATATAAACTGCCTCAAAGAAGTCTAAATCTAATGGAGTGTTACATTTCTTAATAATAGTGGCTGAGTCGAAGTTAAAATTATGTCCCTCACTCCAACAGTGACAGGCAATAGAGGACTTTTGTAATTCTTTTTTCTTAATGTAATTTCTGTGTTCATTGAGTCTGAAACGGAGTTGTCGTTTAGTCTGTCCTATATAGGACAAACCACATTGACATTGGATATTGTAAATGCCCCAAAAGTTTTGATGTGAAATTTTATCCTTTAACTGTGAAAAATTTAGTTTATTAACTGGCTTAAAAGCAACCTAAAAATCATATTGCCTTAAAATATTAGCTATTTTATAGCTAATGCTATTGTGAAATGGTAAAATAATGAGGTTAGAAAAAGATTCTGGGACATCAGAAGGAACAAGATTACTATTTTTATTTAGACAACGAAAAATTAAACGGTTGATATAAGTCAAACTAAAACCACGATTAATAGCATCAGATCTAATATAATTCAATTCTGTACCAAGGGAAACATTATCAGAACAAATGGAAATTGCTCTATTAATAAAGAAATGAAAAGCCGAGGCTTTCTGAGAAGGGGGGTGACACGAATTAAAATGAGGGGGGAGTGAGACTGCAAAAGGTTTCCGGTATACACAGGTATCAAATGTATTAGGCTGACGTGTGACTAACACATCAAGAAAGGACAATTTATTTTCAACTTCAACTTCATATGTAAACTGAATAACAGGATCTATTGAGTTTAGAATAGTTAAGACGTTATCAATGGATGAAATAGACAGGTCCAAGAGTGCAAAAGAATCATCAACATATCTGCAATAAAATGGAAAATTTATAAAATTAAATAATTTATCCTCAAAATAATGCATATACAAATCTGCTAGGAAAGGACTTAAAGGATTACCCATCGCTAAACCATCTGACATAGAATAAAATTGATTTAAAAACTGGAATGCATTTTGCGTTAAACAAATACTGAATAACTCAATAATGTGGTTTATCTCATAATCTGGGTAATGGAATTCTTTTAATCTTAAAGTGAGACATTGAAGTGCCCCTTGGACAGGAACATGGGTAAACAGTGAAATAACATCAAAGGACACCATGCGTAATGAGGGGGAGGGGGGGAAGTTCCTAATACGGTTCACAAAAGCACTTGAATTATGAATAGTATATAAATTGGAAACTGAAAGAAAAGAAAACCGTTTAACCAAATATTTAGCGAGTGGGTAAGAAGCAGTACCAATATTTGATACAATAGGACGGAGGGGGACACCAATTTTGTGTACTTTTGGAAGAGCATAAAAACGACTGCAGTTAGCTATGGAAGGAGTTAAAGAATTTATAGTATTTTCATCAATACATGGAGAAGTTTTAATGAGTTTTCTAGTACTCAGAAGATATTGAAGATATTCTGAGTACTAGAAAACTCATTAAAACTTCTCCATGTATTGATGAAAATACTATAAATTCTTTAACTCCTTCCATAGCTAACTGCAGTCGTTTTTATGCTCTTCCAAA
Organism: Maratus michaelseni; assembly: GCA_963931845.1. Taxonomy (NCBI): domain Eukaryota; kingdom Metazoa; phylum Arthropoda; class Arachnida; order Araneae; family Salticidae; genus Maratus; species Maratus michaelseni. The sequence goes on from OZ007597.1 coordinate 24,823,455, forward strand.
AGTACACAAAATTGGTGTCCCCCTCCGTCCTATTGTATCAAATATTGGTACTGCTTCTTACCCACTCGCTAAATATTTGGTTAAACGGTTTTCTTTTCTTTCAGTTTCCAATTTATATACTATTCATAATTCAAGTGCTTTTGTGAACCGTATTAGGAACTTCCCCCCCTCCCCCTCATTACGCATGGTGTCCTTTGATGTTATTTCACTGTTTACCCATGTTCCTGTCCAAGGGGCACTTCAATGTCTCACTTTAAGATTAAAAGAATTCCATTACCCAGATTATGAGATAAACCACATTATTGAGTTATTCAGTATTTGTTTAACGCAAAATGCATTCCAGTTTTTAAATCAATTTTATTCTATGTCAGATGGTTTAGCGATGGGTAATCCTTTAAGTCCTTTCCTAGCAGATTTGTATATGCATTATTTTGAGGATAAATTATTTAATTTTATAAATTTTCCATTTTATTGCAGATATGTTGATGATTCTTTTGCACTCTTGGACCTGTCTATTTCATCCATTGATAACGTCTTAACTATTCTAAACTCAATAGATCCTGTTATTCAGTTTACATATGAAGTTGAAGTTGAAAATAAATTGTCCTTTCTTGATGTGTTAGTCACACGTCAGCCTAATACATTTGATACCTGTGTATACCGGAAACCTTTTGCAGTCTCACTCCCCCCTCATTTTAATTCGTGTCACCCCCCTTCTCAGAAAGCCTCGGCTTTTCATTTCTTTATTAATAGAGCAATTTCCATTTGTTCTGATAATGTTTCCCTTGGTACAGAATTGAATTATATTAGATCTGTTGCTATTAATCGTGGTTTTAGTTTGACTTATATCAACCGTTTAATTTTTCGTTGTCTAAATAAAAATAGTAATCTTGTTCCTTCTGATGTCCCAGAATCTTTTTCTAACCTCATTATTTTACCATTTCACAATAGCATTAGCTATAAAATAGCTAATATTTTAAGGCAATATGATTTTAAGGTTGCTTTTAAGCCAGTTAATAAACTAAATTTTTCACAGTTAAAGGATAAAATTTCACATCAAAACTTTTGGGGCATTTACAATATCCAATGTCAATGTGGTTTGTCCTATATAGGACAGACTAAACGACAACTCCGTTTCAGACTCAATGAACACAGAAATTACATTAAGAAAAAAGAATTACAAAAGTCCTCTATTGCCTGTCACTGTTGGAGTGAGGGACATAATTTTAACTTCGACTCAGCCACTATTATTAAGAAATGTAACACTCCATTAGATTTAGACTTCTTTGAGGCAGTTTATATTCATAAATTTGGTAACTCCCTGGTTAATGATTTTTCAAGTGTACCGTACATCTCACCTTTCTGGGTTGAGTTACTTTGTCATAGTGAATCCTCTACAACCAACCAACCGACTTAATCAGATTGGAGGAGTTTCTCGGTGTGTTGTTGTTTTTCATTTGGGTTTTTAGATTCATTTTCATGTCTTTGGGGGGATACAATAGGGTTTAAGTTTATTTACACTGAGGAAATGAGTCCAGGATACTCATGAAACGTGCGTCTGTTTATTACACGATGTTATTGTGTGTCAAACGTTGAGATTTTTAGTATATTTATCCACACAAGATTTTTTCATTATCATTCCCATTTTGTCTAAGACATTCAAAATGTTAAACAGTAGTTTATGTTGCATTGTCAAACTGTTCAAAGTAATTTACATCAACTAAAAAAAAAAAAAAAAAAAAAAACACTATACTTTTTCATATTAAAACTATTTATTAATCATTTAAAGTAATACAAATCAAATAAGCCTGTCATATTGAGCTGTAATCAATTCTAATTTCAAAATTTTTTGTAATGTCCAATTAAACACACGTTCTGTGAAATCTTCAAATCCGTTGTACAGCTTTAGAAAGGCATTCTCAACATGTACATGTATGTTTTGTTCTGTTAATTCCAGTTCACTTTTGGAAAGGAAAAAGGGGGTTGCTCTCTCTAAGTCACCATCCTGTGATTCACGATATACATCCACTTTAACGGCTGCATACCATTTTATTGACTTTTTCATTTGCAATTGATAATTTAATTCGTTTAAAACATCTGATCGAACACTGTTAAAAAATGAACGAAAGTCTTTTTGATTCATCTCATTGGACACAATGATAGTTTTAGTATAAATATTTCACACATCCTTTTGTCTTTTAAAATGCTTCACTTTTTCAAATAACAAATCTTTTGAATAGGGTGATTTCACAACTTTATGAAAAGTATCACAATGTTGTACTAAATCTGATTCACAATCAAACATTTCGCTACACTTTGTACATGACTGTTGTTTACGAATCTTATGAGTCTTCTTATGTTTCAATAAGTCAGCCATTCTTGAAAATATCTCGTGGCAATCACTACACTTGTATTGTTTGGGCGATTTGTGAATCTTTTGATGATTACGTAAATCACTCTTTTGTGAAAAAACTTCAGCACACACCTCACAACGAAAAGACTTTTCTTTTAAATGACATTTCATGTGAAACATTAAGTTAATTTTTCGAGGAAATGCTTTGTTACACGTCTTACACACATGGGGTAACTTCTGTTTCTTTAGTCCTGATGAGGTGGGTTTCACTTCATAATTCGAAACGAGTCCTTCTTTGGATAAAAGTGTAGAATCCATCTCTTGATTATTTAACTTTGGTGATGAGTGTTGACACTCCAAATTGGTTACGTCACCAACATAAGAATTCATAACTCGTTCCATAATAACTTAAATAAAAACTAACTTAACGAAAAATACAACCTATTACAACGATACCAGGTTACAGTAGAATGTTATGAACTCGTTTCATTGAAATTTATATAGTAATAGAGGGCGCTCGTGTAAAAAATACTAACTTTTTATTGGTTTAAAAATATTGACATTTTATTGGTTTAAAAATACGTCACATGATTATTTCATCCTATAATGTTATAAGTTCAATAACCACTTAATTCTTGCACAATGATTTAGAAAGTCTTACCTATCAGAAGTTCGTACATATGTAAGTAAAAATCCTTATTACTCTCGTATCTATTGCTTTTATAAATAATATTTTATTTATCAAACCACTTAATTTCTAAATGATGTATTCTAAAACGCTTTTTATGTCTTATGTATGTAAAGTCTACTAAAAGAGGGGGGAAAAAGACGGGGTGTGAAGTATTTGTAAAATTGAAATACGTTACTTTATAAAAACTAGATTCCATTCTCTTTTTTAAAAATGTTCGTTGTGTAAAATCAAATATATAATGAAAATTTATTTTAATCGTATAACTCAAAACAAAATACCCGCTCTCTTTAATAAGTTAAACAGTCACTAAAAATTGTTCATTTGAAAGAAAAAATTCTTTAAAATTCTCTTATTGTATGTTTTATGAATAATATTTTGCACGTTAAATCACTTATTAACTAAATGGAATGATCTAAAATGTCTTATGTAATGATCTAAAATGTCTTATGTGTTGTGGATGGTTGGTTATTTGTTAAAACCGATTATCTACGCTTGGGATATAGGTCACTCTAGGGGTCATTCTAAGGGCTCCTAACTCGTATTGACAAGGTTCGAAGAAAACTCCGAACGGTTAGGTCGACGAGCGCGAGAGAAGTTTAAACCCAAACGTCTAGCAGCTTTAAAACCAGAACCTCTCAGTCACTGGTCTTATGTGTTGTGTTTTTATAAATAATATTTTTCTTGTTTAATCACTTAACTCCAAAATGAAATGTTTCTAAGACACTTTGTCATGTCTTAAGTGAAACATATATAACTAAAGAAGGATGTAGTATTTGTGACATAAGTTATTCTACAGTACCCTTTTAAGAAAAAAAAGAAAAAAAAGCTATATTACAAGTCAATTAAAAAAATTATATAATTAAAAAGTATATATATATTGTTTAAGTATCCTAAAAACGATTATTTAAGTTAGTCCACAAATTTGTAAACTTAAGAAACGGAAGATATAATGTAACACAAAGAAGTATGACAAATTTTTCCCCCATAAAGGATTAGTCTCAATGACTTGAATTAATTTTTTCCCCTAAAAATGACACATTACTTTTAGTATACAAGTTTGTGAAACGGCTTTTATAAGAAAATATTACGCTGAATACAATATTAAGCCTTGTAATTTAATTCAATAACATAAATGCGTGGGTGTATAGCTTATATTTACATTTTTTAAAATCACTTTGCTTTCGTTTTTAAAATGTATAAACACGTTATTTTTCGTAACAAAACTCTATTTCGAATATAATGTTAATACAAGAAAGAATTAAGCATACTATCTTCGTCAATCTCTATAAATAAAATTTCGTATAGAAAGTAAAAATTTTCCCTCTAAATTATTATTTCGAATATTGAAGTGATCTGTTGACAGAGTGTTGTGAAAGAAATGTGTTTGTAAATTAAACAAATACATGTAATAGCATTCATATTAAACCAAAACTCTCGAATTACTCAATAGCTAAAGAAAATTTCGCCCTATTACTTTATCTCATTCAGTAAAAGTACAATAAATGACCGTAAAGATATCTCAATACATGTCTGAAGTCCCCATCTCTTGCATTTAAAGAGATAACGTTACAAGTTCCCGCTAGCACAGTGGATAAACACATTGTTCTTCCACATAGAAGATAGTGGGTTCAATTCCTGCCTGTGCCAGCATTGAAAAATAATTCTTTTAATGAGCAATTACTTCTAAAATTGGTGTCACTAAAAATTAAAATGATAGAAAAAAATAATTTATAACGGTTTAAGAATAAATAAAATTCAAAACACTAAAAAATAAATAACATCTAAAAATAATTTAACCCTCTACAAAGAACAAAATCTATGTGTCTAATCATGCACCTTCTTTATCTCTCTCATCTTAGTTACTTCCGGTCTCACAAACCACCTGTCCTGTTCCAACAAGCTCCCAAACATGTTTCTAAAACATGTTTACTGCTTCCTGAAAACCCTTTTTAGAAAAAGCATGTCTAATCCCGTTTCCGATCTTATTTCCTGTCGCGTTTCCAGTCTAAAAATAAATTTCACGTTAAACTTTTATAAAGTAAAACAAAGTCAGAAAGATTTCCATTTTTATATTAGGTGTTAGTTAGCAAATAAAATTTTTATTTCAGGTGAGAAAAAAAAAAAAAAAAAAAAAAAAAATCGAACATTTTGCTAATATTACTTTCAAACTAAATTCATTCTGATAGCAGGATTTCTACAACTCAACTCCACTCGACTAGAAGGATTAAAACCAACAAAAAAAATTAAGCCCCCCACAAAAATAAGCCCTCCCCCTCTCTCCCTTATCGCATTCACTTCCTGTCACATTTCCGGTTAAACTTCCTATCTACACTTCCTGTTCACTTCCTGTCTCAACATGCCTGTTATCCCCACCTACTACATCCGGTGTCGTTCACAGCCCGCACAACTTCCGGTGCCCACACCTGTCCCTTCCGGTGACCTTCACAGAGCACAGAGGTCGACTGCGCGAACTGCGCTGATGTAGAACCGCTATTTATTATCTACTCATGTTTATATATATAGACAAAGTTAAATTAAATAAAAGAGTGTAATACTAATACTACTAATAATAATTAAATAAACTTTTTTTTTTTTTTTTTTTTTTAAATATTGGAACATTTAGAAAACAAAATTTAATGCGGATTTAAACACTAAACATAATTCACTGAATTCTCAATTCATAAAAAATTACAAAATTGTAATGCCTAAATGGTAGTCAACTATAATAAAATTTAATGCACTAAATTAGAGATTCGTTAATTAAATTATATATATATATGTAGCGAAATGAAATTATAACAATTAATGAAACTACAATACTGATTTTCGATGATCATAAAATTGTGAGTTTTTTTTTTTTTCAAAAATTTTGTCAGATGTATGTATACAATTTGTGAATTTAAAATTGCTTAAAAGTAATCATAAACAGTTTTAATGCCTGTAAAAGTTGTTTTCCAGTCAGTGAACTATGTTCGCTGTAAAACATGGATTTTTCCCAAATTTTTTAATTATGTACAATACTTAATAAACCACATTTTTCTGCTACCAAGTACCAATTCTTTTACAACAATACTCAGTAATGCCAATTTTTTAGTACCAAGTACTACTTATTGTGTATGAAAAATTTGTTAGAATATTTTTAGAAATATTTTAATAATCAGCGTACCTGTGCGAGGATTTTGCACCGCAGGTTTAAACTTTTAAAGAAAAATTAAAGATAACAATATCTGGAAGCCACATTAGTCAAGAATATCATATAATTTTTTCCATTAAAGTTACAGTAAAAACTGATCGAAGATAGGAAAAGGCACGCACAAGAAAAGAAAACAAAAAACAATAGTATTTTAACTGCATTAGAAGATGACCGCTTCTGGAAAAACATAGTACAAAGAAAAGTTAATTGAATACTTATAAAATATAATTTAATCTAATATAACAAAGCATAACTTTTAGGCTACACGGGAAATACCACTACTTCTATCGATCCATGGTGTATTTTTCTTTTAAACATTTCAATTTCAATTTCAATTAATCATAAATATAAAATAAACCCGTCAGGAAAAATCACACTATCTGTTTTGTACTTTTTTTTTTTTTTTTTTTTTTTTTTTTTAATGATTGTTCAGCACGATATAATGGGATATTTTACTTTTGTGGCAACAATAATTTGAGAAAAACCTTTCATTTCATTTATAAAAACAATGCTGATTTAATTTTTAATTAAATTCAGTTTTTAATTTTAAAAAAGCACATTTTAACGAAATGTGAATGTACTATGTAAGAAGCCGGTTCAAAAACCTTTCGAATGATACCTCATTCATTGGTGTGCGTTTTGTAAATGTATAGAAAAATTGATGTTGACAACAGAAATAATATATATGATATGCAGTCGTTAGTGACTTTCAAGTTTCTCAAGTTCCAACGATGTCACTTCGTTTAATATTCCCGAGAACTTCCTCAGACAGAATTAACATAACCTATGCATAAAACATAACCTATGTTGGAGCAGGGATTGTCACCATCAATTTGCCACCATCACGTTTGAAATCGCTTCAGTAGTTCTAGAGATTCTATAGATTGTAATTGCCGAAACGTCAGTGAAGGTTCACTGTGGAGACGCGAAAAGTTTTTGGTTTCTGTCTGTTTGTCTGTCTGTTCCGCGATAATTGCCGTAAAAATGATCCGATTAAGTTGATTTTTGGTAGGTATGTTGGTGAGGTACCCGGAATGAGCTGTATAGTTTTTAGATACATTTGATTCATTTGTTCGAAAAATATAGAACATTTCTCTTTAGATCATAATGTTTTCCTATGGTAATGCAGACGATTTTCAAATTTCATTTTTAACTGAAATGAAAATCGCATTTTTGAATAATGGATTTAAACGTAAAATGGCGGATACTAAATTTTCGAATTAGAGGTCTTAAATACATGCAATAGCTTTGAAAATTTGCCGATACATCTATTCGAATTTAGAAATTAATTGTTTAAATTATTGGAAATTTTTTTGCCACTGTTCGAGAAATATAAAACATTTTATTTTCCTATTTTTTACAAATCTTAAAATGCATTTCTTTTTCTTTCCTCTTTATTTTATCAGTTGCTTAGCAACACTATTTCAAAGAATATCAAAATAAGAAATGCATTTTTTTATCTAAAAAATTACAAGAATAAGAAGTTCATAAGAATTTCAGAATATCATTGCATAAATCGTGTTTAATTTAACGCTTCTAATTTCTGAAACATCCGAAGTATTTTATATGCTTATAAATATGTATGTAACATAAAAAAAAAAAAAAAAAAAAAATTAAATTGCGAATTGTAAGATGCTAAATAATATGAGAAGTGAGTTTAAAAAACAATGATTTTCAGAGCTGACGTTGAGGCTCCTGATAGGCAGATTTACTAGTTTAGAATGTTACTTTTTAGAACGCTTTAGAACTTTTTTAGAACACTTTTCTCTCATTTCAGCCTTTTAAATTTCTAATTTTTGCCGAAACGCCAGTGAAGGCTCACTGTGGAGACGCGAAAAGCTTTTGGTTCCTGTCTGTTTATCTGTCTGTTCCGCGATAACTGCCACAAAAATGATCCAATTAGGTTGATTTTTGGTAGGTATACCTACCAAAAATCAACCAGCTCATTCCGGGTACCACGCCAACATATATGTTGGCGAGGTACCCGGAATGAGCTGTATAGTTTTTAGTTACATTTGGTTGATTCGTTCGAAAAATATAGAACATTTCTTTTTAGGTCATAAGGCTTTTCAATGGGAAGTTAGATGATTTTTTTTAACTTTAACATTCACCGAAAAGAAATGTCGCATTGGGATAGTTGTAAATGCTAAATTAAAGATGCTAAATTTACGAAATGGGTTGGGTTGGGGTTGATTATTGACGGCCAATTATCTACACATGGGATATAGGCCCGGGGGAGTGCCCTTCGTGGGGGTCTTTCTAAGGGAACCTAACCCGTATTTACGCATGGATAAATCTACGGCTCGAAGAAAACCACGAAAACTCCGAACGATTAGGCCGACGGGCGCGATTGGGATCGAACCCAGCACCTCCCGTCTACCAGCTTCGAGAGCACAACCTCTCAGCCACTGGTGGGGCAAACGAAATGGAGATCCTAATTTAATCCAATCGCATTAAAAATTGGCCAATATATTTACTAAAATTTCGAAATTAATTGTATAAATTATTGGGAAATTTTGTGCATTAATTTGAAAGATATGAAACATCTTAATTTCTCATTTTGTACGTAAAACTCCAGTGCATTTTTTTTTTCTCTCTTTCATGAAATGGTTGCTAAGCAACTATATTTCAAATAACATCAACAAAGGGAAATTCAAGTGAATCGCATTACTTTGACGCGGAATTGTATTAACAAAATAGCTAATTTTTGGGTGATTTAAGTTTTTAATGCGTTTTTTTTTTTTTTTTTTTTTTTTTTTTTTAATGAAATAGGAATTTATTTTAACTACTAAAGAAATATTACCAAATCTGTTTGCAAATGAAAATGACAAAAACGTTGAATGTGTAAATTGAATATAGGTCACATAAGAGGAATTTACATTTGTATAAGTATATTTTATACACGAAATTTTATTCAATTTCAGCAACATAGGATGTTTAGTGGTTGAAATATAAGTATTCTTTTAAGGATAGGATAAAATCTCTTGTACAAAGAGAGGGTTATTCTAATGAAATTAAAATAGTAAATACATTCAGACATATATTCAAGAAATGAAATAGCACAATTACTGGAAATTGAGAATATAAAATTAAAGCGCGAAAACGTTCAGGGGGGCTCCCGTGTGTTGCAGAATTCAATAGAAGAAATTACGGATTTATTTTTTTTTTTTTTTCAGGTAATAAACTTAAATTTTTCTTTCTTTTCCGGATATTTTAAATTTTAACATGAAATAATATTTTAGTAACGATTATTAGTGTTTAATAAAAAAAAATATATATATTAAATTGTGGAAATAAACACCTGATTAGTAAAATCTATTCGATCGTTTTATTAGTTTGAATTTCAGCAAAAGATGGCAGTACCAGCGACTTTCTGTACATACTTTTAAGGCCGTTTTCTAAAAAAATATTTTTCTCCATTTTACAACGTCACATTTTTAAACATAAAAGCATAATATTTGCAGGCATTATTATTAAAGTAATTTGTAATCCAAAAGTGTTCTTTTTTTTTTCTTCTTTTTTTTAGATACATGACTGACATCTTGAGTTATAAGCGATTATTGTCGTCTCTAAATGACAGTTTTTTTCCTTTCCTGCTCTATCGCTTTCGTAATTTTGGTTGAAAACGCCAACTATGACAACATTTTCTGAAAATTCTTCTGACTTTACCGAATAATGGGAAAAAATCCAGTTCGATTACATAGTTTCTTAATAACAATACCCCAGTCTTAAGGCTGTTCTGAAATCTAAACTGGCTACTTTATGACATATTTTTTAATTAATTTTTGTTCGGAAACGCATGAAATTGGCAGGTGTTTTTATTCAGAAACTTTGTAATCGAAAGACGTCTTCCACTTTTTGGCATAGGCAGAAGACTTTTCAAAAAATGCTGTCAAAGTCTGCGTTTTGAACCGAATTTCAGACGCCGCATCACAAGAAAGGGGAAAAACGCATCGTCACGTGACACGAATCGCTTATAATTCGATAAGTAATTTATTTATCGAAAAATAGAAAACTCATTTCGATCCCAAATCGCTTCCATAGTCAGGCCTGCCAATTTTATGCCTTTGCGTTTAAAAATAAATCAAAAAATGAGTGAGAAAATTTCGTGTTGTTGAGCAGGTCATTTGAGAACCATTTTAATGATTGTTTTGTGTTTGAGAAATGGACAAAAATCTGCAAATTGCATTATGTAAAAGGTACTATCTGTACCTGTCAAAAAATCAGGTAACTAAAAAAAAAAAAAAATTCTTTTTTAGATGAAAAAGTAAAAAAAAATTCTTTTTTAGATGAAAAAGTAAAAAAAAAAAAAAAAAAATTCTTTTTTAGATGAAAAAGTAAAAAAAAAAAAAAAAAAAATCTTTATTTAACCCTTTCTCGACTAGCATCATTTACAAAAATTTTAATCTTTTATCACCGGTCTTTCAAATTAGAAATTTTTGCCTAATTCAATCGCAGAAAGGCATTTATTAAATATGACACATTTTTCAGTTAAGAATGACTGATAGGAATAATGAAACTATAGTCGTTGAGGGCCACCGTAATACTTACAAATCGTGGATATGCATATAATAAAATATGAAAATAAAACATGTGTAAACTACTTATAAAATGCATTGCAATTCGAATAAAAACGTGGCTTGATGACGTCATAAACTTTAAATGCTCTATTACTGAATTGCGTAAAAGAAACATCCTTATAACTCCAAAATTGATAAACATATTAACTAACGGATTAAGCATCTCATTTCCAATTAAAATATATCTTTGAATTGAAATTTGGATGAAATACAGGATCATGAAAAATCGAAGAGTGTGGAAAATAGGATTACAACTATCTCGGCAACTCATTATCCGATCGACTTCATTCTTTATGCAAAATTTATGTTTTTTTTTATTGTTTTTTATATTCACTCCTTAAAATAAACAATTTCGAAAATTTGTACATACCTTTTATCAGAACGATCATTTCGAGAGTCCGAAAAAAATAGTTTTGGATAATCGAGGTTACTGAAATTCAATAATCGTCTTCCCATTATGACATACTAAGTACATACCAATTTCAAGTCTCTATCTTAATTTGTTCGGGAGATAGAGCGTTTACAGACACACACAGACAGACGGACGGCAATTTTTTTTTTCTAAAAATATGTTTTTCGGAATCTCCAGTGTCTGAAACGTGTAAATCCGTCCTTTTTTTTTTTTTTTTTTTTTTTTTTCGATTTTCAAAACAATTACAAGACTTACCCTATACTACGTATGATGGGTATGTAATATTCTGATCACGTTATACGTCATGTATACGGGGCGCGCTCGCCGCAAAGGAGTTAATACAGTAAATTTACAGTTAAATAATTTTTAAGAAATGTTGTTTGTGTCTTTGATTCGTAAATGATATTTTATGGATATACGAAGAGGGATTGTTTCTTATGTCTGTCATAAATATTCGCATTGTCGATTGGAAGAAAAGAGAAAATTTAAAAACTTGTACAACTAAACCAGTTATGAGTCTGACGTTATGAATAGGAAAGAAAAAAAAATATTGTAGAACGTTATCCAGTCGAACTCGGTTGGAAAACATTGTAAAATCTCTCCTTTTGAAAGCATTATATACTTGAAGAATTTACTTATTTTTTATTCTGCTACTGAAAATATAAAAATGTTTCCAATAGATGCGAATAAAATAAGAAATCTTCATTTAATTGAAAAAAAAAAAGTTAATTATCGAATTTATTAGAAATATAACGTTAAAATAAATTAGGTTATAGCTGATGTCTATAGAACCGAGTGAAATTTCAAATGTTTAAATCGAGATTTGTTTATAAATTACTAGCAAGCTACGCCCGCTGCGCTGGTCGGTTTCTACAAATGAATCTTGAATCAAACGAAATATATCGTTTAATTTGACCTTGTATTTGAAAGCAATCTGTATATTTACCTGGAATATCCTTCCACATTACTGAAAAAAGACGCCATTCCGCTATTATATTTTCTAATGTGCAGTCAAAATTTTAGCTGTTAAGGACCAACTCTTTTATTTGATCATTTACAGTTAGAGTTTGCTAAAGAATGATAAAATTACATTCAATATACTAAAACCATCACTAAAAATTGTCGAACTAACAATGCAAACAAATTAACTAACAAAATCCATTCAGTAGAAGTTTTTTTATAAAGGCTAATCTTTGATAATCGGGTTCATCTGATTGTAGAACTTTTCCACTGAATTCTAAAACTAACAGATCGATATAAAATATACTAAAATCATCCTTATAAATTATCTACTTAACAATGCAAGTCGCAAAAAATACGCCCAGTAAAAACTTTCAAAAAGGCTGATCTTTCGGAATCGGGTTCACCTGACTATATAACCTTCACACATAACTGTTTGACTAAGAAACGTAGAACAATATGTAGTACATTAAAAGCATTTCTGAAGTAGCATCTAACTAACAATACAATTCTCATCAAAAGCCGTCCAGTAGAACTTTTTCAGAAGGTTAATCTTTCATAACCGGAATCAAATATTGAAAAGGCTAATATTTGATTAAAAAAAATGGTCACCCGATTTTCGAATTTCCCTCCATAATTCTAGAACGAAGCAACGTAGAATGATATGTTATATAATAAAACTTTCCCTGGAAAATTATCTAACAGTGTAGGTTCCATCGAAACCCATTCGGCAAAATCTTTCAAAAAGACTAATATTTCATAATAGGATTGATCTGATTATAGAACTTCCCAGAATAATTCTATAACTAAGCTACGTACAACGATATGTTATACAATAAAACCTTCCCTGAAAAATTATCTTACAGTTTACGTTTTACGAAAATCCATTCAGCAAAACTCGACTTATAAGCAGCCGGAACGAAATTTCATATATGTAGAAGTAAATAGAAGTACATTGCTATTAATATAGTTTGCATTTGAATAATAAAAAAAAGGTACTTTTCGGTTAGTCGGGCGCTAGTGATATATGTATATATATATATATATATATTCATACATATAAGTGTATATATATGTATGTATATACATGTATTTGTGTAGATATATGTATGTATATACATGTATTTGTGTAGATATATGTGTATATATATACATGTATATGTATATCACTGGCGACCGGCTAACCGAAAAGGACCAAAAAAAAAAATTGCAGAAAATTAGTAACAGTTTTTTCTTTTATTTTTCCAGATGTATAGCAATTTCAATTCTTTCTGTAATAGAAAAAAACACCTTTTAGCTTAAAATCAAATTGTTTGCGGTCAAAAGTAAAATCAAAATCGCCAAAAACAAAAGATACATCGCCAAATATTGTTTCGATATAGAAATCTTGCCCCTTGAATAATTTTTTAAGCATTACGAACATTCCCAATCATGTTTAAATTAAATATTTTCGTTTTATAGTATTCTGTCATCAAAACTCTTTTTTTTTTCTCTTTCTTTCTTTTTTTTGTCTAATAAAATTAGTAACAGTTTTTCTTTTATTTTTCGACATGTATAACCTTTTCATTTCTTTCTGCAACAGTAATGATCGCCAAAAAATTAGCAATGGTAACCTTTTCGGCCAAAATAACAGAACGTTCTATGTATATTAGTTATAGAATTATGATAGAAAGTTCTGTTATTTTGGCCGAAAAGGTAGAACTTTCTATCATAATTCTATAACTAATATACATAGAACGTTGTGTTATATGCCAAAACCTTCCCTGAAAAATTATCTATCGAACAGTGTAAGTTCCATCAAAATCTATTCGGCAGAACTCGAGTTATAAAGGAACGGAACGAAATTTCCGTTTGTGTTTTATATATATAGTAGAGGTACATTAAACTTATTTTACCTAAATATGATTGTACTTTACGATTTTTAGTTTTTGGTAGAATTTTCATTTAAACTTGGCAAATCATACAATTAGTTTTTTTTAACACACACACACACACACACACACACACACACACACACACACACACACACACACACACACACACACACACACACACACACACACACACACACACACACACACACACATATAATTTAATCGTTGAATAATGGAAGAATATGCTCCCCCCTTGCCCAAGTTTTTTGGATTCTGAGCTCGTAAGTGCGACAAAAAATAATTTATTTTGATAATAAAATATTGCAGCAAAATAGTGCGAGTTGCTTGAATTTTATTATTTTGACATTCTTTGTAATAGGGTTGCTAAGCAACTAATAAATTAAAGAGCAAAGTAAAAATAAATGCATTTTAAAATTTGTAAAAAATATGAAAATAAAATGTTTTATATTTTCCGAGCAGATGCAAAATTTTTTCCAATAATTTAAACAATTAATTTCTAAATTCTAATGAATGTCTCAGAAAATTTTCAAAGCTATTGGATATATTTGAAACCTCCATATCGAAAACTTAGCATTAATAATTTTACGTTTAAATCCATTATTCAAATATGCGATTTTCATTTCAGTTAAGATAAATAACGAAAAATACTTCGCGATTGAAAAACATAAACAAACGATGACGCCGCAATTTTCACCATTTTGAAGTCACGAGAACATTGTCCAAATTGATTGATTGATTGATTCGAAGAGTTTCTGCCATTTATCGAGTTTGTCGATCTATAGAAACAAGGAATATGAAAACATGTTTAAAGTATGTGACTGGTTTACTGACGTTGTGAAGAGGAAACTAAATTTATTGTACCACATTATATAAAGCTGAAAAAGATAATAAAACACGTATAAACATAATTATTTTAAATTCTTGAAAAAGTTAGCACAAATATGAAAGCTTGAAATATTTGCTCTGCTAATAATTTTTTTTTAAATATTTAAAAAATTTACAATTTTAGTGACCCTTATTAATGTTTAATACACTATGTCAAATAGGAAAAATAGGGCCAATCAAAAGACATTTTTCTTTGTAGCCTTCTCCCGATGCCTTTTTCTTTTTTTTTTTTTTTATTGCGGTGGACTCAATGACACAAAAATGTAGAAATAAACACCTCATTAGTAAACTTTTTTGAATGCTTTTGTAAATTTCAATTTACTCAATAGATGGCACCACCAGCAACTCTTCTAGCTATTCCTTCCATGAATCTTTTTGGCAAATTGTCAGAAATTTGTAAATTGTATTCTGTAAAACCAGAATACCCCCCTCCCTCCCCCGCATTAAAAATTGGATAGCTTTAAAATTTCGTTCACTTTTTAGGCGAGAAATCGTAAAAAATATTTTATTTAAAAAGTGTGAATTTAATTTACACAAGTTGAGAGGAACAAATATTTTGATTTCCGCGTTCAATAACGTAAAAGCATGGTACTTGCAGGCATGATTATTCAAGTAATTTGCAATCGAATAGGATTATTTTTTATTTACCAACATGTGAATTAGATCGTGAGTTATAAACGACTATTGCCATCTGATAACAGGTGTTTTGCCCTTTTTCTTGAGTTGTCGCGTCCAAAAATTCGGGCCCCACCAGTGGCTGAGAGGTTGTTCTCTCGAAGCTGGTAGACGGGAGGTGCTGGGTTCGATCCCAATCGCGCCCGTCGGCCTAATCGTTCGGAGTTTTCGTGGTTTTCTTCGATCCGTGGATTTATCCATGCGTAAATACGGATTAGGTTCCCTTAGAAAGACCCCCCACGAAGGGCATTCCTCCCGGGCCTATATCCCTAGTGTAGATAATTGGCCGTCAATAATCAACCCAACCCAACCCAACCCAAAAATTCGGTTTAACACGCTCATTCTGACAACATTTTTTGAAAAAATCTTCTGGCTTTACCGAAAAGTGGGAAAAATCGATTACACAATATTTTAATCGAAGCACCTTCCAATAGGTTTGTTGTAACAGAAAGTAGCACATTTTATTTATTGAAATCTCCTGTTGCTGATTAAGGATTGTTGGAAAAGATTCAGAATTTGGAAAAAAGAAAACAACAAAAACAAAAAGCTTTAAAAGATCTTTAAGGCTGTTCTCAAATCCAAAAGGGCTATTTCCAGACACACTCTGTAATTCATTTTTGTTCTGAAACGCAAGAAATGGGCAGGTGTTTTTATTTAGAAACTTTGTAATCGAAATTCGTTTTTCATTTTTAGGTAAAGGCAGAAGATTTATCAGAAAACACTGTCAAAGTCGGCGTTTTGAACCGAATTCTCGATGCTTCAGCGCCAGAAAGGAGGAAAACGTGGTATCTCGTGACACGAATCGCTTATAACTCGATAAGTAATTTATTTATCAAAAAGTGGAAAACTCATTTCCATTCCAAATCGCTTCAATAGTCAGGTAAACCAATTTTATGCGTTTGCGTTTAAAAATGAGTCGGGAAGTGTGTCTGAAAGTTTTGCGTTATTCAGCAGATCATTTGAGAACCACCTTAAATATGTTTTTACTTTACGATTTCGATGTTAATTTTTATTATTTGGGAAAGTTGGTTGATTTTTGACGGCCGATTATCAACACGAGGGATATAGGCTCTAGGGGGATTGCCCTCCGTGAAGGTCTTTCTAAGGGATCCTATCCCGTATTTACGGCAAGGTTCGAAGAAAACCACTAGCATTTGGAAAATTTTTCATTTAAACTTTGCAAAACATACTTTTACCAAAAATTTTAAAATTTAATCGTTTAATAAGGAAGGAACATGCTTCCCTCATAAGTTTTTTGGATTCTGAGCTGCTAAGTGCGACAATAAAATAACATGACTAAGAGAAACAGCGAAAAATACTTCGCGGCTGAAAAAAACGTAAACAAACGTTGTTGCTGCCATTTTCCAAACGTGACGAAAATATTGTCCAAATTGATTGATTGATTGATACGAAGAATTTCTGCCATTTCTCGAGTTTGTCGATCGATAGAAACAAGAAATATAAAAACATGTTTAAAGTATGTGACTGGTTTACTGACGTTATGAAGAGAAAACTAAATTTATTGTACAACATTATATAAAGCTGAAAAAGATAATAAAACACGTATAAACATAATTATTTTAAATCTTTGAAAAAGTTATCAGAAATATGAAAGCTGGAAATATTTGCTCTGCTAATATATATATATATATATATATATATTTAAATATTTAAAAATTTTTGCAACCTTAGTGACCCTTATTAATGTTTAATACACTATGTCAAATAGGAAAAATAGGGCCAATCAAAAGGCATTTTTATTTGTAAACTTCTCCCAATGCCTTTTTCATCTTCTTTTTATTGCGGTGAAGGTGGACTCAATGACACCAAAATGTAGAAATAAATATCTCATTAGTAAAATTTTTGCAAATGCTTTTGTGAATTTCAATTTACTCAATAGATGGTAGCACCAGCAACTTTTCTAGTTATTCATTCCATGAATCTTTTTGGCAAATGGTCAGAAATTGGTAAATTGTATTCTATAAAACCTACATCCCCCTCATTAAAAAGCTTTGAAATTTCAATCACTTTTTAAGTGAGGTATCGTAAAAATATTTTATTTAAACAGTGTAAATTTAATTTACACAAGTTGAGAGGAACAAAACTGATCCATATGAATTTTGATTTTCGTGTTCAACAACGCGTGAGACTTTCTGACAAATTTCTTAACGTAAAAGCATGGTACTTGCAGGCATGATTATTGAAGTGATTTGTAATCGAATAGGTTTTTATTATTTACAGACATATAAATTACTTCTTGAGTTATAAGCGACTATTGCCATCTGATAACAGGTGTTTTGCCCTTTTTCTCGCGTTGTCGCGTCCAAAAATTCGACTTAACACGCTCATTCTGACAACATTTTTGAAAAAAATCTTCTGACTTTACCAAAAAGTGGCAAAAAAAAAAAAGTTCGATTACATAATTTTTTAATCGAAGCACCTTACAATAGGATACGCTTGTGAATAAAGATGAATTTAAAAATGTGACAGAGAGTAACGAGTTTGTATTTAAGATTAGACTTAATAGATGGCGCCAGCACATTTTATTTATTGAAATCTCCTGCAGCTGACTAAGGATAGTTGAAAAGGATTCAGAATTTGGAAAAACGAAAACAACAACAAAAACAAAAAGCTTTAAAAGATCTTTAAGGCTGTTCTCAAATCCAAAAGGCTATTTCCAGACACACTTTGTAATTCATTTTTGTTCTGAAACGCAAGAAATGGGCAGATGTTGTTATTTAGAAACTTTGTAATCGAAATACGTTTTTCATTTTTAGGTAAAGGCAGAAGATTTTTCAGAAAACACTGTCAAAGTCGGCTTTTTGAACCGAATTCTCGATGCTTCATCGCCAAAAAGGAGGAAAACGTGTTATCACGTGACACGATTCGTTTATAACTCGATAAGTAATTTATTTATCAAAAAATGGAAAACTCATTTCGATTCCAAATCAATAGTCAGGTCAGCCAGTTTTATGCTTTTGCATTTAAAAATGTATTAGAAATTGTGTCAGAAGGTTTTGCGTTATTCAGCAGATCATTTGAGAACCACCTTAAATATAATTTTACTTTACGAGTTTGATGTTAATTTTTAGTATTTGGGAAATTTTTCATTTAAACTTTGCAAAACATACTTTTACCAAAAGTTTTATAATTTAATCGTTAAATAAGGAAAGAACATGGCTCCCTCCCTAAGTTTTTGGGTTCTGAGCTCCTAAGTGCTACAATAACACTAGTAAATCTGCAGATCAGCAGCTTCAACGTCAGCTCTAAATGTTGTCGTTTTTAAATCTCACTTTTCATATTATTTAGCATCTTACAATCCGCAATTTAATTTTTTTTATATTACTTACATACTTATAGGCATATAAAATACATCGGAGGTTTCAGAAATTAGAAGCGTTAAATTAAACACGATTTATGCAATGATATTCTGAAATGCTTATGAACTTCTTATTCATGTAACTTTTTAGATAAAAAAAAATAAACTTGTATTAAAATAAATTCTTCATTTATGTCAATAGAATACAAAAATAATTTATTTTGATAAAATATTGCAGCAAAATAGTGCGAGTTACTTTTTTTTTTTTTTTTTTTTTTTTATATTCTTTGAAATAGGGTTGCTAAGCAACTAATAAATTAAAGAACAAAGTAAAAAGAAATGCATTTTAAAATTTGTAAAAAAATATGAAAGTATAATATTTTATATTTCCCGAACAGATGTAAAATTTTTTCCAATAATTTAAACAATTAATTTCAAAATTCTAATGAATGTGTCAGTAAAATTTCAAAGCTATTGGATATATTTAAAACCTCCATATCGAAAATTTAGCATTAATAATTTTACGTTAAGTCCATTATTCAAATATGCGATTTTCATTTCAGTTAAGAGAAATAACAAAAAATACTTCGTGGCTGAAAAACGTAAACAAACGATGTCGCCGCCATTTTCCCCACGTGACGAAAATATTATCCAAATTGATTGATTGATTTCAAGAATTTCTGCCATTTCTCGAGTTGCCCTATGCCGATCACTTTCAATTACAGCCAATAATTCGTTATCTTTATATAATTCAAAGTAGCGTCAAAAACTGGACGAACTTTTGCGATAATAATACTGCAAATTTACAGAAAAACAATGTTTATATATTTATTCATTTATTAAATACAAATGGATGTTTGGAGGGGAAAACATGCTTTGTAAATGTGTCTGAAATATTCAAATTGTCGATAGGTAGAAATAGGAAATATGAAAACATGTTTAAAGTATGTGACTGGTGTACTGACGTTATGAAAAGGAAACTATATTTATTGTACAACGTTATATAACGCTGAAAAAGATAACAAAACACGTATAAACATAATTGTTTTAAATTATTGAAAAAGTCAGCAAAAATATGAAAGCTGAAGTCAAAGAAATATTTGCTCAGGTAATAATAATAATAATAAAAAAGTCTTATTTTTTTAAAAATATTTTTATATTTTTTAATTTCTCTATTTTTGTGACCCTTATTAATCTTTAATGCACTATATTAAAATGTAAAGCCTTTTTTTTTTTTTTTTTTTTTTTTTTTTTTAACTTTTGGGAAAATGGTTGTTGTTTTCGGTCGAGAATGGACGTCTTGACATCGTCACTTTATTTTTTTAAGCGTTTTAAAAGAAATTCTGTAACTTTAGAAGAGTTTTTAACGAAATTCTGTAACTTTAGAATTTTTTTTCTTTGAATAGGCAATATAAATGCATAAAATCGTTACAAAAATGCTAAAGTTACAAACAGGATAGATTCAAACTATCAGATATGAAAAAAAGCCAAATTCAAAAATGGACGTCGGATGAGAAACCGTCTTATAAAGCAAAAAACGTGGTCTTCAACTTTAATTTCCTCAAAATACCTTTAGTTTAGACATCAATCTAAACAAGAGTTAAAGCAATACTTAAATTTTGCTTAGGGGATGGTCTACAAATGGAAATTGTACCAAACATTAAAAATTCCAATGGTAACACCTAAAGTTGGCATCATATTTGAATATTTCGGTTTATTCTACCTTCGGACACCAAACGGGAAGTCAGTAGATAGAGAATAGGACTTCTGCGTCAGCAGCAGGCGGTGGCGGCTGTGCGGTGGTAACACCGCCTGCTGCCGAGATCATACTATAGTAGGTGGGTGGAATAAGTAGCGTTGGGAAGCTATGTTATAGCAGGGTGGGGCGAGTGGGTCTGCTGTAAGAGAGGGTATTTTAGGGGGGGGGGTAACCCTCTGCATTTTCCCAATGGTTGTTGTAATTTGTTAAATTAGATTTTTTTTTTTCTGCGGTGTACTCAAAGGTACAAAAATGTAGAAATAAATACCTCATTAGTAAAATCTTTTTCAATGCTTTTGTCAGTTTTATTTTACACAGTAGGTGGCAGCACCAGCATCTTTTATTCCTTCCATGAATTTTTTTGGTAAATGGACAGAAATTGGTAAATTGCAGTCACTAAAATCTGCATTTTCCCTCTCATTGAAAATTGAGTAGCTTTAAAATTTCTTCCCCTTTTTAGGTGAGAAAGCGCAAAAATATTTGATTTAAAAAGTGTGGATTTAGCACACGCTGAGAGGAACAAAACTGATACGTATGAACTTTGTTTTCCCTGCTCCACAACTCGAGACTTTTTGACACATTTCCGCCATAAAAGCCTGATACTTGAAAACATGATTATTGAAGCGATTTGTAATCGAACAGTTTTTTTCATTTACAGACATATGGATTACATCTTGAGTTATAAGCGACTATTGCCGACTGAAAACAGGTTTTATGTCCACTTTCTCGCGTTGTCGCGTCGGAAAATTCGGTTTAACGTGCTCATTCTGACATTTTCTAAAAAATCTCCCGGCTTTACCGAAAAATGACAAAACCTGTTCTATTTGTATAGTATTTTTTTCTTTTTTTAATCGAAGCACCTTCCAAAATGTGAATAAAGATGAATTAAAAAAAATGTGACAGAAAGCAGCCAGTTTGGATTTGATATCAGCCTTAATACATGGCGCCAGCACATTTTATTTATTGAAATCGCCTACTGCTGACTCGATTGTTGAAAAGGATTCGGGTTGGGTTGATTATTGACGGCCAATTATCTACACTTGGGATATAGGCCCGGGGGGGAGTGCCCTTATTGCGGGTCTTTCTAAGGGAACCTAACCCGTATTTACGCATGGATAAATCCCCGGCTCGAAGAAAACCACGAAAACTCCGAACGATTAGGCCGACGGGCGCGATTAGGATGAGTTGGGTTGGGTTGATTATTGACGGCCAATTATCTACACTAGGGATATAGGCCCGGGGGGAGTGCCCTTCGTGGGGGTCTTTCTAAGGGAACCTAATCCGTATTTACGCATGGATAAATCCACGGCTCGAAGAAAACCACGAAAACTCCGAACGATTAGGCCGACGGGCGCGATTGGGATCAAACCCAGCACCTCCCGTCTACCAGCTTCGAGAGTACAACCTCTCAGCCACTGGAGGGGCGCGCGATTGGGATGAAAAGGATTCGGAATTTGGTAAAAAGAAAACAACAACAGCAAAAAGTTTTGAAAGACCCTTAAAAAAAAAATTGTCAAAAAAAAACGAAAAAAAAAAACGATAAAAGAAACTTTTTTACTGGCCACTGTTTAAATGTGGAATATCGAATTGATAAATTATTTAAAATATAAATTTTATTCATATTGTCTTGAGAGATTAAAAAAATAAAAAAATAAATAAATAAATAATAATAACTGAAAGATGCCTTGGTTTTATGATATAGAAATTATTTATGCTTCAGTTTCAAAAGAGAAATGTACAGCTAATCATAAAAACGACCTTCTTTGATTTTTCATAGATCAATTTTATGTAAATTTGAAATTTCATATAAAATAAAAAATAAATAAAGAAAATGATTTAATAACTCTACGAATTAATAGGTATAATTAAGATTAATATTAACATTAAAAAAAAAAAAAAAAAAAAAAAAAAAAAAAAAAAAATCCATAAAATGTAAGAAATGTTTTGCTGCAATTCGCTAAGTTTTTATTTTTCCATTTCAGAACATAACCTGTAACATAAATCTGTAAATTTAAGATTAGCTTTCAATAAGTACAAAATCAGATTACATTTATGTTATTTTCCGGTGTACCGTGAAATACGTGTATAAATGTAAATTTTACAAATTTTTAATGGAATTAATATATGTACTTAAGGCGGTTCTCAAAATATAATAAAATAAATAAATAAATAAAATAATTCTCGTCCAACAACGCGAAACTTTTTGAAAGATAATCTACCTTTACCGAAAAATGGGGGGAAATGTTCGATTATGCAGTTTCTGATTAACAGCTGCCCTCAATTTAAAAATTTTTATTTTTATCAGAATTTTTTTTTTCTGTATGTGCTCTTCTCAAATGTCTCTTGCTGGTATATTTGACAAAATATTTCTAAAATATTATAAAGCAAAAACATGCCCGTGAGTGACACTGACGTCATATTGATGGTGGAAACGTTGTCACGAATAATTATTAGCTTCTATTATTTTTAACTTCTAAAGCATACATAATTTCAGTTTCTACACCACCAAATAAGAAAAAATAAGTGCTTTCAAATGCAATTTGTTTCAAAACTGTATCTTAATTTACTGATATTTTATAGTTTTTATATTTTATACGACTATAAATATACCTTTACATAGCTGTTAAGGAATTTTATAACGGCCTTCATATAGCCTATATAAAAATGCAATTTTTAATAACAAGCTTAAAAAAATTCATGGCATTTAATTTTCAGGAATGAATTTTTTTAAACTTGCGTGCAAAAAAATTACGAACGATGAACCCGTTTGCACTTACAGAAATGTAAATAATTCAGCTTCTCTTTTTTTTTTTTTTTTTTGTTGTTGTTTAGTGTAACTATTTCAAATAAAAATAAATATATATATATTTTTAATTTTTAATTTTTTCTTTTTTAAACTTTAACTTTTTAATTATTATTATTTTTCTAAATATTAATAGTAATAATTATTTTTATTATTATTATTTTTAAATATTAATATTAATAATTATTTTTATTATTTTTATTTTTATTAATTTTTTTTATTAATTTTTATTAATAATTAATATAAATTTTTATTTTAATTATTAATTTTCATTAAAAAATTATAATTTTTCTTAAAATTTAATTTTAAATAAAAATAAAAATTCAAATAATGTAAAAAACAAAACAAAGACAAAAAAAAAAAAAACTGCCCAGTTAAACTGAGGGCATTGAGCTCACAGGCTATTCACACTAATTGTATATTATACACTTATTTCAAAGAATTTGAAATCAGCCCCTTGAAAAATAAAGAAATCGACAATATATTAAGGGGGATCATCCCCCCGTTCCCCCACCCCCTTATAGTTAACAATTAATTGAACCCCAAACCTAATCAGGGAAGCCCTTTATTACAATGAACAAATATACTAAATTCGAAGCAAATCGGATAATTCTGCATGAAAAACCCATTTATCTAAATTAAGGGTGATTCCCCCCCCCCCCGTATCCCCTTTATACTTAACCAATGAACCCCAAGACTAACCAGGGAAGCTCCTTACCACAATGAGCCTATATACAAAATTTGAAGAAAATCGGATAATTCTTCATGAAAAACACATTCATCTAAATTAAGGGGGGAGGATAAGCCCCCCCCCCTTTACTCTCTTTATACTTAACCAAAGAACCCCTTAAACTAATCAGGAAAGCGCCTTATCACAGTGAACCTATATACAAAATTTTAAGAAAATCGCAGTTATCTAAATTAAGGGGGGGCAGCACTCCGTTACCCCCTTTATACTTAAACAATGAATCCCCAAAACCAATCAGGAAAACGCTTTATCACCATTAACCTGTATACAAAATTTGAAGAAAATCGGATAATTCTGCATGAAATACCCATTTATCTAAATTAAGGGGGGATTAGCCCCCCCCTTTTTCCCCTTTATACTTAACCAATGAACCCCCAAAACTCTTCAGAGAAGCGCATTATCACAATGAACCTATATACAAAATTTGAAGAAAATCGAATAACTCTGCATAAAAACTCATTTATCTAAATTAGGGGGGGTTATCCCCCCTTACCCCGTTTATACTTAACCTATGAACCCCCAAAACTATTGACAGAAGCGCATTATCAAAATGAACCTATATACAAAATTTGTAGAAAATGGGATAATTCTGCATGAAAAACCTATTTATCTAAATTATGGGGGGTTAGCCCCCCATTTCCCCCCTTTATGCTTAACCAATGAACCTCCAAAACTAATCAGGGAAGCGCCTTATTACAAGGAACCTATAAACAAAATTTAAAGTAAAACGGTTAGTTCTATCAAGAGTTATCGCGTTACGTACATACATACATACGTACGTACATACAGAACCGGCGGGCACATAAGCTCTCAGGCTTTGATAGCCTGTGAGCTAAAAACAGTGAAATTGACTGCTGGCATGCAGCTAATATGAAAGTACCAAAAATGTTTTTTTTTTTCGTCTAGTTCAGCCATACTCAACCTTATTTTCTCGCGGGCCGCAAATATATGTTTGCGACGTTCGGCGGGCCGCAACTTATATAATAATGTAAATTGATAATTAAAATAGTAATATAACAAAGCAATGTAACAAAGATAATATTATAAGTAGGATTGGTCGTTTGTTGCGAAGAAACGTTACTACAGGAACTGCAAAATAAACGTTGAAATTTCATTTTTAGAACTTCAAGAAAAATATTTTTTTGGTGTAATCTATTAGTTTTGATATTTTTAATATAAACAAAGAAATAAACGATAAAATAGTTTTTTAATACAGAACAGAGACTTACTTGACTATCAGAGAAAATTATTAGATTTGTGTATTTTTTATAAATCTGCTTAAAATAAGATGAATATTTCTTTGGATTTTTTTTTTATCAAATGGGATCAATTTGTTTATTATTTCTTTTGGACACCATCAAACTGGGATTCGCCCGTTTTTCCAACTGTTGAATTAAGTTTAACCATGTCTAATAACGGAAATCTGCGGAAAATTAAAAATGATTATCGTAGAACCCGGCTTCAACCATCTATCCAAAGTTTATTTTCATATGAAACTATAAGATAGATGGGCGAAGCTGGGCTTAGTTATAAATAGCAGGCACATTTTGTCTCCCATGAAAATATATAAAACAAAAGTGAAGGCCCTGAAAACCGTTTGTGCACTTCTCCATTAATTTTATAAATATAGAATAATTATTATGTGTCTCGGGCCGCAAATAAATGGTCTACGGGCCACATGCGGCCCGCGGGCCGCAGGTTGAGTACGGCTGGTCTAGTTGATAGGCAATCTAAGAGAATATGTTAAATGTATAAAAGTTAGAGACATTCCTTATGAAAAATATCCAGATTTTTTTTTTTTTTTTTTTTTTTTTTTTTTTTTTAATGAGAAATTTCAAAAATGGAATGCAATGCTCATAGATATAACAATGTTGGAGAAGGGGATTTTGGATATGAATGACCTTGAGCCTTAAATTAAACAGTTACAAAGCGAAATACAGAAAATAAAAAATAATATAACATATACCTTGATCTGAATTCGGCATGTAAAACTCTCTCGGAGAGATTTTTTCTGAACTTATTCATATTTAGATAAATATGAAGTATATACATATAAAAAATAATAAGCTAAAATAAGTTCTTGAAGTGATTTCTTTCTAATATAATTTATTCATATTTAAATAAAATATTAAGTATAAATACATAAAAATTAATAAATTAAATTAAGTCATTGAAGAAATTATTTTTCTAGTATAACTTATTCGTATTTAGATAAATATTAAGTATAAAATGTAAAGTACAAAAACATATAATAATTGATAAAGAAAATTAAGTTGTTAAAGCGATTGTTTTTGCTATATAAATTATTCATATTTAGTATAAAAAGATATAAAAAATAAAAGTTAAATTAAATTCTTGAATGGATCGTTTTTCTAATATAATTTAATATTTAGATTAATTGTCTTAAGTATAAATACATATAAAAATGTGATAAGCTAAATTAAGTTATTGAACTGATTGTTTTTCCAATATAATTTATTCATATTTAGAATAAATATTCATTATAAGTAAATGTATAAAAGGGGATAAACTAAATTAATTTCTTGAAACGATTGATAATTTATTAATATTTAAATTAAATATTAAGTATAAATATATATAGAGAAGGTGATAAACAAAATCAAGTTCTTTAAATGATTGCTTTTCTAATAAAAATACTTTATTCATTTTTCGATAAAATATTAAGTATATATACATGTGAAAATGAGATAAACTATATTAAAGTCTTGCAGTCATTGTTTTTCTAATATATTTTACTCAAATTTAGATAAAATATTAAGTATAAAAAAATAATATGTGATAATAAGTTAATTATTTTTTTGAAATGATTGTTTTTCTAATGTAATTTATTCATATTTAGATAAAATATTATGTTTAGATACATAAAAATGATAAACTAACTTAAGTTCTTGAAGTGATTGTTTTTCTGATTTAATTTAGTCATGTTTTGATAAAATATTAAGTATAAAAACAGATAAATAATGATAAGTTTAATTAAGTTCTTCAAGTGACTGTTTTTCTAATATAATTAATTTATTCATATTTATATAAAATATTAAAGATAAATACATATAAAAATGTGATAAGTTAAATTAAAATTTTGAGATGATTGTTTTTGTATTAGAATTTAAGTATTTTTTCTAAATAAAATTTATTTACATTTATATTAAATAAGTAGTACCCATAAAAAAGATTATAAGCTACATTAAGTTCTCGAAGTGATTGTTTTTCTAATAAAATGTTTCCAAATTCAGATTAAATTAACTTCTTGAAGGTATTGTTTCTCTAATACATATTATTAATATTTAGATAAAAAATTAAGTACACATACATATGAAGAAGGTGATGAGCTAAATAAAATTCTTCAAGTGATTGTTTTTCTATTATAATTTAGTCGTGTACTGATAAAATATTATATATAAATAGATATCAAAATTATAAGCTAAATTAAATTTTCAAAGTGATTTTTTCTAATATAATTTATTCATAATTTGATAAAATATTATAAAAACATAACAAATGATAAGCTCAATAAGAATCGTAAAGGATTCTTTTTCTGATACAACTCATTCATATTTAGTTTAAATATACGTAAAAAAGATGAATTAAATTCTTGAAGTGATTGCTTTTCTAATATAATTTTTATTCATAATTAGATAAAGTATCAAGTATATAAAAACATATAAATTATTATAATTTAAATTAAGTTCTTGAGGGATTTATTTTCTAATATAATGTTTCATATTTAGATAAATTTTTAAGTATAAATGTATATAAAAATACGATAAGCTAAATTAAGTTCTTGAAGTGATTAATATAATTTATTTATCTTTACATTAAATATTAAGTACAAATATATAAAAAATGATAAGCTAAATTAAGTTCTTGAAGTTATTATTTTCCTAATATGATTTATTCATATTTAGATAAATATTATATATATATATATATATATATATATATATATATATATATATATATATATATATATATATATATGTAAGGGCGATAAGCTAAATTAAGTTCTTAAATTGATTGGTTCTCTAATATCATTTACTGATAATTAGATCAAATATTAAGCATAGAAACATATGAAAAAGATGATAAGCTAAACAAAGTTCTTGTTTCTCTAATACAATATATTAAAATTTATATAAAATATAAAATATTTAGTAAAATGTCAGCATAAGTAAAATGCAATAATACAATTTATTCATATTTAGATAAATCATCAAGTATAAATGCATATAAAAAAGGTGATAAGCTACAGTAAATTTTTTAGTGATTGTCTTTCTAATGCAAGTTATTCATATTGAGATAAATGCAAATAAAAAATGTGATAAGCTAAATTAAGTTCTTGAAGTGATTGTTTTTCCAATATGATTTATTCATATTTAGATAAAATATTAAGTATAAATACATATAAAAATATCCCTTATGGATAGGCCTACAGGCGCAAGTAGATTTCTAAGACGCAGATCGTGGGGCGCCTGTTTATTGGGAATTGCGAATAAGGACCTTTTTTGTCATGATACGGCATTTGGGACCACCGCTTCAAAATCTACCTGTGCCTGTATGCGGAGCCAGCAAGGATTTCTTTTTTTTTTTACTATTTTAATTTATTATAAATATTTTTAATATTATCTATAACTCCTGTAAAAAACTTGTCAGTATAAAAGTTATAGATAATATTAAAAATATTTATAATAAATTTAAGCGGATATGAAATCTTCTGAATTAACGAAGTTGTGAATTTTTTTCTTCTTAAACCCTTAATTCCCCTCTTCCTTGATGCCATTTTTAATGATATAAAAAATCTGTCATGCATAAATTTTCCAGGCTCTTTTCCTAGAAGTAATAATAACTTTGAACGGATTCGATATGTTTCATAATTAAGAAGTTATGGGTTTTTTTCTGTTTTCAACCCCCCCCCCCCCCCCCCACCCTTCCTGGTCCGATTTTGCCCATTAACGAACTTGACCGAGATTTTATGCCCCTTGATTTTATGTATGAGTTTGGAAGAGATTTATGCAGAATTATGAAAGTTATCGTGTCCATAAAAAAGTTATATATATATAATATATATATAAAGTTTTGAACTGGGGTGGTTTTGGATGCTAGGAGTCATGATCGGTGTAGGGCTGCCAAAATTTTTCAGAAATTCCAACATAGGGGAGAATGTAATAGTTAGTATTTCTTACGAAATCTACCTAAAAGCTAATAAGCTAAATTAATTTCTTGAAGCGATTGTTTTTCTAATATAATGTATTTATATTAGAAATACATTATAATATATTTAGATAATGTAATGTAATATAATATATTTAGATAAAATTAGCATAAATACATGTAAAAAAATGATAAGCTAAATTAGGTTCTTGAAATGATTGCTTTTCTAATACAATTTATTCATATTTATATTAAATATTAAGTATAAATATATATATAAACGATGATAAACCAAATTAAGTTCTTGAAATGATTGTTTTTCTAATGTTATTTATTCATATTTAAATAAAATATTCGGTATAAATGTATAGAAAAACTGTGATAAGTTAAATTAAGTTCTAAAAGTGATTGTTTTTCTATTAAAGTTTATTCATAGTTAGATAAAATATCAAGTATTAGAACAAATAAAAAATAGGACAAGCTAATTAACTTCTTGAAGTGATTGTTTTTCTAATGTAATTTATTCATATTTCGATAAAATTAAGAATAAATACGTTAAAATGATAAGATAAATTAAGCTTTTGAAGTGATTGTTTTTCTAATACAGTTTATTTATACTATTCAGATAAAATATTAAGGTTAAATACACGTAAAAAGGGGGATAAGTTAAATTAAGTGCTTGAAATCCTTGTAATGTACTACAATTGGAGTAATTCTTTTTCTAATAAAAGTTTTTCATATTTAGATAAAATAAGTGTAAATACGCATGAAAAGAGGATAAAGTAAATTAAGTTCTTGAAGAGATTGATTTCTAATATAATTTCTCATATTTACATAAAATAATAAGTATCAAAACAACTTAAAAAAAAATGATAAGCTAAATCAACTTCTCTAATACAAATTATTCATATTTAGATTAAAATCTAAGTATACGTACATATAAAAAAAGGTGATAAAATATATTAAATTATTGAAGTGGTTGTTTTTCTATTACAATTTATTCATATTTAGATAAAATATTAAGTGTAAATATATGTATAAATGGTAAGATAAATGAAGCTCTTGAAATGTTTGTTCTTCTAATATAATTTTTTTATAATTAAATTAATTATTAAGTATAAATATATAAAAATAATAAGCTAAATTAAGTTATTGAAGAGTTTGTTTTATAATATAATTTATTCGTATCTCGATAAAATATTAAGTATAAAAGCAGATAAATAATGATAAGATAAATTAAGTTCTTGAAGTGATTATTTTTTTTAATAAAATTTATTCATATTTAGATAATATATTATGTATAAATACGTATAAAAAAGTTGTTAAGTTAAATTAAGTACTTTTAAGTGATTGGTTCTCTAATACAATTTATAAATACTAATACAATTTATGTATTATCTAATACAATTTATATATACAATTTATATAATTCTTGAAATGTTTGCATGTCTATATTTTAATAATATTTAGATAAAATATTATGTATAAATAGATATAAAAAATGATAATCTAAATTAAGTTCTTGAAGTGATTTCTTTTTAATATAATTTTTTCATATTTAAATAAAATATTAAGTATAAATATATAAAAAATAATAAATTAAATTAAGTCCTTGAAGTAATTATTTTTCTAGTATAACTTATTCGTATTTAGATAAAATATTAAGTATAAAATGTAAAGTACAAAAACATATAATAATTGATAAAGAAAATTAAGTTGTTAAAGCGATTGTTTTTATTTTATAAATTATTCATATTTAGTATAAATAGATATAAAAAATGATAGTTAAATTAAGTTCTTGAATTGATTGTTTTTCTAATATAATTTAATATTTAGATTTAATATCTTAAGTATAAATATATATATATAAATGTGATAAGTTAAATTAAGTTTTTGAACTGATTGTTTTTCTAATATGATTTATTCATATTTATATTAAATATTAAGTATAAATATACATGAAAAATGTTAATAAGTTAAGTTCTTGAAGTGATTATTTCTCTAATACAATTTATTCGTATTTAGATTAAGTATTAAGTATAAATATGTATAATTAAAAAATAAGCTAAATTAAGTTCTTGAAGTGATTGTTTTCAAATATAATTTAGTCATATTCAGATAAAATATTATGTATGAAAACAGTTTTTATTTTTTACTTTTCTATTTAAAGAAAAGCTCTGAGTAGATTTTCTTTATAAGTGTATTTTTTTTCTTTAAATTTCCTACATAAAATAAAATTAAAAGAAATCTTTTGCATAAGTATTTCTTAGACGTTCTTTTACTTCTTTATATAACTGCAGATTTTTAATAACTTCATTTGAATTTTTTTTAATTATTCCGTTATAAACCCCCCCCCCCCCCCCCCATAAGAGATCAAAAACTTATAACGTAACAATGTGATCTATATACGGTTTTATGCATTTATTAAAATCATTTATTATTCTACATTATACATTGTGATTCCTCATGCATGGCTATACTTTTAGCCCCTTAAATTATTACTTATTTAATATTAATTTTAATCACATAATCATCTCTTATTTATTTAATTATTTATTTTTATCTGTATTTTTATTTAATATTATTCTTTTTATCTATTCTATATTTAGTAATTACCTACTTTTTTCTTTCAATATTATTTATTACTATTAATTATATTGTTTACTACATTATTATCCCACTTTAATTTTATATATTAAATAATAACTTAATCTTTAGTATATTGTTCCACTCCCTGTGGACAGATTACACCACCGCTATTTGTTCTTATTTTTCTATGTGATGAATTAGCAAATCTCTTTGCAGTGTGTGGGGCGATGCATTTTTTATTTTTAATATAGTCCCATCCTTCCTACACTTTTTTATTGCTAATGAGTTGTGTGTACTATTTTGGGGGTTTTAACTACTGCTCATAGATAATTGCTTATTTTTTGGATTTTTTTTTAAAATATATTTATTGGGTTTTAATTTGATATGTTATAAGAGGCATAATATTATTTTTTCTAGACTTAATGCTGACAATATTTGAGGAAGTAACATATCTTTGCTATGAATTATACTTATGATGCTCCTCTGATGAATCCATAAGTTATTCATAGTATTTCATATTTTATTTTCCTCTTATTGGGTTTCATTTTGTAGTATCATTTCATTTTAATTATATACTGTATTTTTCTTAGTTTTAGTTTATATATATATATATATATATATATATATATATATATATATATATATATATATATATATATATATATATATATATATATATATATATATATAACAACAATTCTTTGACCGATGTTTGAAAGAAATACCACTGTGTCGCCCGAAGCAAAATTTATTGTACATTTATAGCGTCTTAGAAAATTAATGGTTTTTGAACGGTAATTATACACTACAAAAAAATTAGTCTAATATTTTTTATGATGTCTGCAAGAACCTTTAAGGGCTACTTCACTTATGCGAAAACACACACTCGCTAAAATAAAATCTAAATAAAAAAGTATCTCTATTGAAATGTTAATCTTATGGGGCATTTTTTTTTCAAAATATCTCATTTGTATATCAGTATTTATAAACGATTTTTTTTCTTTTTTTGCATTGGGTATTTGA
This sequence comes from Maratus michaelseni, assembly GCA_963931845.1. NCBI lineage: Eukaryota > Metazoa > Arthropoda > Arachnida > Araneae > Salticidae > Maratus > Maratus michaelseni. The sequence goes on from OZ007597.1 coordinate 24,856,509, forward strand.
GGTCAATCGCTACAATCGCCGTTTTTTACTCTTTACTTTTTTTTTTTTTTTTTTTGCATTGGGTATTAGAGGTCAATCTTTACTCTCTACAATCACCGTTTTTTACTTTTGCCCTTTTTTTTTTTTTTTTTTTTTTTTTGCATTGGGTATTTGAGGTTGATCTCTACAATCGCCATTTTTTACCTTTTTCCATTTAGTTTGCTTTTTTAATACTTTCCAACCTAGTTGAAAAGTGTTTATGACTTCGGTTTGTCTGGCCGTCTGGCCGTCTGCCGTCTGCCGTCTGCCGTCTGTCCGTGCTCTAACTCCCGTAAATATGCTCGGATTGCCCTGCAATTTTTATATGTTATAATCGTTATCTATAGCATGTTCCCTATTTCAACGGAAGTGTGTAGCACTTATAGTTTTTTTACAGGGACACTCAAAAGAATTCCGTTACATGGCGGTCTATGGGGAAAAATCATTTGCGGTTTATTTAAATAATGTTTCACTATTTTAAACGCATTGAAATTTATATATATCACTAAGGTGCATTAGAAGAAGCTTAATATGGAATAGGGTGTGCATAGCACTTATACTTACTTTACAGGGACAGTCAAAAGAATTCCGTTACATTACGTCTATGGAGAAAAATCGTCTGCGGTTTATTTAAATAATGTTTTACTATTTTAAACGCATTGAAATTTATATAAGGTTCATTACAAGAGACTTACTACAGAATATTATGTGTATAGCAGTCATCGTTCATTTACAGGGACACACAAAAGAATTCCGTTACATGGCGGTCTATGGGGAAAAATCATTTGCGGTTTATTTAAATAATGTTTCACTATTTTAAACGCATTGAAATTTATATATATCACTAAGGTGCATTAGAAGAAGCTTAATATGGAATAGGGTGTGCATAGCACTTATACTTACTTTACAGGGACAGTCAAAAGAATTCCGTTACATTACGTCTATGGAGAAAAATCGTCTGCGGTTTATTTAAATAATGTTTTACTATTTTAAACGCATTGAAATTTATATAAGGTTCATTACAAGAGACTTACTACAGAATATTGTGTGTATAGCAGTCATCGTTCATTTACAGGGACACACAAAAGAATTCTCTACTGTATGTTTACAATAATTCCTGCAAGTGCGTTTTAAGTTACTGAATGCGATTTTAATTTTAAATCGCTTTTTGTATATTACGTGGTGTGTATAAATTCTGTAGATCCTATACAGGGAAGCACAAAAGTTCAGGAACACATTTCCGTATTATTTAACTCCAGACGGAGAATTTTAAACTGTGCTACGTGTTTCCTAACTGAACTAAAATTTAGCATCCTATGTAGTATATATACAAATCTATAGATCCTATACAGGGCTGAATAAAAGTATTCGGATTACTTAGATGTTATCTTTTAGCTTATTAAAGAGTATGATTCGTAAAATTATTTTGGAAGCGTTGGGAAGTGTTACATAATCTATGCTTGACGCATGATTTTTCGTTCTTGTTTATTTATGAGGATACTTTTACTTTAGAAACCGGTTCTGGAAATGAAAGTGATTAAAAAACAAAACAAAAAAACAACAGCAACAACAACAAAAACGCATACAAAATCGAAAATAAATAAATAAGTAAGTAAATAATTACTTTTAACGGAATTAATTGAAACCGGTTCTGAAAATGAAAGTGATTAAAAAACAAAACAAAAAACAACAAACACGCATACGAAATCGTAAATAAATAAATAAGTAAATAAATAATTAAATAATAATCGTTTAAAATATTGAAGTGCAAAAGAGATATTTTAAAAGAAATGTCTCATAGGATTAACATTACAGAGCGGGTGGAACCGCGTGGGTGAAGTGTAGCCCCTTAAGGCTCTGCATCAGTAAATTTTTCTTTGGGATTTCTGTCCTGAACCAGCTTCTTCATTCCCCCTTTCTAAACACGCCCATCTCTTTCTTCGGCTGTCAACGCAGTAAGGGGTAGAAACAGGGGTTCTAGAATCCAGGAAGGGCTGTAAATAGCTTGTGGTCAGCGCCATTCCCATCTCGTAGGGGATAGATTTACCGGTTCAACGCATAAAATGCTTATCCCAAAACCAATGCCACTGTTGGTCATTTAGAACTTTGTTGTTTTGCTATAATTGTTTTATAAAACAATTTCCAATAAATCTTTTCCAAATTTCCAATAAATCTTTTATTTGATTATGTATTTCTTTTATTATCATAAATATAAAATATGTAAATACAAAAAATATGTAAGACGAAAAAAATTACACAGGAATGATTTACCGTACATACTCCTGTATAGGTCGACTCGTGTATAAGTCGACCCCCTAATTCTTACACAAAATTTTGAGAAAAAAAAATAATTTTGGTGTATAAGTCGAACTACATATTTGGTAGTATGCTGAAAAATGATTTGTAATCGAGGATAAAAAAAATATTAATAAATTTTCATTAAATTAGTAAACATTTTTTACGTTTCTAATCAGATTTTTTTTTTTTTTTTTTTAATTCAATGTTTTAAAACTGAAGAAGCTTAAACTGTTTTGAATTCTATTCACATCAATTTAATGATACTTAAAACGAAAAAAAATCTTTGAAAAATATATTCAAGCCTTATTTATAAAGGTAAACAACTTCTTAGAACTGCTAAAATATACATCTTTGTATTGTAGGACTTTTAGGAGAGAAATCTAGAAGCATTTTCAAGTTGAACTCTTTTTAAAAAGGGGGTTAAAATGCTGAAAGGAATGCCCCTGTATTGAAGGGAATTCTATCCCAAGAGAAAATGGGTGTAAAACAATTGTTGAGTTTTTTTTAATCAATCACAGGGAAATGACCATTGTCCGCTTTTTGCTTTCTCTCTAACCTAATATTTCACACTTCTTCCGGAGTGTGACATATTTTTTTTTTTTTTTTTTTTACTAACTCGCATATAAGTCGACCCCCCCCCCCTTTTCAACTCCCAAATTTTGTCTAAAATTCTTCAAATTATACATGAGTATATACGGTATGTATAAAGCCTAAAATATATTTATTTCCGTATAACTAAATACACTATTTCAAATTTATACTGCAGCATCAAGCGACTGTAATACCAAGAAAATTGTCACTGAATATACTATAAGCATAACATAGATTTTTACATCGATGGGGCAAAGAATAACAATAGTCATGTCATAATTATGAAAGTATAAGTTAGAATATAACATATAGCTACAGTAACATATAAATATAATAAATTATATTAAATTATTGTAAAATATTTATAATTAAAAACATATTATAAATAATTTATAACCTGATAACCTCTTTATTCAAAACATATTTTTTACTATGCTTCTGTATTTTTTATATTTATTTTAAACGATATTTAATTTAAACGTCAATAAAAATGGCACCAATCTTTAAAGTTTTTAGTTGTTGATATTTTTTGTACTTTTTAATGAAGTGAATACTGTACAGTAAATATTAAACCAATTTATGAATCAGTTTTAAATGAAGTCTTCAAAATTAGAAAAAAAGGTATTAGATATTTTGTCAGTTGATTTAATCTTCACTATATCAGTTTCTGTTTTTATGAAAAATTACAAAGGTGATTAGAAACTGAAAACTGCAATACATTTATTGACATAACAGATTAAATGTCGTTTAAAAGACATATTTTTTTTCTCAAAATCCATTAAATCAACTGTCAATTTGAATAATGAAAACAGATGTAAAAAATTCTCTCCTGGATAAATTCTTAGAAAAGTTAATGAACATATTTTAACTTTTTTTGTTTATTGATTTTTATTTGCTTCACCTTATTTTAATTTTATACATATGTTGTTTATCCAAATTTTACCCGATGCACAAATAGTCAAATTATGAAACAGCCTTTATTTATTATTACATAAAAAGAGACGCAGTATAGGCTAATATCAAAATAGTGCATATTAAAAATTTTAAACAATTCAGAAAGACAAGTTCATGATACGCATAATATTCGAATTAAATATTTTGCATCAAAAATGCATTGCATCAAATCCCCCATAAAAAAGTATCACTATACCAGAAATACCATAGAGAGAGAGAGGGAGGAGGGGGGGGGGGAGAGAAAGGGGAAGGGGGAGAGAGAGAGTTACATGAAAAAATATTCTAGTTGCAAATAAATAGCATATTGAATGAATCCCTATTCATTATGAATATTTCTAATTTATTCTTCAGAAATGTTTATACATTTTAAAACTTTTTAGTGAAATATTCAAATGGATTCCAGAACAGTAAGATTAAACTATTCGAAATACGTGAGTAATATTTCAAAAAGTACTCTTAATAAGCAAACAAAATTTCATTTAAACTGTAAATGACATAACGATTTTTTTTGCGGGGGGGGGGGGGGGGCTCTTACGAGCTACAAATCCCCGTCCAGACCCCACAGATTCTAAATACGTACTAATTTGTTTTGTTTTAAAAGTATCACCCGATTACATAAGATTGAATGACCAGTGGTGATCTTCTGTAATCGGGTTGCCATTCATTTCCATTTAACTGAAGATTTTTCGGTTCTCAAGACTGCATTCATCACGGTCATGACAGTATTGACGCCTTATTTCGTGACTGATTAAGTAAGTTCTATCACACATTTAAAAATCAGCAAAATTGAAAATAAAACATGTCGCTGCCTCCGGACTTTTATAATAACGTCTAGAAGAAAAGTTTTATTTTCAGACGCTATAACAAAATCATTTTAAATGACATAATTTTTCTTATTTAATGCATTTCGCTTGTAATAATTTACTTATTTTAAAGTTTTTTTCTTTTTTCTCTCGTTTATTATTCACGAGTATTAATTTAATGTTACTCAGTTGAAAGTGTTTGGCAATATTATTATTTGGGCTTTTTAAATATAGCGTAATTTTCTCCATTTAATGCTTTTCACATGTAATAATTTAATTATTTTAAAGTTTTCTCGTATTGCATACATTTTTAAACAGACAAAATATTTGTAAATAGCAATTACATGTAAGTAAATATGAATATGAGGAAAAACTTGAACTTATATGAACAAATCTACTACTTATCACATTTATATATAACTAACAGATCAAATAAAAAACTATCTTAATAATTTAACAGTAAAATATTGCTAATTAGTAGTAGGATAATAATTTAAAACATTTTATGAAATTCTATTGAATAACAAAAATCTCATAAAGCAAAATTATATAATTAACTATTTATTATTATTAATTGTTATTTTTTTAAAAGAAAGAAAAACAAAATTTTTTTAAATATTAATTTTTTTTTAACTTTTCAAAAAAAAAACCTTATGTTTATTTTAACTTTAAAAAAAAAAAAAAACCCCCAAAATCCGGGTTTTTGCTATAACTCTGCCAGTAGGCGATTAAATTTTGAAATAAGACTTTGGCTTTTAAAAAATATTTAGTTTAAGAAAAAAGTTTTTGAAAGTAGGGGGTGGCTGTACATTTCTTTATAGTGAAAATGAGGGGGTCAGGGTAAAAAAGTGCCAAGCCACAGTTTTTGCTGAAACAAATCTAACACTGTAATCTGTTGCCTAATATTGTAAATTACAAAATCTAACATATATTTTTTTTTTCTAATGTCACTTGATGGCAGCCTTATGTGACAGGTTTCGTTTTTGCCCCAGATGTTTATGCCCCCAATGAAGATAGCTAATTTACAAAAAACGTAATAGTAATATCATGAAAGTAATGCCATATTGTTACTCAGAATATCTCAAATGTTACTAAGACTTTGGCGAAGAAACTTTATGTTATATATCTTGATTTGAGTATTTCATCAAATTTTCAAATTGAAATATCTCAGAAGTTCACAAATGTGGCTTGGCACCCTCTTGCCTGGATATCCTCAAATAAATTTCGAAAGTGTTACATAGGTAATCATGCTTTTAAATTTCATCATAATTTAATATATAATTTTGCGATCTGTGAGGAGAAGCCGGTTGAACGAAATCCAGGAAAGAGCAAGAGTTTAAAATTGGTGTGTCTGTGGGAAAAAAAAAAAAAAACGTATTAAAAGTACCATGTCATAAATTATTAAATAGCCCGTAGCAGAGTCCTGCATCGGGTCGGGTAAGTAGACCCGCGGTTCGGTCGAATTGACGCTAATTTGTGTCGTTTCGGATCGGTTTGGGGTTGACTTTAAATGTTTCGGGTTCAAGTCTAGTTGATCCTATTTTTCAATATATATATATATATATATATATATATATATATATATATATATATATATATATATATATATATATATATATATATATATATATTCCCAAATGAAAAATAGCCCCACCAGTGGCTGAGAGGTTCTGCTCTCGAAGCTGGTAGACGGGAGGTGCTGTGTTCGATCCCAATCGCGCCCGTCGGCCTAATCGTTCGGAGTTTTCGTGGTTTTCTTCGAGCCGTGGATTTATCCATGCGTAAATACGGGTTAGGTTCCCTTAGAAAGACCCCCACGAAGGGCACTCTCCCCGGGCCTATATCCCAAGTGTAGATAATTGGCCGTCAATAATCAACCCAACCCAACCCAAATGAAAAATACTAAGTAGAATATTAATGAGTGTATATATGTCTATTTTTATACAAATAGGATAATATTGATATTAGAGGCATAACTTCAGACTACTTTTCCATTACTGTATTCCAATGTGTATTAATTTTCTTTCACTTCCGGCTCGGATCGGATAAGTTTCGGGTCAAATTGTGTTGAGTTTTGGGTTGATGATTTTTTTTTTTTTTGGTTGGGTTGGGGTTGACTTGCAGAGGTCAGATGTCCAGACACAACCCTACTCGCGGTGTACTCTAGCCTGTAACTCATAATTGTATTTTTTTCTTTTCTCATTAAAAAATATTCTTGTTATAAATTTTCATTATTTTATTATTAGTTAAAACATGTTTTAACGAAATGTGAGTGTACTATGCCAGAAACCGCTTCAAAAACCTTTCGAATGATACCCCATCGTAATTTGTGTATAACTGCAATTTGTGTATAACTAAATATGCTATTTCAAATTTATGCTGCAGCATCAAGCGACAGTATACCAAGAAAATTGACACTGAATATATAACCAACATAGATTTTTACATCAATGTGGCAGAGAATTATAATAATCATGTCATAATTGGGAAGTATAAATTATAATATAACATACAAATATAATAAATAATAATTTATATTAAATTATTGTAAAATATTTATAATTATAAATATATTATAAATAATTTATAATCTGATAAACCCTTTATTCAAACATATTTTTTACTATGCAAGATACCTTCTCTCTGTACTTTTATCTTTATTTTAAAAAGATATTTAATTTATTACGTCAATTAAAATGTTGCCGATCTTTAAAGTTTCCAGTTGAGATTTTTTATACTTTTTAATAAAGAAGGGAATCCTATACAATAAAGATTAAACTTATATATGAATCAGTTTTAAATAAAGCCCTCGCGAAAAAAGAAAATATATATATATATATATATCTTAGTTTGTCAAAATAATTTGATCTTCACTATATCAGACTCTGTTCTGTATTAACAATTACAAGCATACTGAAAGCCCATGCGTTTCCAATATCTCACCCTTCTCCCGACCTGTGTGATGTCAAAGGTCAACTGTGGTCCTCCTCCTGCCTTGATTTATTGCTTAGTGGGGGGATGAAATTTTCAACAATTTCCAGCTTATTTGTCGATTATCTAGAGTTTAAATAAACTTAAACGATTTTTTTTTTATTTATATGAATAGATGAGACCATGCACTTTATTTCAGTGTTTTCCAGTTTTTAAAACTCCAAATAGTTTTGGAGTTATTTAGTTTTATTCACATCTCGCTGACTTCTTAAGACTTTAGCAATAAATTAAAAAAATATATATGTAATTTAGAAATATTTTGTCCACACAGAAAGTAAGAGACATCCTTTAAGAAGAGGATACTAAAAAAATAAGTCAAAAATATTAATTTCCTAATGAGATTTTCGACAAAAACGAATGGAATCCGCGACCATTGGTTTAACATGGCAGGGGGAAATTTCAAATCTTACTGATGCAGAGCCTTAAGAGAAGAACCATTCAGGAATATCAGAAAGCAAAAGATTTGTGAAAGTAACAAAAACACCTTTTCGAATTTCACATGCAATATAGGATCACTTTTATTTCAAAAATATTTCTGTAAATTTCGCAAACTTATTGTTGTGTAAGATTTATGATTGGCCTCTTGCCATCTCTCTCTCCCCCCCCCCCCCCCCCTCAAAGTACCGGAAAGATTTCAGAAGTCCTATGTAATGAAGTCGTTACAATGAATCTTCGTAAGTATATTTGCTACATTAAGATATTTTTGTGCAATCTTTTAAAGCGCATGACTGTAATTCATACATTTTGTTGAAAATTACTTTCATAAGCTTTTGCAATCATTTGTTAATAATTTGTTTTTTCTCAAAAGGAATCTTGAATTATTTCTATTAATTTTGTATTTTGTGAGCATATTACCTTAAAATAAGTAAAAAGAAGTGTTTATTTTCTTCTCTTCAGCATAAAGGGGGACATTCTCGGATAAATATCTTTTAGAAATGACTTTTTCTTCTTTCACTTTTCTATATTAAAAAATAATTTAAAAAAAAAAACTTGGATAAATTTTCTTTATATATATTTTTCATTTTGTTATATATATATATATATTTAAAAATGAAAACACATGTGAAAAACAATTGTAACATTTTTGTGGAATATAATAATAATACTTTTTTTTTTTTTTTTTTTTTTTTTTTTGAGCATGTACCTTTTTTTAGCCCTTACTCAAACTACTTTAATAATGAATTCCAATATTCTAAAAGCACTTATATATTTTGCAGTTTAAAGTTTTGAAATTATTTTACTTTTAAAAATATTTAAAAAAATACAACATTTGTGTCCCGCATAGAAATTTTGTAATTAACAATTAAAGTGGAAAAAAAAAACAATAAAAATAAATAAATAAAAAACTAACTGTTATGTAAATAAACAGACCATTAGAAAATTATGAGATTTGCAAACAATATTGATTTGAATGCCTTGAATAGAAATCTTCAGTAATGCAATTTCTTAAAATAATTTGTTGGATTAAGATAATAAATAATAAATTTCTGTTCTTGAAAAAAGTTTCTTTCTTTTTTTCTTTTTTTTTTCTTTCTTCTTTTTTTTTTTTTTTTTTTTTTTAACGCACTTTAAAAATTCGAAACAATTATACCCTTTTACTTACCCATCATACGTAGTATAGAGTAAATCTTACAATCGTTTTGAAAAACGAAAATTTTAATCAAGTATAAGACATAATAAAAAGTAATGTAATTGACACTGAAGGAATTATACTTAAAAGGATGAAAAATCAAAAATTGGAAAAGCAAAATTGGAAAACTATGAATATCTTATAGAATCTTCAGAAGGGCTTTATAAGAATATTCATAGTAAATGTATGTTATTTCATCAAATATTGTCAGCATTATGCCTAAAATCGACAATATTAGACCCCTAATAACATATATATATAGGAAACAAGAAAATTAATAACCGACATGATGTTCAAATAACAAAATAAATAAATAAATATGCAACTGAAATAGAAATTAGATAAATAAACAATTTTTCAACTGAAATAGTAATTAGATCATAAAATAATGTTCAAGACTTACCAAAAAAGACAAATTTGACTGTAGATGGAAAATGATTGTAAGTACGTGATAAACAGCCAGACACCAACTCAACAATGGCTGCGCAAACATTGCTGAGAAGAATGATAATATAAAATAAATTATGTAGTGCTGCTATCTATCCAAGAAAATTATAAGTAAAAGCTGAAATTGTAGACAGGTTAAATAATAATGCTAGTGCTGCCATCTATTATGCTTGAAGATAAAATGAAATCAAAAGAAAGAAAAAAATATTGACAAAGCAAATAATATTTGAAATGTATATCTATCTATCTATATATATATACAATGAAATCACGTGTGAAAAACAAAGAATGAGTTATTATCAAAATCAATAGAAAGTATACTCCAAGCATTGAACTTAATAAAAGGGAAAATCAAAAAATGAAATACTATGAATATCTTATGGAATCTTCAAAGGAACTTCATAAGAATAATTCATAGTAAATATATGTTATTTTATCAAATATTGCCAGCATTATGCATAAAATTGGCAGTATTAAGCTCCTTATTAACATATATAAGAAACAAAATAAAATAAAAACCCTACAAGAGATTTAAATAAATAAATAAATAAATAAACCATTAGTCACAACAGTAGAAATTAGATCATAAAGCAATGTACAAAACTCACAAAAATAAGAGTAAAGATGAGTAAAGATGATTGAACAGGATTAGAAGTGCTTTGAAATTACTGCTACACTTCATTTCACCAAGAAACACAAAAGGCTTAAAACGTTTATTCATTGCATTTAAATATATGATGAAAGAAAAATAAAAATGTTTGGAGCTGCCATCTACCACTAATAAATAAACGGAAAAGCTGAAACTACAGACTGTAGTGAAAGCATAAATCTGGTGCTGCCAGCTATTGGGAGAAACTGGAACTACAAACAGCTTCGGCATAAAATAAATTTTAAACAAAGTAGTAATTAATGTAAATAAAATTTAGAAAGTGATGAAAACTAAAGGATGTAAATAAAATTTAGATAGTTATAAAAATGAAATGGGAAGATGGTAGTAAACAATAATTAGCAATGCCTGAGGAGACAGCGTGTGAATAAAATTATGAATGTATTATTTATGGTGCGTAAATAATTTTGTTCAATGCATGAAACCCGCTTTTTAAAAAAATAAAATTTTGTATTTTTTAGCAGTGAACCAGTTGATTGTCTCAAGGTGATTCCCATTTTCAAGCAACTCCACTTTCTGTGTATGAGTGTTTGTGCATCACATCTTAAAGGAGCCATGTAAAAAAAAAACTATAAAAGTAGCAAAAATGCACTGTAAAATGAAAGAGAAGCAGAGGCTATCACCACCAACTTCATCAGCCAATCCGAAATTAGTAAGATATCCAGTGAAGGTCAGCTTGCGTTAAGCAGCCAATCAAATTTACTAGATTATTATTTTTTTTAACACAATTATTTCAAATTGGTAAAGTAATCATACAAGTTGTAAATTTCCAACTGGACGAAAAATGTCCGGGCCAGGATTCGAACCTGGGATCGCATGGCTGAAGCCGCCACGCTCTACCACTGAGCTATCCCGGTCGAATCCGGAGGGCATGATTCATCCAGTTAACCTTATTGATCAAAGCATCTGGTCTGATATTTTAATCAGCTCAACAGAAAAGATCGCAGGTAATGGAACTCCAGTAAACGCTGGAAACGTGAATGCACTAGATTATTATTTTTTTTAACACAATTATTTCAAATTGGTAAAGTTACAACTTGTATGATTACTTTACCAATTTGAAATAATTGTGTTAAAAAAAAATAATCTAGTGCATTCACGTTTCCAGCGTTTACTGGAGTTCCATTACCTGCGATCTTTTCTGTTGAGCTGATTAAAATATGAGACCAGATGCTTTGATCAATAAGGTTAACTGGATGAATCATGCCCTCCGGATTCGACCGGGATAGCTCAGTGGTAGAGCGTGGCGGTTCAGCCAAGCGATCCCAGGTTCGAATCCTGGCCCGGACATTTTTCGTCCAGTTGGAAATTTACAACTTGTACAATCAAATTTAACTTGCAATTCCAGAGTCGAATGAGTAGGAAAAAAGTAGTAGGCTGAAGCGCAAGATATTAAAATAGAATAATTTTGTAGAAAAATAAGTAAATAGATGATGTGAAAAGATGTTTAACTGTTTCTAAAGGAGAATTGTTCGCTATAAAGACAAAGTGAAGCAGGAAGAGTGCAAGTCTACCCCAGTTTTTTAAAAAAGGCAGTTTTCATTGCCACACATTTAAATATAGTTAAATTAAGGTTAGTATATGTATGCAAGGGAATACATTATTATTATTATTATTATTAAATATGAAAGATAAATTAAATAAATAAATAAATAAAAAGTATTAGCACCAGAGGACTACTCCGGCAAAATGGTAGTGTACCGAGGTCTTTTGCGTTTGATAGGACTATGAACATCGTAATCAGGTAATTCATGTACAATCTCGTTGGGGACTTTATACAAATTACTGTAGATTTTTTTTAGAGGAATTTAATGCGGTTAGCCAATATCTAGAGCTGTTACGGATTATACGAAGAGTTTTATTGTGAGAGCGAGAGAGGAAGTCCATGTTAGTTTTGCAAGCGAAGCCCCAAATGGGACATCCGTAAGTAGCAACGTAGTATGTATGCGTTATAAATGAGCATTTTATTATGAAGAGAAAATGAAGAGCTACGTAAGAGAGGTGGAAGTGATTTAGTGATGCCGGCGACTTTAGCACGTATAGTAATGATCTGTTTTGGATAATGAAAAATACCTGGGGGTTCTCATTGATAAACGCCTCACCTTTTTTAGCAGTCGCGTCTCATCCCTCCTTAATAGCATTTTGATTATATATATATTTTATTTATTTTTTTTGGGGGGGAGGGGGAGAAATTTTGCTATTTTGTGATTTTTTGTTAACATTTTTTTATATATAATTTTTTTTAAATTTTTTCACCAATATATATATTGAGCACATTTCTTTTAAAATTTTTCTGTTTTTAATTTTTCCCTTTTTTACATCACAAAGATTTTGGATAGATTCCTTTTAGAATTTTTTTTTTCTATTTTAGGGGGAAATTTCTTAAGAAAAATATCTTTTCTCTTTCACTTTTTCTACGTTAAAAAAACGTAAAAGAAAAAGACTTGTGTAGATTTCTTTCAGAAATTGTCTGTTTTTTAAAGTGTCCTTTTTAACATAAAGAAATCTTGTGTAGATTTGCATTACTATCAATTCAAATTTTAAATATAAAAAGTTTCAATAACTCATGGGATCATTTGCCTGTTTAATAAGGGGACAAGTTTTTTTAGTTATCTTTTTTCTTAAATAAATAAATAAAAATAAATAAATAAATAAAAATAACTATACATAAATAAATAAATAAAAAATAATTACAATAAATAAAATAATTAATTAATTAAATAAAAATAAACAAATAATAATAATAATAATAATATATTACTTCAATGCAACCAATTTTCTGTTGTAAAGCTCATTACCTCAAAATACATTAGATTTTTTTTATTTGATTTTTTTTCAGCTATCTACATTAAAAAAAATCTTGGGCAGATTTATTTCAAACAACAAATTCAAATAATAAATATAAAATGTTTCAGAACATTAATAGTTTTTGTTTCAACCGATATATGATTATTGGTTAATAGAAACAAAAAAAAAAAAAAAAAAAAAGAAGAAGAAGAAAGAAAATTGTTATAACTTAATGAATCTTTAACAGACAAGGTAAAAAATAAAATTAATAATATTATAAAATTTAAATTAATTAATAAATCAAACCGCCTATTCATCCTATGATTACATCAGCATGTGTTGTACTATTAGTGTTTCCCCGTCCGTAACTAAAACTTTAAGTCCGTTTATCTTAGAATGAATATTTACATAATTTGGAACGTTTAAAAGGATATGTATCTAAACTTTCTCGTAATATATGTGCATGAAATTTTGTACAAAATTTTGATGTTATTGTGTTTAATAAACTGACTGCAGAATTTTTAATTTCACATGAAAAATTTAAAAATATATTCTGCGAAGAGATAAAAAATCCTCTTCTTTCCCCGTTTTTAAATTTAGTATAAATTTTGTAAGTAATATTTTTTTAATCATGAGAACAAATTTACAAGAAAGCTTATTATTTTCTACACACAAAAGTTAAAAAAAAGTAGTGAAATCGGACAAGTAATCTATGAGTTATATCAGCAATTAGATAAATTTAAGATTTAAATTTTAAAATATCAAAGTTTTTAAAGTCTTTTTATCTGATAAGTAATCGCTGTAGAAAGACACAATTCAAGGAAAAATTCATTAAAAATGCCTATAAATAAAGAAAATAATATTTTGACCCCCCCCCCCCTTATCAGACATCTTAAATTATTTGATAAAAAAAAGAAAGAAAAAGAATAATCTGCGACTTGAAAAATAATAATAATAATAATAATAATAATAATTAAAAATAAAAAAACAATCGTAACATTTTTGTGGAAAATATAATACTTTTTTTTTGTTTTTTTGAGCATGTACCTTTTTTCAGCACCAAATCAAACTACTTTAATAATGAATTCCAATATTCTAAAAGCACTTATATATTTTGCAGTTTAAAGATTTTAAATTATTTTACTTTTAAAAATATTTAAAAAAATACAACATTTGTGTCCCGCATAAAAATTTTGTAATTAACAATTAAAGTGAAAAAAAAAAACAATGAAAATAAATAAATAAAAAACTAAATTTTATGTAAATAAACAGAACATTAGAAAATTATGAGATTTGCAAACAATATTGATTTGAATGCCTTGAATAGAAATCTTCAGTAATGCAATTTCTTTAAATAATTTGTTGGATTAAGATAATAAATAATAATTAAGATAATAAATTTCTGTTCTTAAAAAAAAGTTTCATTCTTTTTTTTTTTTTTTTTTTTATTTATTTATTTAACGCACGTTAAAAATTCGAAACAATTATACGCTTTTACTTACCCATCATACGTAGTATAGGGTAAATATTATAATCGATTTGAAAATTGAAAAGACAATTTTTAACAGATTTACACGTTTCAGACACTGGAGATTCTGAAAAACATATTTTTGAAAAAAAAAAAAAAAAAAAAAAAAAAAAAAAAAAAAAAACTTTTGCCGTCCGTCTGTCTGTGTATCTGTGTGTGTGTCTGCAAACGCTCTATCTCCCGAACAAATTGAGATAGAGACTTGAAATTTGGTATGTACTTAGTATGTAATAATGGGAAGAAGCTTATTGAATTTCAGTAACCTCGATTATTCGGAACTATTTTTTTCGGACTCACAAAATATTCGTTATGATAAAAGGTAAATAAAAATTTTCGAAATTATTTATTTTAAGGAGTGAATATGAAAACAATAATAATAATTAAAAAAAAAAAACATAAATTTTACATAAAGAATGAAGTCGATCGGATCATTAGTTGCCGAGGTATTTGCAATCCTATTTTCCACACTCTCCGATTTTTTATCACCCTGTATTTCATTCAAATTTCAATTGGAAATGAGACGCGTAATTCGACGCAGTAAACTGTTAATTAATATGTTTATCAATTTTGGAGTTATAAGGATGTTTCTTTTGCGCAATTCAGTAATAGAGCATTTAAAGATTATGACGTCATCAAGCCACGATTTTATTCGAATTGTAATGCATTTTATAAATAGTTTACACATGTTTTATTTTCATATTTTATATTATGCGTATCCATGATGGGTAAGTATTACGCTGGCCCCCAACGACTAGTTTACAATACTAAGACTGATATAAAAATTTAAAATATTCTGTTAACGTTAAAATTTTTATTTTCATATAATAGAATTAATAAGCTCACATGGAAAGATTTCATATGTAAGCTTGTAAAGCTCATTTTAAAACTAAATAAAATAAAGTTAATTTTTATATTGTTTTCTGTATTCTATTTTATTAAAAAAAGAAAAAAAAAAGCATTTAGATTAATATGCATTTTTAATTACCATACAAAATAATAATAAATGAGACAAAAATATAATAGATTCGACAAAAACAACTATTAAGTTTGTAGAGCTTAGTTTAAAAAAAAAAAAAAAAAAAAAAAAAAAAAAAAAAAAAAATCACATTTCCTCAAAAAGTAAAATCCTTAAGAGTCTGCTACTTCAGTCAGGTGAAAACACCCGCTCGCTAATGTTAATCATATGGGGGGAAATAATTTACGAAATCTCGTTCGCATTTCAATATTTTTAAATGATTTTTTTTTTTCATTGAATAGCTGAGGTCCATCTCTATGCACGCACTTTTGTACTTTTTCGATTTTTGATGCAGTTTTTTTTTTTTTTTTTTTTTTTTTTTGAGGATACTTTCACGTTTGAAACCGGTTCCGAAAGTGAAAGCATCTTAATTAAAAAAAACTTTTAATCAAAATCGAAAAAGTACAAAGAAGCGTGCACATAGAAATTGACCTCAGCTGTCCAATGAAAAAAAAAAAAAACTTATATTGAAATGCGAGCGAGATATCGTAAATTATTTCCTCCCATAGGATTAACATTAGCGAGCGTGTGTTTTCGCCTGACTGAAGTAGCCTCTTTAGGCTGTTAGTCAGTCATCTTCCGAATTCCCCTCGCTAATGTTAATCCTATGGGCGTAGGATGCTTTCGTATATTTTAAATATCTCCTCGGGAAATTAATATTTTAAACTTCTGTTTTCTGGGTACTGTTCTTAAAGAATTTCTCTTTTTCTTCTTGGTAATGAAAATATTTTTGAAATGTATGTTTAATTTAATATTTCATGTTTTAAAAGCTGGCGAACTGTGTGTAAGATTTTAACATTCACATAAAATTAAGTATATATTTTAGAAATATTTTGACACCTGAAGGAAAAAAAAACACCCTTCAAGAAAAGCACACAGGAAACGGAAGTTAAAAATATTAATTTTCTGATGATATATTTTAAATATGCGAATGCATCCTATGCTCATAGTATTAACATTAGTGAAAGGAATCGGGGAGTTAGTCACTAACAGCATTAAAATGAAAATATAAATATTCACTATACATTAAATATTCATTATATATTATATATTAAAATGAAAATATAAACATCTGTAATATTTTCTGACGAAGTTTAGAAAATGCCCTATAGTTTGAACGAAATTTAATAAATATCCATAAAAATAATTTTATAAAAAAGGTAGTATTTAGCAGAAGTTTAGATTAAATATACGATAATTTTAGATGGGTGAAAAGGCCTTTTTACTATATCCATCTCTCTCTCTCTCTCTCTCTCTTTTTTTTTTTTTTTTTTTTTTTTTGTGTGTGTGTGTGTGTGGACGGTTGTTATGGTGCATTTCATAAAGTTAAGAAACAAATTTTTAGTAATATATATGTTACGGTCAATATGATAAATCCGGTCGGTTACTATTAAAAATGACCAGATTTATCATATTGACCGTAACATATATATATATATATATCTTTATTTAATAATTTTTTTGACATATTTTATTTATTTTTTCTTAAACTAATTATTATTGTTATTATTTTTTCCTCCCCGAAATCTGGTTCTTACAGTTAAAGAGTTACTTGTAAGAAAAGTATGGGCGAAAAATTTTACAAAAAGTTCAAAATTGTAGGAGAGGTCGCGTTTAAATGTTATTTAATTTATTTTGCTTACATATTTCAACTATTACCGTAAAAATAGAATAAGTATATATATATATATATATATATATATATATATATATGTATATATTAATCAATTTCCTTCATGAATTCATTTAATGCTATGCCAAAAAGGTATTTTAGATGCATACATTCCTTAGACTTTCTAATGAATATGGCATCCCATATTTGAGATTATAAATCTTTGCCCTTTTATTAATATTATTATTATTATTAAAAATATTTTGCGGTTAATCACAGAATTTGTAATATTTTTCTGTGATTAAATAAGGCGAAAAATCCCAATTCTAAAATTGTGGTAGGTACTACGGCATGTACCGTGGGTGGTATAAAATATTCAAATAGAATAAATTTGTTCAATGGGTATCAAATTCCCTCCAATTTATTTTTTCTTTCTTTCTTTCTTTTTTTTTGTTTAAAGCTGTTGATTAATGAGATATCAAATTCTCCTCGTTAATTTTAAACCTATGGGTATGTATTTTAAAAATATCTCCTTAGAAAATTAATATTTTCAATTTCTTTTTCTGTGTACTTTTCTTAAAGAATGTCTCTTTTTTCTTTATTGTCAAAATGTTTCTAAAATATACACTTTATTTTATGTGAAATGTTAAAATCTTACTCAAAATTCGTCTGCTAAATACAAAATAATTTAACAACAAAGGAAAAAAATAACGAAAAATCATGCGTCAGGCATAGATTATGGAACACTTTCCAACACAGCCAGAAACTGTAACGAAACTTCACTGTTAAATAAGGTGAAAGAAAATATGTAAGTAAACAGTTTAGAAAAAATATAACACATTGAAAAACACAGTTTTTGAAATTACCTTCCAGTGTCAAAAATGTAGTTGAATTATTTTGTGCAGCCCTGTATATGATCAATAGATGTGGATATATAGTATGATAAAATTGACTTCATTTAGAATATTCACATTTAGAAATTTTCACCAATAGATGGAAATGCACTCGAATCTTTTGTACAACCCTGTATATTATCTGCAGACTTTTGTACACACCACATATTAAGCTAAAAGGCAACTTAAAACTTACTCGCAACAATTACCAACCGTAAACGACAATGTATATTTTTCTTTGAGTAGCCCTGTACAGTGGGTGATCGGTTAACGAACTGTTCGGTTTACGAACAGATCGGTTAACGAACACTTTCGAGAGAGAATTTTATGTTCGGATAACGAACACATGTTCGGTTAACGAACACCTAACAAAACAAAGCCAAGAAGAAGCAATGCTGTGTTTCAGATTTGCAGAGACGTATTTAATTGCATCTACTATTATCGACATTTTAACAGTTGTATACTTATGGCCTAATTTATTCAAGGGCACCTGGGAATTCAGGACCTATATTTTAGGGCCCTCAGATTAGAATGAAGAATACAAAAACATTAATTTTTATACTTTGTGTCCCTTTTTAAAGAAGTATTTTTAATTGCAAGTTAATTATTTTAACTGAAATTTAGTTCCTAAATTATTAACAGGCTCTAGGCTCCACTGGAGCTTTATCGGGCTATGCAGTAAACACAATCTTTTAGAGAACTAATGAAGTTTTTGATAGGTCAAAGTAATAAACTTATATGATTTATTTTAAGTACGTAACGACATGGACAAAGCCAAGGAAACTGCGATCTGTCCTACGGACGTATATTAGGCCTATTAAAATGGGAAGATTGAAAACTCCAGAAAGAAAAAATAAGCTTTTGTCAAATATTTAATGCCTCACAAACTCAAAAACAGCATTACTCAAGGAAGGACAACACTGCACTGCAAAAAATAATTGTTGATTTTACAGTATAAAACTGGCATCCCAGCGGTAGCGTATTACTGCTTGCACGCAGCGTATTACTGCTTATTTTACTGTTTAATACTGTTAATTTTACGGTATAATACTGGCAGCTGGGATGCCAGTTTTATACTGTAAAATCAACAATTATTTTTTGCAGTGTGTATGTATGCAATGTGTGTTTTATTATTATTACATTTAAATAAATTAAGGGAGAATTTATCATTAATTTTTATATATTATTTAGCTTTTAAGAACGAATTACAAATCTATACTAAATCTATGATAGGTTAACGAACAATTCGGTTAGCGAACTTTGTTTTGGAACGGATTAAGTTCGTTAACCGATCACCCACTGTATATGAATTTATTTATATTCCACAGGCTTCTATTAATCTACTAAATAGTTCAGAAGGAAAATACGTAACACAATTAAAAACTACCCTTAAGCAATTCACTCCCATAGTGTGTAATACTTACGAATCCCTTGTGTAGCCCTGTATAGGATCAACCGAGTTTATAAACGCACACGTTTTATGAAAAAAATTAGTTAAACTTAAAAACGCAAACCAAAGTTGAAAACGCATTTATAGACTGTAGATGTCGCACATGTACTGTAACCAATATCTTTTGTGTGTCCCTGTAAATAAAAGCAATGCACTCAAGAGAGCAATTTATAGTGCACCTCAGTGATGCATTTAATTTTCATCTTGTTTGAAATTGTGAAATATCACTAAATTACACTGCACAGGATTTTTCTCGGTAGAACAATGTGTAACAGAATTCTTTTGTTTCACCCTGTAATTGAATAATGAATGCTTTGCACCCCATATTCTACAAAAAGCATGTTTTAATGCGCTTCATAGTTATATAAATCAATTTCATCATGTTTGAAATGACGTACACTCTAAAATTGGGAGGAGTGAGAAGTTGACTCTTTGGAAGAGTGAGAGGCATTTTCACTCTTTTTGGAGTGAATTTTATAAAAATACACTCCATAAAGAGTGGAATTTTCCACTCCATAGAAAAGAGTGAAATATGTCACTCCGTTGTCGAGAGTGACTGTCTCACTCCTTTGACAAGAGTGAAATATTCCACTCCGTTGAAGAGTGAAAGCCTGGCATTATATAATTTTGTCCATATTTATTTATTGAGAGAAACGAAATTATCATTTTTTCTTTTTCTTTTTATGTAGATTTCGTAACAAATACTACCTATTACATTCTCCCCTATGTTGGAATTTCTGAAAATTTTTGAAGATCTACGCAGATCATGACCCCTAGAACCCCCCCCCTCCCAGTTCAAAACTTTATCTATCTATCTATCTGTCTATATAGCTTATATCATTTTTTTATGGACAGGATAATTTCAATAATTCTGCACAAATCTCTTCCAAACTGAAACATATAATCAAGGGACATAAAATCTTGGTCAAGTTCGTTAATGGACAAAATCGAAATCTGAGGTGGGGGGGGGGCGGTTGTGAAAACAGAAAAAAACCATAACTTCTTAATTATGATACGTATCAAATCCGTTTAAAGTTATTATTACTTATAGGAAAAGTTCCGAAAATGTATGTAGGACAAATTTTTGATATCATTAAAAATGGCCTCAAGGGGAGGGGGGGGGGGGATAGGAGTTTAAGAAGAAAAAATTCATAACTTCGTCAATTCACAAGATATCCATCCGCTTCTTGATAAACATGAAAAACAAATAAATTGAATGCACTTAAAATAAAATTTAATATAACAAAGCATACATTTTATTATACACGTGAAATACCACTGCTTCGACCGATCGATGGTGTCTTTTTTTTCTTTTAAACATTTCAATATAAATTTTGCTTTTTAACCATAAATATAAAATAAACCCATGTGGAGAATTGATATTTTAACTTTTTTGTTTTTTAGTCATTGTTCAGCACTATAGAATGCGGTTATTTTATTTTTGTGGCAACACTAATTTGAGGAAAAATCTTGCATTGCTTTTTTGTTTTTTAATGCAGATTATGAACACGAAAATAGTAAACTGAGAGTGTTTTGTCAGAACGCATGGTGCAAAACAATATTTAAACATATCAGTCTAAAAATAATACAAGAATTTATTTAATAAACATTCAAAAATAGGTTTCTAAAAAGACTTTTAAAAATAAAGAACTGAAACTTTTTTAAATTCACAGGGGAATCTGCCCTCTTGAACCCCCCTCATTTAAGATAAATTTGAAACACATGAATGTTGAACAGAAAACTTAATTGAAAATGTTGTCTACGAAGGATTCAGAGGGGCTTCCCTGCTGAAATGATCTTAGATCATTTTTCTAAAATCACTTGATTTTTTATTTATTTATATTTTTGGTAGTTTTACGTTAGCCGGGCGCCAGTGATATACATATAATATATATATATGTATATTTTTTCTTTTTCAATTATGTTTTCTGTTCAACATTCACGTGTTTTAAATTTATCTTAAATGAGGGGGATTCAAGAGGGCAGATTCCCCTGTGAATTAAAAAATGTTTCAGTTCTTATATATATATATATATATATATATATATATATATATCACTTGCCCCTGACTAACAAAAAATCACCATTTTTTTATTATACAGACATAAAGAAAATTCAATTAAACACAGACGTACCCCCCCCCCCCCGCTTCCCCCCATGGTGTAGCGTTTATTTCGTGCGTCCGAGGTAATTCAGAATATTGCACCTCTTCCTTAGTAACTATTATAATTTTATGCTATAATTTGCTCTAATTGCAGCCATTCTCTGGAGCCTGTAAATTTTTTTTTGACAGGACAATCACTCCTCTTACCCCGTTCCCGCCATATTCTACGTCACTTCCTCGTAATGAAAATCCTGCGTGCGCACATCTTGGTACATTACTATTTTACAATTCGATAAGAAACAGTACTGAATGAAAAGTGCAAAATCTTGTTGGGAGTTTAAATGTATAATGTTTCTTTTATTTAAATATAAGATTTAAATACCAATTATAAAAAGTATCATGAAAACATTATGTGTCAGTCAATTAAAACGCGACAATCGAAAACATGTGTTATGTGTTGGTTTGTTTATTGCAATTTTGACGTGCAACGGCTATTTCCAAAACAGGCTCATTTCTCGCTGATAAAAACTCTCTTTACTTTTAAATCGAAGACGAGTCATTAACAGTGACTGGATTACACGCGTCATCAATGAAAAATAAATGCTGATACAGTTATATTTAAAGGAATTGGTTCTTTTAGTGTTTTTCGAAAGTGAATTTAAGGATAATTGCTTATCCTTAATGTTTGTGCGCTTGGAACAACCTTTTAAAATAAAGAATATATTGTGCAGTTATCGTTATACAATGGAATATGTAAAGAAGAATAGAAATAAAGTGCAAGAAAATTTTTAATACGCTACATCGAATACATATTTCTATAAATGGGTTTAAAATTTGATTTGTGCATATTTGCTTGCATTTGGATTTAGTTTTTGGATACGTTTTCTGAAAGGTAAGCTCGCGTAGAAAGATAATTGTGAACTTCTTACAGAACTGTTTTTTAAGTATGAAATATTATTTATTTGTTATTTAAATTATTTTCATTAGAATAATTTGAATTTTTCATATTTCCTTTTTTTTTCAAATAAATATTTTTTCTGTTAAAAAATTTTGTGTGCTCATTTCTTATTCTCTTTTGATATTCAATAATAAATGCATATCACTTTCAATATTAATTAATTTCCATAATATTTCTTTAGACCTCCATTTCATAAATAAAAATTTTATATATAGTTAATAATATGATTACTGCTTGAATCATGGTATTGCTTTGCATTCTTCATTTAAAATTGTTATTAAGCCTAATTCTGAAAACTTTTCAAATTAAATTCCATATCATGGTTTGAAAACAAAAATAGTTGCATTGTAATGTCATATATGTATCCTATAGTGTTGATAGATGATAATTAAAAAGAAACAAATCGTTGTGACTTAGAAAAAACAATAGATATACTTTTACAGTTTTTTTTATTTTTTGTACAATAAATTAAGATATAAACAACTATTTACTTTTATTTTCTGCTTAAAATTTTTGGTTTATATTATACAAAACTTGGCAAAATAAAAATTATACATAATATTGATTTTTTTAATTATTTTTGGTAAAAAGGTGTTTGTATATTTAAAATGGAAATGACAAAAAAATGCTAGAATTTTATATATTTACTTACGCAACTCTATTTTAACTTAGAACTGGCTGTATATTTTTTTATAAGTTTATTTACATCCATTTACATGAAAAATGCAAAAGCGACAATTAGATATTCTAAGATGTATATTAAAAACAAGAGGCTTGGAAACTGAAAGTAATTTTTACTGCAGGTTATTAAAAAAGAATGTTTATCTATTTTTTACTAATAGCTAAATAGCTCGTGTGATTATCATCTATTCTAAATTAATAAAATATTGTTCATATGGCAATATAAAAATAAAATAAAATTCTTTTGTGATAAAATTAAGTTCTTACAATTTCCAGTTACTTTGTATGATTGATATAACTTTATATATGAATATACATATTTAGTCACAACAGTCTTATTTAAAAATTCAGAGTATATTATCAAAGTAAATGTTTATATGTTATCAAATTTAAATTTATGTATGAGAAATGTTCCATTTTTTGCTTCAGATGGAGGATATAGAACATGAAAAATCATGAAAGTATTAAAATAAAGTTACCATGACTTTCTGAATATTTTATAAAGTTTGTTTTTCCAATTGGAAATTATCCCTCCTGTAGAATTCATCTGCAAGACGATACTATTTTTTTTAAATAATCCTTGTGTAAAATTTTTTGAAAATACAAAACTACTTTGATAAATATCCTGTATTCCATCTCAATAACATGTTTAGATTATTGAAAATATTGAATAAAGAATAAAAATATGTGTAATCAATCCAGTATGTGCTAAAAATATTTAAAAAATCAGGTTGAATAATATCATGCGTAAAAAGAAATGAAAATAGTAGGAGGAGGAAAAAAAAAAGAGATAGGTACGTATACTATATAAAATGCATATTTAGACCAGATACTCTTTTAAGTGGATTTGATTTTTGTAATAAAATTTGATATCTAAGTCAAAAAGTTCTTCTGGTAATCTAATATTCCAGACATGTAATGCCTACTGATTAATAACAGTGCTGGCTGATATTTAATACTTTGAAAAGATAACGATATAATTATTTTTATTATGTTTGCTCTGTGTATTTCACATAATATATTATATACATAATATATTTTTTAATTTAGAGTTAAATTAAAAAAAAAAAATGTGATATTAATAGAAACAAATGTTTTAGATATCCCCCCCCCCCCTGCACAGTATTTATGTATATATATAGGGTGAAACCCCCAGTAACTGACAATTTAAGGATTTTTCTTCTTCAAATCACTATTACAAAGTTTTAAATCTATTTTATACTTATCTTTGTTTTTGAATGTATAGTAAACATACATTAAAAAACTATTGTTGACAAAATTTTGAAAAAATTATGATTTTTATTACTAAAAATGATTTTTTTTTCATAAATAGGGTCAATATCTCCAGTTACTGACACTATCCCTTTTCTGAAAAACCATTAGCTGAAAAATAAGTTATAACAGTTAAGACAACCACTAGATGACATTACTTAGCAGAATTTTACAAGAAAATGCTTATTTGAGTTAGATTTCTGCTGAAGCGTCAGTTACTGGTTAGCTGTCAATAACTGGGGGTTTCAGCCCGAGCTAACGAAAAAGACAGGCTACCGCGGTGCATTCCACTTATATTTTTTTACAGACCGCTAGAGTGACGTGTTGCTCTTTTCGTACACCTGCATTGATACATTCAAGCATCACGTGACTCCGGCGGTCTGTGAAAAAAAAAAGATACGCGTAAAGCACCGCGGTAGCCTTTATTTTTCGTTAGCCTCGTTTCACCCTATGTGAGTATTAAAAAAAAGAACAGAATTAAAAAAAAAAAAAACGGATTTTTTTATTTTTGAAAATATTTAACCATAAAGAATGTCTGGGTTTCTTCCAAAAGCAGAATCTGATTAAAGCATGGGCAACATGGGCCGTGATCCTGTTCCCTCCCATTATTTTTGGGGCCCCAAATTTAGTATGCAATTTTTGTAAAGCTGATATTTTAAATTTATTTCGACATTGTACTGTCGAAATAGATTTAAAATATCAGGTTTATTAAAACTGCATTCCAAATTTGAGGCCCCTAAAATCATGGGAGGGGGCAGGGTCACTGCCACTTTGCCCATTCTTTAATCTGATTCTGGAGAAAAAAAAACAGACCTGCTCTATGGTCAAATATTTTCTCATTTATTGAGGATTCAATGTGGTCAAACATGGCTGGGTTTAATGCTTTAAAAAAAAAGAGTGGTCAGAAATGGCTGCCTGTTGTCAATAAATTGAAGGACAAAAATGGCCGCGTTTCAGACGTTTCAAATGTCTGAAATTCAGACGCAAAGAAGCGTCTTAAAAATTTAAGACACTTTAAAGTGTCTGTTTTTTTAACCATCCATTTCAGACACTTAAGTGTCTGAATTTCAGACATTTCAATTTACAGTGATACCTCATTTGTTGTGTGTTTTGTAAATTCATAGAAAAAGGGATGTTGACAACATAAATAATATGTATGATTTTAGAATAATAGGACTTTGCAAAATAGCGCTAATTTACTGAAAAGTACGGTCAAAAGATAAGAGTTTATATTTAAAATAAAAATTAAAGTGAAAGCACACATTGTTAGTCATAGAATATCCATCTTATTAAATAGTTATTAATAAAACTCTTAAAAAAACTAAAATACTGTAAACAATAATGTTTGATTAGATTTAAATTCATTAGCAATTAATACAGAGATCTAAAGATTTAAAATTTGAACTACACATGAAAAAAAAAATAACGTACATCACAGGAATTATTAAAATACTAAGTACAACTTAATGGGTATTTGAAAAAGAAAGAAATAATATTAACTGATTAAGATTTTGGTTAATTACTTGCCCTTATGGGCATTTTAAAACTATCATATCTATATAAGGCATGCAATGAAAGCAAACACGATAGTGATAAGCTTGAAATAAAATATTTTAGTTTATTTTTGTTAGTAATCTAATTTAATTCATTATGTAACTCTAATTGAATTTTTCGTTAACTGTTCAATTACTGTTACAAACTATGAATTAAATGAATATTGCTAATAAAGTATTTTATTCCAATCTTTACCACGCTTGTGTATATTTTCATTGCATGATCTAAAATATATGATTCTTTTAAAATGCTCATAAAGGAAACATAAAAAAAATAATTTACTCCATAAAAAGTGAACATTCACTCCTATGAAAGAGTGGCTATTCACTCCTGTCAGGAGTGAGGAATCCACTCCTTTTGCAAGAGTGAATAGTCACTCCTATGAAAGAGTGGATAGACACTCCTATGAAAGAGTGACTATTCACTCCTATCAGGGTGAAAAAACCCACTCTTTTTGCAAGAGTGGATAGTCACTCCTCTAAAAGAGTGAGTATCCACCCCTGTTTAGAGTGAATATTCACTTCTTGGGAGTGAGTATTCACTCTTTCAGAGAGTGAACAATTTCACTTTTGCCTAGAGTGAATAGTCACTCTAAAGAGGTTGGGCAAATTTTGACTCTGCGATAGAGTGAATATCCACTCCTCCGGAGTGAATAGTCACTCTTTCTTATTTAGAGTGTAGCATCATCAAAATGCGCTTGAAACGATTATTTCCCATTGACTGTAATGTAACGGAATGCTTTTGACTGTCCCTGTAAAAAAACTATAAGTGCTTACACACTTCAGTTGAAATAGGGAACATGCTATCTATCCACGGTACTTTACGTTGTTCTACCACAATTTTAGAATAGGATTTTTCGCCTTATTTAATCACTGAAAAATATTACAAATTCTATAATTAATCGCAAAAAGATTTTTAATAATAATAATAAAAGGACAAAAATTTAGTAATAAACCCTCAAATAGGGATGCTACTTGGTAGGTCTAAGGAGTGTGCGAATCTAGAATACCTTTTTGACATAGCATTAAATGGTTTTATGAAGAAAAATTGATTAAATAATATATATAATATATATATATATATATATATATATATATATATATATATATATATAATTCCATTCTTATGGTAATAGTCGAGAAATGTAAGCAAAATAAATAAAATTAAATTAAAACCCTACTTCTCCTATAATTTTGAACTTTTTGTAACAATTTTTAGCCCATACTTTTCTTTCAAGTAACTCTATAAGGTAAAGCCAGAAGAGATGGCGCAGTCGGAGAGATTGCGCACATAGAGGTTCGGTGGAAAGGAGTAGAGTGAGCGCGCAGCTACTCCAGGTAGTTGTACAACAACAGTAGTGGAGTGTCTACTTGAAAGTGCACGTTGTTTGCTTTGAGCGTCTAAGATAAAGTATTGCTATTTTGTTTTGTTTTCCCAAAGTAAGTGCTTGAATTTTCATAGCTAATCAGAATTTCTATACAATGTCAATAGTACAAAATATTTTAAACTTATACGATTTCTCATAAGCTACTAATTTAGACTAACAATGTGAACATCAACGGTTCGTTTCAGAAGAGGTCATGTTTAAATAAAAAGCCGCGCAATCTCTCCTGCCGAAATTGGAGAGTTTGCGCATTTGCTACTTAGGAGAGATGGCGCAGCGTTGCCATTAATTTCCATGCTAGGAGAGATTACGCAGCTTATTGGTAAATTTGCATAAAAAATGAAAAATGGAAAATGGACTAATTTTAAGTTAAACGTGTTATTAAGTAACATAACTTTATTTTGTAATCTTATCTGGACTTGCTTTTTCTGATTCTTTATTTTTTTCCTTTAATTAATTTTTTTTAATCGTTTTTTAAATTATTTCCTTTTTTTGATTATTTAATCATTAGGTTGAAATATTCACTCCTGATACAATAATATTTGTTCACAAAAACCTTACAGCAATGTCATTTAAGTGTAATTATTATTGTTATCAATTTAATTGTAGTTATTATTAGTAACAATCTCTCCTACCCATGTGCGCAATCACACCAACCCTGTAAGGACAGATTGCGCAAAATAACTTTCTTGGTTTTATTACAATTGTTCTATTAAATTGCAAGATAACAATAAAATAGCAATGGAAATGCATAAAAAACAAATGAAGTAAAAATTATTCATGCATAGTTTAGCAAAAAATTAATATTTAGATTTTTTATTGCTATTCTTTTGAATTGTGCGCAGACTATCCTAGCTTTACCTTAACTGTATATTTATATAGTCATGAATAATATTTATAGTCATGTATGTAATATCGTATATTTAAGAACCTGATTTCGAAAAAAATAATAATTACTTTAAGTAAAAATAAAATAAAATATCACGAAATATGTAAAAAAAAAAAAAAAAAAAAAACTATTAACTTAATATTTTTATTAATATATATATATATGTGTGTGTGTGTTACGGTCAATATGATTAATCCGGTTATTAATAATAATTATCGGATTAATTATATTGACCGTAACATATATATTACTAAAAATGTGTTCCTTAACTTTATGAAATGTACCATAACAATCGTCCATAAGAAAAAATCGAGTCAACTGAAAAACTAGTCGTTGGGGGCCACCGTAATACTTACCCATCATGGATATGCATAATGTAAAATATTAAAATAAAAATGTGTAAACTACTTATAAAATGCATTGCAATTCAAATAAAATCGTGGCTTGATGACGTCACAAACTTTAAAGGCTCGATTACTGAATTGCTTGAAAGAGGTTTTTCCTTATAACTCCAAAAATAATAATCCTATTAACTAGCGGTTTATTGCATCTGATTAGGCGTCAAATTTCTAATTAAAATATATCTTTGAAGTGAAATTTGGATGAAATACAGCGTCATGAAAAATCGAAGAGTGTGGAAAACAGGATTCCAAATATCTCGGCAACTAATTATCCGATCGACTTCATGCTTTATTCAAAATTTATGTTTTTTTATTGTCTTTTATATTCATTTCTTAAAATATACAATTTCGAAAATTTTTATATACCTTTCATCAGAACGAATATTTCGAGAGTCCGAAAAAAATTGTTCCGGTTAATCGAGGTTATTGAAATGAAATAGGCTTCTTCCCATTATTACATACTAAGTACATACCAAATTGCAAGTCTCTATCTCATTTTTTTCGGGAGATAGAGCGTTTACAGACACACAGACACACAGACGGACGGCAAATTTTTTTTTCTAAAAATATGTTTTTCGGAATCTCCAGTGCCTGAAACGTGTAAATCCGTCAAAAAAAATTTTTCGATTTTCAAAACGATTACAAGACTTACCCTATACTACGTATGATGGGTAAGTAATACATGTTGAAGTTTAGCATTTTGGTCATACTGATGTAACTCAAGCTGGATAAAAATCTATTGAAGATTTCAACTCTGAATCATTTAAAGAGAAAGGGATATAGTAAAAATGCCTTTTCACCCATTTAAAATTATCGTATATTTAATCTAAACTATATTTAATCTAAAACTACTACTATCTTATTAAAAAAATATTTGTATGGATATTTATTAAATTTCGTTCAAACTATACGACATTTACTAAACTTCGTCAGAAAATTTACAGATGTCTATATTTTCATTTTAATATATAATATATAATGAATATTTAATGTATAGTGAATATTTATATTTTCATTTTAATGCTGTTAGTGACTAACTCCCCAACTCCTCTCGTTAATGTTAAACCCATGGGCATAAGATGCATTCGTATATTTAAAATATCTCCTCAGGAAATCAATATATTTTAACTTCTTCTGTTTCCTGTGTGCTTTTCTTGAAGGATGTTTTTTTTATCTTCCGTTGTCAAAATATTGATAATACTTGATTTTATGTGAAGTGTTAAAATCTTACTCACGGCTTTTAATACATAAAATATTAAATTTAGCATAGATTTTAGAAGTATTCTGAGAACTAAGAAAAAAGAGACATTCTTGAAGTGACTCAGAAAAAATAAGTTAAAAAATATTAATTTCCCGGTATTTTAAATATATTTTAAATATACAAATGCATTCTATGCACATAGGTTTAACATTAGCGAGGGGAATTCGGAAGTTGACTGACCTTCTTCAGACTGTTCTCAAATCCGGTGTCGCGTCAATTTGTCGCGCACAATTCATCGCGGAACAATTTATCGCGCACAATTCATCGCGGAACAATTTATCGCGCACAATTCATCGCAGAACAATTCATCGCGCACAATTCATCGCGGAACAATTTATCGCGCACAATTCATCGCAGCGACAACTCATCGCAGCGTCAATTCGTCGCAGCGTAAATTCGTCGTGGTGTCATTTCGTCGCAACGAAAATGTTTTTGAAGTCTATGACGATAAAATAAAGATAATTTAGTAAAAATATTTAATGATAATTTTTTTATATAATCGCATGTAAATTGTTAGTTATAATCCTCTATATCTAAAAAAACTAATTATCATTAAACATTTTTACTAAATTGTCTTTATTTTATCATCATAGCCTTCAAAAACATTTTCGTTGCGACGAATTGACGTCGCGACGAATTGACACCACGACGAATTGATACTGGGACGAATTGACGCTGCGATGAATTGTGCGCGACGAATTGACGCAGAACCCTCAAATACAAATCAGCTGATTTTTGACACACGTTTGAATTCATTTTTGTTCAGAAACAGATGGTTGGCATGTGTTATTATTCAGAAACTTTGTCATCAAAATGAGTTTTCCTTTTTTTTTTTTTTTTTTTTTTTTTTTTTTGTAAAGGCAAGATCTTTCAAAAAATACTGTCAGAATAGGCGTTTTGAACCGAATTCTCAAGGCAGCAGAGCGAGAAAGGGGAAAATCCTGTCTTCACGTGACACGAATAGCTTGTTATAACTCGGTAAGTGATTTATTTATCAAAAAAATGGAAAACGCATTTCGATTTCAAATCTGCCAATTTTATGCCTTTGTGCTTAAAAATGAGTCAGAAATTGTGTCAGAAAGTTTAGCTTTTAACACATAAAATTATAAATTAAGCATAGATTTTAGAAGTATTTTGACAACTAAGAAAAAAAAAGAGAGATTTTTTAAGAAGAGAACAAATAGAAAAGAAGTTGAAAATCTTAATTTTCCGAGGGGATAGATATTTTAAATATACGAACTCATTCCACGTCCATAGGTTTAACACTAGCGAGGGATATTGGGAAGTTGACTGACTAACAGCCTTAAGCAAAATTTGGAAAATTGATAATTTCGTTATTTTTTGCAAAATGAATAATATTGAGATACTGGATTATTAAGAAAAAACTTAAAAAAAAATGTAATCATATTTAGAAAAAAAAATCATATTTAGATAAAATTGATAATTTCTTTAAAAATGAAAGGTATTGATTGAGTCCTCTTAATATTAAGAAAATGCTTAACTAAGGATAAAAATGTAATCATATTTAGAAAAATACATGCAGAAGAAAAAGAGAATCACAATGAATTTTGTCGATCATAATAATTTTAGAATGTTGTGAGCATAAAAAAAAAAAAAAAATCCTTGCAGAATATTTAAATTTGCTTTCCTTTTTATACCTTATACACACAAAAGGATTCAAAATATGCATCATTTCTATTTTATATTATTTTTCTTTTTATTTCTTATAAGATATTTCTATCATCTTACATTATATGTTATTTCTTATTGTGTGCATTTTTAATTAACAGTTAAATAATTATCAGATAAGTATTAACTTATATTCTTAAATATTAATTTATTAAAATATCTGATAAAAAGGGTTTAAGACATTTTATTTATAAAAAATAATACATCAATAAAGAATTATCACAAATCGATGAAAAGTTTCTAAAATAAATATTATATGTGCATACAAATTTATTTAATTTTTATTCTATGTACTCTAATTTAAAACAAAATTTTCTAAACTATTTAGAAACAATTATTAGATAAGTATTAACTTAAATTTTAAAAAATCAATTTAATAAAATATCTGATAAAAAGATCAAACTTTAATAATACAATAACATTGAGTTACTTGATTATTAAGAAAATACTTAAAAAAAAAGATAAAAATCTAATCATATTTAGAAAAAAAATGTAATCATATTTAGATAAAAAATTTAATCATATTTAGATAAAATTGATAATTTCGTTATTTTTGGAAAAATGAAAGGTATGGAGTCTACTGAATATTAAGAAAATACTTAAATAGGGATGAAAATGTAATCATATTTAGAAAAATACATGCAGCATGCAGAAGAAGAAGGGAACCACAATGAATTTTGTCGATCATAATAATTTTAGGATATTGTGAGCACAAAATGAAAGGTATCAAGTCTTCTGAATATTAAGAAAATACGTAAATAAGGATAAACATGTAATCATATTTAAAAAAATACATGCAGAAGAAGAAGGGAATCACAATGAATTTTGTCGAGCATAATAATGTTGTGAGCACAATTTAAAAACAAATCCTTGCAAAATATTTAAATTTGCTTCTTTTTTTTTCTTTTTTTTTATACTTATATATATATATATATATATATATATTATTTCTTATAAGATATTTCTATCATACATTATGTGTTATTTATCATTCGATACATTTTTAATTAACAGTTAAATAATTATCAAATAAGTATTAACTTAATTTATTAAAATATCTTATACAAAAGGATGAACAAATTTTAACTATAAAAAGATAAAATAAATAAAAATAAAATAATAATAAATTAATAAAAAATTATCACACATCGATGAGAATTTTTTTAAAAATAAATATTATGTGCATACAAATTTATTTAATTTTTATTCTATGTACTCTAATTTGAACCAAACTTTTCTAAACTAGCAATACTTTTTGAAGTTTAAAGAATATTCATTTTCAAAAATATTGATCTTATAAAACATTTTTAGGGGGAAAATATTTAAAGTTGATTTTATATAATTTTTTCTATAACATCATTGGATATTTTAGGTTAAATAATAATAAAAAAAATACATCATATAGTTAAAAGATTCACTTTACGAATAAAAGAAAAAAAGATTAAAAAAAAAATAGATGCAAATAAATAATAATAAATAAAAGATGCAAATGAATAACAGAGTCGAAAGAATAATTATTACCAAAAAATTACTACTAATAATTAATATTAAAATACTAATTGATACACAGCTTTGTGATAAAAATTAACAGCAGATCTGAAAACTAAATCTCTGAAAACGATTGTTATTAATTAATGCCGAAAAGAAAAGATGTAAAATAAAATAAAGATGTTGCATAAAAATGCAATCATATTAAGAGAAATATATGAAGATAAAAGTAATAAAAACTAATTTAATTGCAATAACTGTTTTAGGATGTTATGAACACAAAATGTTCTTTTTTTTTAATTATTACTAAAAAAATATTTAATTTTGTTTTTATTTAAACATACAAACGGATTTAGAATGTGCAACATTTCTAATTTATTTTAAATTTTTTGTTTGTCTCTAAAATTTATTTATATCTCACATTATACTTTACATTATACCCATCGTATTCTATACCTTTTTAAACAACAGCTAACATTATTGAAATATTCGGAACTTATATTCATAAAAAATAATTTATTAATTAATATAATTGTTAAATAAGGGAAAAATAGGAGTATTTGTAATTTTAAAAATAATACATCAATATATTTTAAAAAAGAAATAGCAACAAGTCAATTTAAAAGTGCTATTTTAATATATTATGCGCATAGAAATTTCTTTAAATTTTATTCAAAATGCATTAAATAATTCAATAATGAAACACTAAACTTTCATAAATATTTGGAATCACCTTGATATCCATAGTTTGTTTAATATATAAATAATAATAATGTATGAAAGTGCAAAATAAAATTAAAGTAATTAAAAATATATATATTATAAATCGTTAGCTGCTAACAGCAAATTTTAAGTTCTGGGTTTTAGAATCAGGATGATAAAAATAAAATTAATGAAAAATTTTAAAAGTCCCATAATTAAAAAAAAAAAAAAAAACTAAATATTGATATTAAAAAAAAAAAAAAAATGAGACTGTAGTAAGTAAAAGTAAATCATTCAATTAATATTTTTAGTTAAATTCTCGCTAAATTAATTCAAACAAAATAGGATGTAAATTACAAGTTTAAAATTATTTTACTTCATTAGTTGAGTTAGGCTGGACTGACAACACCATCTATTGTCTTATATCTGAAGGAATCGCTTACACAATATAACAATTCATAAAATTTTCAATACTTAATTAATTTAAAATTAACTAATTAACGGTGTGTTCAAATCCAAACTGCTTATTTTGAGACACATTTGTAAATTCATTTTTGCCCTAAAATGCATCCAATTGGCAGGATCTCTTATTCAGAAACTTTATAATGTCCGTATTGTCTCGATTTTTTGATAAAGGCAGAATATATTTCAAAAAATGCTGTCAAAGTGGACATTTTGAACCGAATTCCTCAAAGCGATAGCGCTGGAAACAAACAAACAAAAAAAAGATCGTGAAAATAATTGTGAGAATAACTGTGAAAATAATTGTCTGTAAATCAATTTCTAATTAATTGAACGAAAAATAAAAACATGGGGCCCTTATAAATGTCTTTATAAATCACGCCGCCAAGTTTCCTGTTGTTACTTTTAAAATTGAGTCTGAGAATGTGTCTCAAAATTTTGAGTTGTTGAGCGTGGAAAAATATTTTTTTTTAATACCGCCTTAAAAATAAAATCATATTTCTAAAGGAACTTTCAAATTATTTACCGTCAAATCTTGACGGGTACCATCTATTTTTTATGTTAAAAATATTTTTGGGAAATTGTACACTTTTATCCTGCATAGAAATTTCGGAAAAGACAATTAAATGGCGTATAGATAAAATTAGAAGTTTGTAAAAAAAAAAAATGAATAGTAAATGTTTTGTGTAAACAATAATTGTTTGAATGCCAAGCATACAAATCTTTCAATAATGTAAATTCTAAAAATAATTCATTCGCTTAATGACGTAATAAATTTATTTTCCCTCAAATATTTTTCACAAAATTTCCCTCAAATAACTTTTTATCAAACGGCTTAGAAACTTCCTGTTTCTTTCTTCCTTTATTTTTTACTAACAGCATTTTAAAATGCGAAACGAATTTAATTACATATACATACCATAATATTAAAATATTTTGTTAATATTAACATTTTTATACTTATATTCTAAGATATATAATACAATTATATCGCATTCATCACTGTAAAAACTAGTCGTTTGGGGCCACCGTAATATTTACCCATCAGGGATATGCATAATATAAAATATGAAAATAAAACATGCGTAAATTATTTATAAAATGCATTGCGATTTGAATAAAATCGTGGCTTGATGACGTCATAAACTTTAAATGCTTTATTAGTGAATTGCGCAAAAGAAACATCTTTATAACTCCAAAATTGATAAACATATTAACTAACGGTTTATTGCGTGGGATTAAGCGTCTCATTTGCAATTAAAATATATTTTTGAATTGAAATTTGGATGAAATACAGGGTCATGAAAAATCAAAGAGTGTGGAAAATAGGATTACATATATCTCGGTAACTCATTATCGGATCGACTTGATTCTTTATGCAAAATTTATATTTTTCTATTGCTTTTACATTCACTCCTTAAAATAAACAATTTCGAGAATTTTTATATACTTTCTATCAGAACGAATATTTTGAGGGTCTGAAAAAAATAGTTACGGATAATTGAGGTTACTGAAATTCAATAAGTTTCTTTCCATTATTACATACTAAGTACATACCCAATTTCAAGTCTCTATCTCAATTTGTTCGGGAAATAGAGCGTTTACAGACACACACAGATAGACGGACGGCAATTTTTTTTTTCTAAAAATATGTATTTTGGAATCTCCAGTGTCTGAAACGTGTAAATCCGTCAAACATATTTTTTTCGATTTTCAAAACGATTACAAGACTTCTACTATATATATAAAACACAAACGGAAATTTCGTTCCGTTCCTTTATAACTCGAGTTCTGCTGAATGGAATTTGATGGAACTTGCACCGTTCGATAGATAATTCTTCAGGGAAGGTTTTAGTATATAACATTGTTCTACGTAGATTAGTTATAGAATTATGATGGAAAGTTCTGTTATTTTGGACGATAAGGTTACCATAAGTCATTTGGTTGGCGATCATTTTGTTGCAAAAAGAAATGAAAAGGCTATACATGTCGAAAAATAAAAGAAAAACTGTTACTAATTTTATTTAAAAAAAAAGAAAGAAAGAAAAAAGAAAGAAAAAAAAAGAGTTTTGATGAGAGAATAGTATAAAACGAAAATATCTAATTTAAACATGATTGGGAATGTTCGTAATGCTTAAAATAGTTATTCAAGGGGCAAGATTTCTATATTGAAACATTATTTGGCAATGTATCTTTTTTTTTGGCGATTTTGATTTTACTTTTGACACCAAACAATTTGATTTTAAGCCAAAAGGTGTCTTTTTTTTTGTTGCAGGAAGAATTGAAATGGCTATACATCTGGAAAAATAAAAGAAAAAACTGTTACTAATTTTGGCTTACATGCTTTACACTCACGCTAAAAAAAAAAAAAAAAAAAAAAAAAATTAATCGGTTAAAAAAAAGAAAAAAGTCGCCAAATTTAGGGGATTTTTTCCTTTAATGGCAACCTAGCCATTGTATTAAGTTATTCGTTTGGCGCAGTCTTGGAAATCGCGCCAACCAAACAGTCGCCAATCTTTTGTTTACATTTTAGCGTGAGTGTAACACATCTGTTCCCTAATTTTATTAAAAAAAAAAAAAAAAAAAAGAAAAAGAAAAGAACAGAAAACAGTTTTGATGAGAGATTTTAAGCCAAAAGGTGTTTTTTTTTAAAGTGTACGACTGCATTTTTGTAGTATTTTTTTTTTTTGGTACTTTTCGGTTAGACGGGCGCCAGTGATATATATATACATGTATATATAACGAATATATATCGTTATATGTTATATTGGGAGTAAAGTTGATAATAGAAGCAGGAGCACACATGGTCGCACAATGAAATTAAGAACGGTGGTTGTTATTGATGATGTAAATAATTAGAAGCAGTCGTAATTTGCCTAATATTTCAGTTGCAGTCTCGACGCGGCCGCAGCGGCAGTAGAATGAAATAACCAGAGGCGTTTCTTCATGAATCAAACGAACAAGGTCTTTCAAATTCAATCCTTTATTAAGTATTTCTCTTGGCCAGTTTCCACCTAACAATAATAGCCGTACATCGCTACGTCATCAAGGTATGGAGGGTAAGTATTAGAACATTTTTCAGTCAAACGAGCAGCCAGGGAGTTGTTGACAAGTGAAAATTCGACTGATTTCTTAGGGAGCACCGCAGGTAGCTGCTTTTTGTTACCTAGTGCAATAACACAAATTATGACGTAGAACGCGTACTGAACCAATGAGGAATTAAAGAAGACGCGTCATGCTACGTCACGACCAATGAAAGATAATTAGTAAAGAGTTCGGACAGAAAGGTAGTGGATGAATTTTGTAGTAAAGTGACTTAGAGCGGGAAATAAAATTCGGAATAAAAATGAAAATGGCTCTCAAAAAACATTCTAAAACCCAGGAATGATCGGGGATCATGATAGACATTAAGAATAACTAAAAGCTTTATATTTAAGTAAATTTGGACAATTTAGAATTAAATAAAAGGGAATTTAACAGAGTGAATGATAGAGCTAATTTAAGAATAAGGATTTAATGAATATAGAGTAGTAAATTAGAATAAAACAGGGAAAAATTTAGAATTGTAAGAATTTGGAATAAATTAACTAAGGAAAAATGGCGAAATTTTTTTATTATTACATATATACACATATATCTACACAAATACATGTATATAAATACATACACAAATGCATGTATATACATACATATATATACACTTATATGTATGAATATATATATATATATATATATATATATATACATATATCACTGGCGCCCGGCTAACCGAAAGTACTTTTTTTTATTCAAATGCAAACTATATTAATGGCAATATACTTCTATTTACTTCTACATATATGAAATTTCGTCCAGGCTGCTTATAACTCGAGTTCTGCTGAATGGATTTTCGTAGAACTTAAACTGTAAGATAATTTTTCAGGGAAGGTTTTATTGTATAACATATCGTTCTACGTAGCTTAGTTATAGAATTATTCTGGGAAGTTCTATAATCAGATCAATCCGATTATGAAATATTAGCCTTTTTAAAAGATTTTGCCGAATGGATTTCGATGGAACCTACACTGTTAGATAATTTTCTAGGGAAAGTTTTTATTATATAACATATCATTCTACGTTGCTTAGTTCTAAAATTATGAGGGGAAATTCGAAAATCGGGTGACCATTTTTTTTAATCAAATATTAGCCTTTTCAATATTTGATTCCGATTATGAAAGATTAGCCTTCTGAAAAAGTTCTACTGGACGGATTTTGATGAGAATTGTATTGTTAGTTAGATTCTATTTCAGGAATGGTTTTAATGTACTACATATTGTTCTACATTGCTTAGTCAAACAGTTATGCCCCCCAGGGGATACCTTCTTTAGGTATTCACGGGCTTCGCAACCCCGGGTACCTGAGCGATCTTTCTCTTTTCGTTTTTCCTCTCCACTCTCCTGTCTAATCTTTCTTCTTTGTTTCACTCTCATTGTGGTTTCCTCTTCTGAGGTGAGGGCGATTCTGCATGAGCCGATATCATCCTGTTTATATCGACTTATGGAGAATTGTAAACCACCCATGCGTTTGCCGTGCGTGGCGACCCGTGTCCCTGGAAAGGGGGATCCTGGCAGAAAGAGGGAAACGAACACACTGCTTTGGCCTCTGCTTCAGGTAGACGGGAGGTGCATATTGGTCCCGTATGCATCAATCGGCTGGTCAGCTGACTTGTATGTCACTGGCTGGGGATCAAGTGAGCAGGCACATACTAGTCATTTCGTTAAGGGTGGAAACTGAAATAGGTGTGTCTTGTGAACGTATGGGCCCTGGTTAGCACTGGTGCACGAATGTGCATCCCCTTGTTGGGCTCGGTAGTGGGTGGTGCGGCCGGGGTCTGAATTCCTTTTTTCATTAATATGGATGGAAAAAAATTCACTTCTTTCTACTTCTCTCCCATGTGGAGAGCAACAATCTGTACAGAACAATTCCTTCACACGTTTTTTTGTAATTAAACGCACTGATAGTCTCTCTGATAGTTCTTTCAAGAAAACTTCACCTTTTCGTATTGCAAAAACGTTTCAATCTGTATTTGGAGAAGGTTATTTACTTAAAAAATTACAGTCTGGGGATTTGCTTGTTGAGGTTTCCTCAGCCAAACATTCACAATTTCTCTCAAATTGCAAAGAAATAGGTTCTTTTTCTGTGTCTGTTCAGGCCCATATAACTCTAAATACAAGCCGTGGTGTAATATCAGAACCAGAACTTTTACTCTCTACAAAAGATGAACTTCCACAAAATTAAAAAGATGAAAATGTCATAGATGCACGACGTATTACTATCCGTCGGAATGGGCAAGTGCTTCCCACAAAGCACATCATTCTGACGTTCAATAGCCCTACTTTGCCAACTAGAATTAAAGCTGCATACTTGAGCTGTCCTGTCAGACCTTATATTCCTAATCCACTCCGTTGTTTTAAATGTTAGCGTTATGGTCATACTAATGCTACCTGTCGTGGTTCTGTTACCTGTGCACGTTGTGCAGAAGTCGGCAACGATGATAAGTCATGCGAAAAGCCTGAACACTGTACAAACTGTAAAGGTGACCATACAGCATACTCTCGCTCTTGCCAAACTGGATCCGTGAGAAAGAAATTCTTGCAGTTAAAGTCTCTCGAAAACTTTCCTATCCTGAAGCTCGTAAACTTGTTGAATCTAGAACACCATCTGTAGGAGTTTTATATTCTGGTCTACTCAAGCAACAATCAAAATCTGTAAGGTATATAAGCACCCAAACTGAATTCTCTTTACCACCAAATGATTCATCTGTTACACTAACCAGCACTATGAAGAAAAAAACCCGTAGTATTGGTGCTTCTGCTAGAATAAGACCTATGCCTGCACTAAAACTTTTGCCACCATCATCTGTACCTGTAAAAATAGAATATTATAATAGTCAATTTAACCAGTTCATTAAAGATGATACAGGTGAAACCTCTGTTTCATCTGCAAACAATTTGAAAAAGCCAGTTTCCCCTACACAAAAAGCAAAACAAAAGTCATGTACACAGAAAGAGAGAAAGATAACCTCAACCCAACCCTCCTCACAGTGGAAAACTGTGAAGGACAAAAACAAGAAAGTTTGTCTTGATACACCGCTTCATACTATAAAAGATTCCAAACAGCTGCTGCACTATGCAGAGGAAGAAATGGTTTCATATTCTTACAGCTCTGACTCAAATGATGATGATAATACTGTTTTTGAGGAATTCGAGCCTACGTGATTGTAAATATATTTCTGCTCGAAACTTTAAAAATTTTACCAACTGTTAGTTTATTGAATATGTTACCAATTGTTAGTTTAAAGATTGTTTTTATTTTAATTGTGAAAACATGTGTTTATTTTTTTTAGACGATGTGTTATATTTTCATTGAATGATTTTAATTATACATTTATCATCATATCACTCTTTTTATTTAAATGTGTTATTTTCATTCATCCTGTTTTTATGACAAGGTTTTAAATCATTTTTATATTTCAATTTGATGTTCTTATTTTAATCTTTTTTTTGGCGCAGCATGTCCCTAAAGGGACTTTGTGCCATAAAACCCCAATCAACCAACCAACCAATCAAACAGTAATATGTGAAGAGGATATATTCAGGTGAACCCGATTCCGAAAGATTAGCCTTTTTGAAAGTTTGTACTGGGCGTATTTTTTGCGACTTGCATTGTTAAGTAGATAATTTATAAGGATGGTTTTAGTATATTTTATATCGTTCTGTTAGTTTTAGAATTATGTGGAAAAGTTCTATAATCAGATGAACCCGATTAGCCCTTATAAAAAAACTTCTACTGAATGGATTTTGTTAGTTAATTTGTTTGCATTGTTAGTTCGACAATTTTTAGTGATGGTTTTAGTATATTGTATATAGTTTTATCATTCTTTAGCAAACCTTAACTGTAAATGACCAAATAAAAGAGTTGGTCCTTAATAGCTAAAATTTTGACTGCACATTAGAAAATATAATAGTGCAATCATTTCATTTTTCAGTAATGTGGAAGGATATTCCAGGTAAATATACAGATTGCTTTCAAATACAAGGTCAAATTAAACGATATATTTCGTTTGATTCAAGGTTCATTTGTAGAAACCAACCGGCGCAGCGGGCGTAGCTTGCTAGTAACCCATACAACGTATGGTGGGTAAGTAATAAATTCTTTGAAAAAAACGGTAAATGTACTGCCCACAAAGTTGTCGTGTATTCTCTGTTTCTCCACAAAATTTCTATTTTGATATTCCCTGTTTTCAAGATGAAAATTTTCCGCTGTTCGACAAGGGAAATCCATTTCACTCGAACAAGCTGATTAATTACTTGTAAAACCTAACCGGAAATTTAATAGCAATTTCATACGAGAAAAATAGTTCAGAAGGCAGAATTCCACTCAACTCATAGTTAAAAGAAGATCTCAAAGTTAAAAAGTTTCAGAAACTTGCTCAAGGTGCCTGTCTACGTACGGAGCAATTTTTTCCAAAAAAGCTATTTAATTATTTTTTGAACTTATTTTTATTAATATTATGGCTAGAAACTGTGAAAAAAAGCAAAAATTATTTCATTCATTCATGAAATTTTGGTAAATGGAGGATTTTGTGGTAAA
Source organism: Maratus michaelseni (assembly GCA_963931845.1). NCBI lineage: Eukaryota > Metazoa > Arthropoda > Arachnida > Araneae > Salticidae > Maratus > Maratus michaelseni. The sequence continues at coordinate 24,898,670 of OZ007597.1, forward strand.
ATTTAGCGAAATATGGCCCAATACGCAAAACACGCTATAGAAAAATATATTGTATGTATCTTAATTTCCTTTTTACACTTCATACTTATGACATTGGTGAAGGCAATGAACTAAAATCTAAGAGACATTTTAAATGTTTCAAAATTTCTAGCACATTGCACCTTTTTACATGCTGATTTTCATTAAATTCAGCAATGTCTTTCCACGAAAACATCCATATAACAAAATATATTTATTCTAAAATTAAATCTTTAGTTCATTGCTTTCACAATAGCGTAAATAACATGCAATTTAAATTTCATACTGATATAAAATAATAACTTTTTGAGAAATCATGTTTTGCGTATGGAATTTTCACCAAAAATTATATTTTCCAAAAAATGTATTTAAAGTTTAGATTTATGTTTTACTACAAGAATTTGCACAGTAATATGCATCTAAACTTCACTGTTTTTATGAGTCATGCACTTTTTTTAAGAACTGAGCTTTTGTTTATTTCTACAAGGCCATAGTTTTGCTTTCCCCCTCCCAAATATCTCTTCGGAAAATTAATATTTTTAACTTCTGTTTTCTTTGTACTATTCTTAAAGAATGTCTCTTTTTTTCTTAGTTATCAAAATATTTCTAAATTATGTGCTTAATTTATATTTTTATTAGTTAAAATCTTATCAAAACTGAATAAGATTTTAACGTTTCATATAAAATTAAGTATATATTTTAGGAAAAAATGGACAACTAAGAAAAAAAGAGACATTCTTTAAGAATAGTACAAAGAAAACAGAAGTTAAAAATATTAATTTTCCGAGGAGATATTTTAAAAATACGAATGCATCCTACGCCCATAGGAATAACATTAGCGAGGGGAATCGGGAAGTTTATACAGTACTTCCGGTTTGAGTGACAGCTATTGAGTTGTATAAAAACTGCTACAACTCTGGTTCTATTTATCGCACAATAAAAATAAAAACAGTTTGGGAAAGGTACAAAGCTGAGCTTTAATAAAATGTAATAAAATCGTTTTGACAATTTTGGTTGAAAACCACTTTTTAAACGTAGTCAGATACCTCAAGTCAAGAATTTTGATTCCGGGTCGCCCGCTTAAAAAAAACTTTAAGTGACTAATTTCCATAATGTGTACGTGATATTATAAGTTTATATAGAAATCTATAAGCTCATAAAGCTGATGTAGAAATTAAAGAATATTTAACGTTGTTTTTTATATGTTTTCTAGATTCAATTTTCTTGAAAATAAAGGAATATTTTAGGTTAAATAAAATGAAAAAAATAGATTAATATCGATATTTAATTACTGAAACGTGGAGGCTCACTGTGGAGACCCGAAAAGTTTTTGGTTTCCGCCTGTTTGTTTGTTTGTCTGTCTGTTTGTTATATACCCAATAGCTTTGAAAAATTTTCCGATACATTTATTAGAATTTAGAAATTAATTGTTTAAATAATTAACAAAATTTGTAATAACACTAGATTTCTAAAATAGATATAAGTGAAATACAGTAGATTCAGTTTACATTTCCATAAGTTGCTTTTGTACATGAGATATTATTCAACTTATCCATCAGATACAGGTGTTCAGTAGTTGGAAGATAAGTAAATATTGCTATTTGGGTATTAGGATAAAACTGAAATTATTTTCGAAATTGTTGCTTATCCTAATAAAACAACTTTGTAGAACGAAATCCAACATATACTAGAATCATTCACACAATCAATAGAAAATCATGAATATAAATTTAATAAAGTTACGGGGGGTTCAGGGGCAGAGCTCCCCCCTCCCCCTTCCCCTGAAGAAATGTTTTTTTTATCTAAAAAATTGCAAGAATAAGAAGTTTATAAGAATGTCAGAATATTATTGCATAAACCGGGTTTAATTTAACGTTTCTAATTTCTGAAACCTACGAATTATTTTATATTCCTATAAAAGTATATGTAATTTTAAAATTTTTGTTTGCGGATTGTAAGATGTTAAATATTAGGAAAAGTGAGATTAAAAAACAATGACTTTCAGAGCTGACGTTGAGGTTCCTGATCTGCAGATTTACTAGTTATCTAACAAAATAACAATAAATGGACGCAAATGAACACCAGACTCCACAAATTTTCTAATAAAGCTATAGCTTTAATGGATTTTATTATTATTGTATATATACAATAATAATAAAATCCACTAACGCCTCTAAAAACAAATCTATAAAAATTAACAGGAGGAAAGGAAAAAAAATAAAGCTAAAATGTAAAATATAATAATGAGAAAATATAGAGAAAATAAGATAGATTAAGATAAAAATGTAATCATATTTTGAAAAAATATATATATGAAGAAGAAAAAATCCCTGACGGCTCGGCCTACAGGCACAGGTAGATTTCGAAGACGCAGACCGTGGACACCTGTTTATTGGGAATTGCAGAAGAAAGACCTATTTTCCATGATGTGGCAGTTAGGACCACCTATTTCGAAATATACCTCTGCCTGTAGGCGGAGCCAGCAGGGATTTTTTTGTTTTTAATTTTTTTTACCGCACGAGTCGGTCCTATAAAAAACTTGTCAATATAAAAATTGTAGATAATATTAAGAAGATTTATAATAAATTTAAGCAGATTTGATATCTTGGGAATTGGCGAAGTTATGATTTTTTTTTCTTCTGAAACCCTTATTTCTCCCCCCCCCCCCCTTCATTGGGGGCATTTTTAATGAAATCAAAAATCTGTCATACGTAAATTTTTGGCCCTTTTCCTAGAAGTAATAATAACTTTAAACGGATTCGATATGTATAAAAATTAAGAAGTTATGGTTTTTTTCTGTTTTTACGTCTGCTTATAGGCGGAGCCAGCAGAGATTTTTTGGTTTTTACCTTTTTTTTTGCCGTAAGAGTTGGTCCTATAAAAAACTTGTCAATATAAAAGTTGTAGATAATTTTAAGGAGATTTACAACAAATTTAAGCGGATTTGTTTTGGGAATTGACGAAGTTATGAATTTTTTTCTTCTAAAACACCCCTTTTATCCTTGGGTCCCCCTTATGGTCACCTTGGGGCCATTTTTAATGATATCAAAAATCTGTCACATATAAATTTTCGGCCCTTTTCCTAGAAGTAATAACTTTAAACGGATTCGATGCGTATCATAACTAAGCAATTATGGGTTTTTTTCTGTTTTTACAAAAAGCCCCCCCCACCCCATTTGCCCCTCCTTGGTTCGATTTTGCCCATTAACGAACTTGACCGAGATTTTATGCCCCTTGATTTTATGTATCAGTTTGGAAGAGATTTGTGCAGAATTGTTGCAGTTATCGTGTCCATAAAAAAGTGACATAGATAGATAGATAGATAGATAAAGTTTTGAACTGGGAGTGGTTTTGGGTTCTGGGAGTCATAATCGGCGTAGATCTGCAAACATTTCTCAAAAATTCCAACTTAGGGGAGAATGTAATAGGTAGTATTGCTTACGAAATCTACCTAAAAGAGAAACTAAGGAATTTTTAAATTCCACTTCAATTAGTTTAATTTAATTTACCTTTTTTATACAAAAGGGTTTAAAAGATGCATTAATTTTCTCGCATATATTTCTTATTCTACAAATTTTTAATTGGCACATAAAATGATTATACAAATTCAAAACATAAATTCTTAATTATTATTAACTATTTGAAAGATAAAAAAAAAAAAAAAAAATGTCGTTATAAAAAAATAAATCGATAAAAGTGTTTATAAACCCAATTGGAAGAAGTAATGAAAAAACAAGTAATATTTTTAGGCTATTATGTGCATAGAAATTTCTTTAACTTTTACTGAAAATACGTAAATCTATTTAGTAATAAAAACTAAACTTTTAGAAGTATTTTTACTTTTGGAAGTTTTTAAGAAGTGCAGCATTTGTATCCCGCATAGAAATTTTGTAATTAACAGTTAAGATAAGATAAAGATAAAAAAAAAAAAAAAACTGTGAAAATAACAATTATTTTTAGAATAGAAAATTTAATTTCATGTCAATAATAAAACATTAGAAAATTGTAGATTTTTGAACAATATATGATTTGAACACTCCGCATGTATATCTTCCTTAAGTTACAGAAACGCAATTCATTCATAATACATACCAGACTCTTACTGGTCCGTTTTTTTAATACCAGTATTTCTGAAGAATAAGTTTCATGGTGGGTTGCAACAAAAATAACCTTCGGGAGTGATTAATTTCTATAAAATATTCGAAGGAAGTGATAATAATAATAATCATAAAGGAAAAATAAACAGTGCTCAAAAAACGGACATAGTCTTTTTATTAACTACTTATTTTCCTTTATTGACTTTAGTTGTTTGAGTACCAAGCTTTTGTGGGAACTAAACACGGAGAGTCCCGCGTTAGGCTGACCACCTATCCGGGACATTACTGCATAGCTCCCCAGGACCCATGGTCAAGAAAACAGGGTTGGAAACTGTAGGGCATTGTCCTAATCGGATTGTAGCACAGCAGGTTTATTTACTTATTTATTTATTTTTTAAAATATTGCTGCATTAAAAACTGTTTAATAATATTTATTAGTTTATCATTTAGTGATCCTTGCAAAGCCCATGGTTCCAATAAATAAAATTAAAAATAATGAATCAAAAACAGATTTGTGCAGATTTGATTCCTAATCAACAATTTTTATGACAGAAAAATAAATAACGCTAGAAAAATATAATTTATTCAACGATATTGCAAAATTATAATCTTATATAAATACATGGAAATTATAATTTTATAGAAGTACATAAAAACTATAAACACATAAAATTTATAAAATAAATAGCGTATATTTCGGCGTATTACACGCTCTTAAAATTTCAAGTTATATTTTCAGCAATAGGTGCACCCTCATCTTTGAGCAGAAAACTTTATGAGATACGAAACTTAAAATTACAAAAATAACATTGTAAAGTGTAATAATAAGTTCAAAAACCTTTAACGGCTTACAAGTTTGTGACGTAAGACTTCACCTTATGGTTCTAACAATTTTAAATATGCGTCTTCAAAATAATAATATCGAATTTTAAATGACGCTATGTTATTATACTAAATATTGTTCATCCCATGTTATTTTATGATTCTATGTTTATTCTGAATATTCTATATTATTATACTATACTAATTTTTAATTTTTATTATTATTTTATTTTTTATTTTGCTCTATTTATATTCGGATTCTCTAGTCGGTGCTCTAACTCGCGTAAATATGCTCGGATCGTCCTGAAATTTTTGTATGTTATTGTCATTATTTTCAACATGGAAAGATGTATAAAATTTATTCGCTGATGCTTTTTAGCACTTTCCAACCTAGTTGAAAAATGTTTATGACTTCGGTTTGTCTGGCGGTCTGCCGTCTGTCGGTGCTCTAACTCGCGTAAATATGCTCGGACCGCCCTGAAATGTTCGTATGTTATTGTCGTTTACTATAGCATGTTCCCTATTTCAACTGAAGTGTATAGCACTTATAGTTTTCTTACAGGGACAGTCAAAAGTATTCCGTTACATTACAGTCAATGGGAAATAATCGTTTCAAGTGGATTCTGATGACGTTACGCCATTTGAAACATGATGGAATTGATATATAATTATGAAGAGCATTATAACATGCTTTTTGTAAAATATGGGGTGCAAAGCATTAAGTATTCATTTACAAGGTGAAACAAAATAATTCTGTTACACATTGTTCTATGGGGAAAAATCGTATGCAGTGTAATTTAGCGATATTTCACTATTTAAAACATAAAGAAAATTATATGCATTACTGATGTGCACTATAAATTGCTCTCTTTAAAGTGTGGTGTGCATTTTGTTTATTTACACGGTCACACAAAAGATATCGGTTACAGTCTGTGTGATAAGTGCGTTTTCAACTTTGATTTGCTTTTTTGAGTTTAACTAAATTTTTCATAGTACGTATGTGTTTATAAACTCGGTTGTTCATATACAGAGCTACACAACGGAATCCGTAAGTATTACACACTATGGGAGTGAAGTGCTTATAACGGTAGTTTTTATTTGTGTTACGCATTTTCCTGCTGAACTATATTTAGTAGACTAATAGAAGAGTTTGTGGAATATAAATAAATTCATATACAAGGCTACGCAAAGAAAAAAATACATTGTTGTTTACGGTTGGTAATTGCTGCGAGTGAGTTTTAAGTTGCATTTTAGCTTGATATGTGGTGTGTACAAAAGTTTTCAGATAATATACAGGGCTGTAGAAAAGGTTTCGAGTGCATTTCCATTGATTGGCGAAAATTGCTAAATGTGAATATTCTAATAGAACTAAATTTTATCCTGTTATATATCCACATCTATTGATCCTATACAGGGCTATGCACAAAATAATTCGACTACTTTTTTGACACTGGTAGGTAATTTCGAAAACTGTATCTTTCAATGGGTTATATGTTTTCTAAACTGTTTACTTACATATCTTCTTTCACCTTATTTAACGGTGAAGTTGCGTTACAGTTTTCTGGCTGTGTGGGAAAGTGGTTCATAATCTATGCTTGACGCATGATTTGTCGTTCTTGTTTCATTATGACATTTTAGATATATCGTTTTCAATACGACGTAATTTTCACTATTAAATGCTTTTCGCATTTCATAATTTATTTATTTTAAAGCTTTCTTTCTTTTTTAATATTCACCAGTATTACACACATATTAGTATTTCAATTGAAAATACAGTGTTTGCAAGCTCTATAAGAAATAGTTTTAAATATATCGTTTTAAATATGACGTACTTTTCAACATTTAATGCTTTTCACACGTAATAGCTTAATTATTTTAAAGTTTTGTTTATTTTTTTAAAATTCACGTGTAAATATATTTTTTAATTGAAAAGTTTTTGTAAATATTATTATTATTATTATTTTCTTTTTTTAATCTGACAACAGAGGTAAAAACTAAATATTTCAAACTATGAATTAAATCTGTATTCAGATAATGAAATTTTGAATAAAAAACAGAAAAGAAATCCTTAAAAAATTAGACAAATTAAAAAAATAATAACAATCTGCGAAAGATAGTTAAATTGATAGTTTTTGATCCTATAAATTTTTTTTAACTGAACCGATTTTTACATTAAATAGCTTATTAAATAATTCTTCCATTCAAAAACTGTCTGCTTCAGCGTGTTTATCATACCTTTATCTATAAAATAACCAGTTTTCATGTTTTTATATCTAATAGTTTTATTTTATTATTATGCACCGAGAAAGTCAAAAGGTCACAATAAATTCAATTACGGGAGCGGCTGCGGCAGCAGAGTTAGTCACCTTTTTAACACTTTCCAACCTAGTTGAAAAGTGTTTGACTTCGGTTTGTCTGGCCGTCTGCCGTCTGTCCTTGCTCTAACTCCCGTAAATATGCTCGGATTGCCTTGCAATTTTTATATGTTATTGTCGTTATCTATAGCATGTTACCTATTTCAACTGCAGTGTGTAGCACTTATAGTTTTTTTACAGGGACACTCAAAAGAATTCCGTTACATTACGGTCTATGGGGAAAATTCATTTGCGGTTTATTATAATGATGTTTCACTATTTTAAACGCATTGAAATTTATATATATCACTAAGGTGTATTACAAGAGGCTTACTACAGAATATTGTGTGTATAGCAGTCATCGTTCATTTACAGGGACACACAAAAGAATTCTCTACTGTCTGTTTACAATAATTCCTGGAAGTGCGTTTTAAGTTGCTGAACGCGATTTTAAATTTAACTCACTTTTTGCCTATTACTTGGTGTGTATAAATTCAGTAGATCCTATACAGGGCAGCACAAAAGTTCGCGAACATATTTCCGTTTATTGACAGAAACTCCAGAAGGAGAATTTTAAACTGTGCTACGCGTTTCCTGACTAAACAAAAATTTAGCATACTATGTAGTATATATACAAATCTATAGATCTTATACAGGGCTGAATAAAAGTATTCGGATATTTTCCGAATATTGTATATGTTGGAAATATATGTTGGAAATTCCTGAAATTACGTTTCTTAAATATGTTATGCGTTTTCCAAATTGTTCACTTAGATGTTATCTTTCAGCTTATTAAACGGTGATAATTTTAAAATTATTTTTGGAAGCGTTGGAAAGTGTTACATAATCTATGCTTGACGCATGATTTTTCATTCTTGTTTTAAAATAGAAAGAATAAATAAGTTCATACTAGTTCCTGAAAATGTTTCCATGAATTTAATGACCATGGAAGTACAGAATTTGTTTTAATCATGACGTCATTTTCCAAGACAGAAACATTACGCCTTTTTGTTATTGAAACCTTTTATAGTACATCATGACTTTCCCTAACCAAATCTTAAAAAATTCCCCGACCAAACTGGCATGCACAAAATCTGCTTTGATATAGTAATTACATTAAAAACTATTAATCATTAGTATTAATTTAAAAATAATATATTTCAAAGACTTTTGATAGATTTTTATAAATTTAACACAAAATAACTTAGTAACAAGCAGCATAAAAAGTAAATTCAGAATTTTGTATCATAATAAAACTTTTTCAATTTTTCCCCCAGACATTTCCATGACTTTTTAGAACATATTTGTAAATTCCTTGATTTTTCCTATATATTTAAAAATTTCCCTGACCAAACGGGCATGCACAAAATCTGCTTTGATATAGTAATTACATTAAAAAGTATTAATCATTAGTATTAATTTAAAAATAATATATTTCAAAGGCTTTTGATAGATTTTTATAAATTTAACACAAAATAACTTAGTAACAAGCAGCATAAACAGTAAATTCAGAATTTTGCATTATAATAAAGCTTTTTCAATTTTTTCCCCAGACATTTCCATGACTTTTTAGAACATATTTGTAAATTCCTTGACTTTTCCTATATATTTAAAAATTTCCCTGACTACTTTAAAATTACTTTATTTTCCAGATTTTCCATGTCGCTGGGCACCTTGTTAGGTGCGTTCGTAATTATATAAATACGTAGCACCTATAGTCGTCGTTTGGTCCGTCCGTCTGTCCGTCTGTCTGTCTGTCTGTCTGTCTGTCTGTCCGTCTGTCTGTCCGTCCGTCTGTCTGTCTGTCCGCATATAACAACGCAAAAACTACCCAACCAAATGGTTTGCAATTTAAAATATATTATCTTTGCAGAATTTTGTCGAGACATTTCAAATTTTATTAAAATCGAATCAAAACTTTAGGAGATATTAACAAAAATATTTATTAAGAAATTTGAATTTTTTTTTTTTTAAATCGGTGCTTTTTTGTTATAGGAGCTTCCGATGGATGTTAAATCGTCAAGCGACCGAGATACTTATTTTATGACAGAAATTAATCTGCAGACGATATAATTCATTTCACAGAATTAAAAATCATCAAGATCTGAATATTTATATAACTAGCTGATACATATATATCTGAATATTTATATAACTAGTTAAGATATTTGTATGAACAGTGTCATAAAATATATACTTAACTAGCTGTTTAACCCGTTCTACGCACGGGATATCATGAATTTATTTCTAAAACGTGCGTACGAACGCACCTCGTTTGTAACGTTTGACGTACAATTTCCAACTTGTTAAGATTACTTTAGTCCAAATATCAAGAAATGAAACAAGTGGGAAGGTGTGATAGAAGATCGCTCAAAGGGTTTCGTTTAATATTCCTTTCAAAACACTTTATACTTTCTTTAATAAATTCAAATAAATTTAATTTAGCAACAACAACAAAAAAATGTCATGTTTTTTATAAAGTAAAAATTTACCGGTCTATTTTTTCGTTTTCTCGAATATCTAAACCAGCCGGATAGCGGGTGAAGCCTGCTATTATATTCTGTCATAATAATATCCGTCATACGGACTAAATGCAATATTTAAAATAATAATTTCAAAATTAAACAAATTGTACACCTTCAAAATATTAAAATATGCGAATATTTCCATAATCGGATTTTTATCACGATTCAATATGTTTCTTAAACTCATATATTTACTATTCTCTATTCTCATATTGATACTCGCTTTGTATTATTCTCAAACATTTGAAAAATTCGTTAAACTTCCAATAGGACGTCAGATTTTCTTTTTAATTCTCTAATGACGTGATATTAATCTGCTTTGTGTACATACATATACTCATACTCCTTGTATTATTGAGAAATCTTAGACATTTTCCGTTTTATTACCACTATGACGTCAATCAATTTTATTTCATATTTATCTTTTTTTCAATTGGTGAAACTTTTTATTTCATTTTCATTTTTCCCGTGGAAATCGTCTGATAAAAAATTAATTATTGTAGAAAGAATTTCATTGTGAATTTTAAATTTTTGGCATCTGCTATAACGAAAAATGTCTAAATTTAATAGGAAAAGGCTGTTAGAATTTTGGTTTTTTATCTCTATTTATTAAAATAATGCGAATTTTTCAAATTTTAATATTTTGAGCTCTTCACAGTTGGTATTCATCTATATACACAAAGTTCCAACTCTGTCAGTTATGTAGTTTTTGAGAATGGCTCTGTGACGGACAGACAACGGAGCGGGAGTAATAGGGTTTCGTGAGATGAACGAAACCCTAAAAACTATGTAAATTATGTTCTTTAGATATAATCAGAACCTGATTAAGGTTGTCTGGGGCCCAGGGCCCAGCAGCTTTTCAGAGCCCACCTCAAACCAAAATTATAGCTAAACATAATTTTTCGGGAATATTCGAATAATTTTCCCTACATTTTATAAAAATGTTCATGGAACTCAGGTTAACTTAATTTTCTGTTCGCTGTTTGATACCTTAAATATCTCTTCATCTGAAATATTTCTTAAAAGATAATTTTAATAAAAAACTATAACAATAATATATTATTATTATTATTGTTATATTATTATATATTATTATTATTATTATTATATTATTATATATTATTATTATTATTATATATTTATTATTATTATTATTATTATTATTAATATTATTATTATATTATATATTATTATATATTATTATATATTATTATTATATATTTATTATTATTATTATTATTATTATTATTATTATTATTATTATTATTATTATTATTATTATATATTTATTATTATTATTATTATTATTATTATTATTATTATTATTATTCTAATAAAAAACTATAACTAATAATAAACTATAGTTATATAATTTTCTGTTCGCTGTTTGATACCTTAAATATCTCTTCATCTGAAATATTTCTTAAAAGATAATTCTAATAAAAAACTATAACTATAATATAATAATAATAATAATAATAATAATATATATTATTAAACATTATTATTAATGTTGGATTCTCTATTCCATTCTTTCGAATTCGAATCAAAACTAATCTATTTTTATAAATATATTCTAATTTCTTACGTGTGTGGTTCAGTGTAAACTAATCTAAACAAAATCAATCTGCATTTAAGGAACAAATGACATTTAATTACAATAAAACACATAAAATAATATTAGCGCCAAGTATTCGACGCAACAAATCTAGAAATCTACATATCAACAGAACAATTATTTCGCTTCAGTTCACATGGAAATATGAGTTCAAACTACGCATGCGCTGGCTAAATAGCTATTTCACAAATTAGCCGGAACAATTATTATATATTATTATACATTATTATTATATATTATTTTATATTATTATTATTATTATTATATATTTATTATTATTATTATTATATATTTATTATTATTATTATTATTATTCTAATAATAAACTATAACATACTTAATTTAAGCTGTTTTCAGATAGTAGAAAAGTATAAATTAATTTCAAACTACGCATGCGCTGGCTAAATAGCTATTTCACAAATTAGCCGGAACATCCCGCCCGGCGTTGGACGGCTGTCCAACATTATCATAAAATGGCAAAGGCACTACTCTAGTAATGTTTCTACGTAATATACCTGTGGATGTCTTCAGATCGATGACGCGAACAAGTCCATCATCACCCTTATAGGTTTTCAAAATTCGAGCTAATTTCCAATCTATAAACTTGTCATTTTCATCTTTTAACAAGACCAGCGGACCAACTTCATGATTTCGTGAAGGTTTTTTCCATTTACTGCGGACTTGGAGTTCATTCAAGTATTCACGGCTCCAGCGCTGCCAATACTGCATTTTTAATCTTTGAATATGTGTCCACCTAGAAGAAAATGGTGAAGAATCTAAAACATCATTATTTTCATGAATACTTAAGAGAGGACCCCCAATAAGGAAATGACCAGGTGTTAGTGGTTGTAAATCATTAATATCTGCAGACAAGGGCGTTAACGGACGTGAATTCATAACTGCCTCAATTTGTGTCACGAGTGTTGTCAGTTCTTCAAAATTCAAGACAGAAGATTTAGTTATCTTAAACGGGATTCGCTTCATTGTTTTGATATTCGATTCCCATAGTCCGCCGAAATGTGGAGATGCAGGGGGTATAAAATTCCATTGTATTCCTTCTTCTGCACTAAATCGCTGAATTTCATCCGAAGCACAAATTTGATAAAAGGAATTCAAAAGAGCACAAGTACCCTTAAAATTTGTGGCATTATCACTCCATATAATGGAAGGTTTAGATCGTCGAGCAACAAATCTTCTTAAACAGGATAAAAATGCTTCTGTGGTCAAGTCTGAAACAACTTCCAAGTGAACGGCTTTGGTCGAAAAGCAGATGTTTATAGCAATGTATGCCTTTAGTGTTATTTTTGATCTTTTTAAGTTAGGCTTTGTTATAATAGGACCGGCTAAATCCACGCCAGTCTTCTCAAATGGTCTAGAAGGTATAATTCTATCAAGAGGCAAGTCACCCATCATTTGTTGAATAGTTTGATGCTTTGTTCGAAGACAAGTCATACATCTATTTACAATTCGTCTTACTTGGCTCTGACCAGATGGTATCCAATAAAACTGTCTTAATAAAGAAAGAGTGGTCTGAGTACCCGAATGTAGAAACTTTTTATGATAATATTCAATCAATAGGTTGGTGAAATAGTGAGACTTTGGTAACAGTATTTGGTGTTTCTGAGATTCTGATACATTAGAAAACTTCAGTCTTCCACCGATCCTTAACAGTTCATCTGTATCTAAAAACACATTTAAATTCAAGATCTTACTGTTGTTTGGTAGAGGGCGTTTTCCTTTTAAACATCGAATTTCCGATGAAATGTGGAATTTTGTACCATCTTTATTAGTTTTTTCGTTGCATTTTGTAACTCAGAAGTATCTAAATAATCATGTTTCTTAATTTTTGGTTCTGGTTTACAGTTATTCAGAAATCTCAAGCAATTAATAAGAAGCAGTAACTCTTATTAATTTCATAAAAGAAGAATATCGATTAATTAAATCAGTGTTGCCTTCATTTTTATCTACAATAGTTGATTTCACAGCAGTGTTTTTCTTTAGTTCTAACTGATCCTTAACTTCAGATCTAATTTATCAAATGGTTTTTCGAATTTTGGCCAAAGAGATCTGTCTTGTTTTAACCATTGGGGACCTTGCCACCAACGATGATTATCTTTCATTTCTCAAACTTTCAAACCTCTAGTAACTAGATCGGCGGGATTATCGTGTCCAGGACTATGAAACCAACTAAGTGGATCACTAAGATCTTTTATTCCTTTTATTCGGTTTCTGACGAACATTTTAAATCTTTCTGACTCTCCTCTAATCCAGTAGAAAGTAATAGTCGAGTCAGTCCAAAAGTAGCAAGTTGCAGGAAAAGATAAGTTTTTAGCAATTTTATGAGAAAGTTTAGCAGACAAAAGGTCTCCCAATAATTCTAGGCGAGGTATAGAAACAGTTTTTAATGGGGCCACTCTACTTCTTGCAGCAATAAAGCTGGTAAAAACGTTCTTGTTTTTTAATACTGCTCTAAGGTACACTACTGTACCATATGCTTTCTTTGAAGCGTCTGAAAAACTGTGTAACTCAAAATAATCAACTTCTTCGATGGCAATATCTGCCAAATAATATCTGGGAACATTAATACTATTCAGTTCTTTAATTTCCTCGAACCATTCATTCCACAAAATATCCAATTGTTTGGGTAGATTTTCATCCCAGTCAAGTCCTAAACACCAAACTTCTTGGATTAAACATTTAATTCTAATAGTATAAGGACTAATAAAACCAATTGGGTCGAAAATACGACCAACAGTCTGCAATAGATAATGTTTAGTACTAAGTTTTTTCGACAGGGATTTTTCTAAGTTTTGAGTTTTAAATGAAAACTTATCACTGTTTGGATCCGAAGCAACCCCTAAAACCTTGGAAGGTATCAAATGCTGATTACTAAGATTTAAGTTATCTGTTACTTCATCAACGTGTAAACCATGTGCTTACCATTTTTCACGTAATTCTAATGAGTTTGTTTTCCATTTCCTAAAAGTCATACTGGCATCTTGAAATATTTTAAAGGCTTCTTTACTTAATTTAAATGCATAATCAACATCACTTTCACTAGTAATCAAATCATCAACATATAACGATGAATTTAAAATGACAAAAGATTCAGGAAATGTTGTTACATACCTTTGTAAGTGATGTTTGATAGTAGCTGCCAGAAGGAAGGGGCTTGACTTCACACCGAAGAGAACTCTTGTTAATCTGAAGATCTTAAATTGCTTACCTGGATCTTCAACCCATGGCTCATCATCCCAAAAAAATCTTGTAAAGTCCCTGTCTTGTTCATCGATCTCGATCTTCAAAAATGCCTGTTGTATGTCTGCAGTAATTGCTACAGGAAAATTTCTAAATTTGATTAAAAGGCTGAACAGTTCAGGGATAAGATTTAATCCAGTATATAAAAAATCGTTTAGTGAAAGTTCACCTTTAGCATGGGCGCTTGCGTCGAATACGATTCTGACTTTGCTAGTTGACTTATCCTCACGAATTACTGCTCTGTGGGGTAAGTAAAATGTGTTTACCTCCGATGTGTTGTTCTCAACAGGTTCAATAATAATATTATCTTCTAAATAACTATCTAAAATAGCTTTATATTCCGAGAATAACAAAGGATCGTTTGTAAAATTTGTTCTCAACTTAAAAAATCGTCTATATGCCACTTCGCGATTATTATTAAGAGACATTTTCAAATTAGACTTCCATGGAAATTTAACTTTGTACCGATTATCTTTAAAAACTATACTTGATTGAAATTCAGTCATAATTTCTTCATCTACATTACTAACATCTTTAGTTTCAGATTCAATTCCTAAGCTTTCTAATTATCAAAAATTTCTGATTTGATCCGATATATCCTTTTCTTCAACTATAATTTTCATGCTAAACAATTCGTTGGCTGACCCCTTGTAACCCTGTAAACACCAGCCAAAAAGGGTTTCAGTAGCTACGAGTTTATCCTTTAATCTTTTAATTCTACCAGTTACAACATTATAATAATTATCTGATCCAATTAACACTGCAATTTTATTATTATTATATTCGTAACTGTCAGCTAGTTGTAACCCTTTTAACTTACTATAAGTTTTACGAATGTATTTATCAGGAGTGGGTAAGCAAGCAGCTGAAATTTGATCTGTCTCGAGGGCTTCAACTTCAATATTTGAAAAGGGATCATCTCTATTTTCTAATTTTACTTTTACTACATTATACGTTTTATTTATCAGTTGCCTTTTCGGCTCCAAAAGCATAAATAGATAAAGTTTCTGTTCTAATAACAGGTAAATTTAAATTTTGTGAAACATCGCGAATTATGAATGTTCTCATACTACCATTATCCAATAAAATACGAATTGGTTCAGTTTTATTATCTTTCGGATCCTTTGCCATCACGGAACAAGTTTGCAAAAAAATGTTGCATTGTGTGTTTTCATTTTGTACATTATTAGTGGAACTGTTATCACAATGTGAAACAGATACGACACTCTTATCCGTATTTACCTTTAAATTATTTTCGAGTTGGAAACAAATGGCCCTACTATGTTTTTTGTTACAAATATTACACATTTTAGTTTTTTCACACTCTTTTATTCTGTGTTTGGCCTGTAAACATAAAAAGCATCTTCCCTGCCTTTTTAATATTTCTTTTTTCTGATCTATAGTCAAAGATTGACACATTTCACTATTATGATCAATACTGTTACAGAATAAACACGAATTCTTATTTACAGAAGTCATTAATTCAGTAGTTGAAACATTATTTTGTTTAAATCCTTTCGTACCATATTGCAATCTTGGTTTATATTTTGACTGTTTGTCGATAAATTTTGATCTGCGTTCAATTTTATTATCACTGAGAAATGATTTTTTAACATCTAAATCATGGATAGTTAATACTCTTTCTCTACTTTCAACTTCGTTTTTAAGAAAACTCATGAGATTTTCTATATTCCACATTTCTCCATCATTTAACTTTCGATTGAATTCTAACGTTAAATCCGGTGGTATTAATTTAAGTAATATTGGACAAAGTAATCCACTGTACGTATCTGATTTTACACCTAGTGACTCTAAATTACGAATTTGTACTAGACATTTATCATACAGATTTCTTAAACCCCGAGTGTCAGAAGAACTTTTCAGACATTCCATATTCAGTAAAAAGTAAATTATTCAAATGAGCATGTACAAGCATATCATTTCTACCAAATCTTTCTTTCAAAAGGGATACGGCCGCTGCATAATTTTTTTCCGACTGACTGAATCCACTTATTGTGTTTGCAGCCATTCCCGAAACTAAACTTTTCAAATAACTAAATTTCTCAATATCTGACAGACCTGTGTTTTTATCTATGGCTGTTTCGAATGTGTTCCAAAATTCCATAAATTTATCAGGTTCACCAATAAAACCTATTTATTTGTAATTTTGGAATCTTTACTTTTTCTAGTTCGGTAATAGCATGATCTGCTCGCACTGGATAAACATTGTTAACATAAGCATTGTTAGCATTAGAACATAAGTTTTTTATCTTAAAGTTCAGTTTTGATCTATATGATATTACTTTTTGATCATACAAGTCACAATTTAAAATTTCGTTTTCAATATGTTTAGCATTAATCGTCGTTACAATGGTGTTATCAAGTTCCTTAATAGTTTTATATTTTTCATTCAATTTATCAAGAAGTTCTTCTAATTCTTGTACAGAATATTCTGTATTACTTAAATATTGATTGATACTTTCAAATATTTTATTGAGAAGATTCCGATGCGTATCACGCATTTTCGTTTGTTTATTTTCAGACATTTTCAAAGCAAAATATAATCATAAAAAAACTCACCGATTTCCAGTCAAACAAAAAATAATTTAGTACTTGCTTTTACGCAATCACTGTCCAAACGAAGTTATTATAATCATCTTTTCAAGGCCGCTTGCACCAAAAATGTTGGATTCTCTATTCCATTCTTTCGAATTCGAATCAAAACTAATCTATTTTTATAAATATATTCTAATTTCTTACGTGTGTGGTTCAGTGTAAACTAATCTAAACAAAATCAATCTGCATTTAAGGAACAAATGACATTTAATTACAATAAAACACATAAAATAATATTAGCGCCAAGTATTCGACGCAACAAATCTAGAAATCTACATATCAACAGAACAATTATTTCGCTTTAGTTCACATGGAAATATGAGTTCAAACTACGCATGCGCTGGCTAAATAGCTATTTCACAAATTAGCCGGAACAATTATTATATATTATTATACATTATTATTATATATTATATTATATTATTATTATTATTATATATTTATTATTATTATTATTATTATTATTATTATTATTATTATTATTATTATTATTATTATTATTATTATATATTTATTATTATTATTATTATTATTATTATTATTATTATTATTATTATTATTATTCTAATAAAAAACTATAACTAATAATAAACTATAACATACTTAATTTAAGCTGTTTTCAGATAGTAGAAAAGTATAAATTAATTATAGAGGTAGTTATAGAGGTATCTGTTACTCAGATATTGGAACTTTAAATTAGTTTTTTTCTCGGAGATTTAAGAACTTTTCAAAATCATTTTACTCATTTTGAGGCCCCCATCTGCAGTTGGCACAAGACCTTGGCCTAGTTGGCGGCTTGTGCAGTAATCAGGCCCTGGATATAATCGTAGTTATAGTTAAACGCTCTAGTTTTCTGAATGAAAATTCACATTTTCTAGTACACATAAGGACATTTTTACTGACGGAAACACTTCGCCCTGCTGAAAGAAAGTACCTATCTCATTCTCAGCGAAATGAAAAATTATTGAATATCATTTCAACACAACTGCATTTTATGAATGAAAAATGCGGTTTTCCTCTAATATGACTCCATTTACGCTAACAGAAGTAGTCCACATTTCACCAGTTAATACTGTTTAATCTCGTAACAGTGGGAATGAAAAAAAAAAAAAGAAGAAGAAGAACAATGTGTATTATGCCATTTAGGCGTAATTGTAGTAAATTATGGTAGTTTTCTCAGTATAAAAGCCAGTTTCCAGTAGAATGAATTTTTAAAAATGATGTTATTTTCACAAAGTGAAACTATTTCTTCCTTTGGAGCTTTAATCTATAGATCTGTTATTTTAGAACAGGCGGAATGAAAATGACGTCATTTTCACGCAATTATAGGGGGGGGGGATATCGTTTTATATGTTAATTTATGTCAATGAGTTTATGAAATAAAAAATGAAGTTATTTCAATTTTAGGTTTATTATGTTCCTTGACGTCTTAACCACCATTTATTCAAATTTAAAATGTCTTTTTTATTGCAATGAGAAAATGGAATCAATAAAGATATAATAAATAAGTCATTCCCAATTATTTCCCTTTTCTCAGCAACAATGGAAGTAACCCAATTGTCACCACCATCTAGAAAAAAATTCATGAAAAACTTTTTTAATTAATACTAAAATATAAAAATAGAAATATTAAAAAAAAAAAAAAAAAAAAAAAAAAAAAAAAAAAAAAATCTAGTGCGGGCCAAATTAGAAATATTACAAATAAAAGCTTTGAGTTAAAAAAAAAAAAAGTAGTTATTAAAATTGGTTCAGTAAAAATCTCAAGGCAGATAGCGAAAAAAAAATATAAATAAAAATAAAAAATAATAAAACGTTTTTGTTTTAAATATATACATGCTTACAAAAATGTCATTTTACTTGCTAAACTATTTCACTTTTAGTGCCCTAGTTTTAAACAGAAATTTTCTTCGCCATCTATAAGAAATAATTCTTTGAAAAACTGCATTTCTTCTTTTAATTCATTTCTTGTACAGCAAGAACTCTATAGTTTAATGCAAGGAGTTTAAATTTGTCTTTGTTTATCATCAATGTAAAACTCAATAAAGCTACGATAGAATGCGTTTTATTATTTTTTTTATTCTTTTAACGTCAATTGAATTTGTCTACAGACAATTGTTGGCTTTCTAAAATGAACTGATCCTTGAAGCTTGAATACGTAAATATGCGTTTTTATTTCTCAGAATTTTCTTGTAAAATGTAATTTAATCATCACATCATTGTAATGAAAATAATAATAATAATAATTTTGCAATTTTAATGAGAAATTGACGTCACATTTTTTTTTTTTTTTTTTTTTTTTTTTTTTTTTTTTTTATAATCCCTATTTTTCCCCTTTTCCACTCTTTCATCGGCAAAATGGAATAAACTGGTTGCCACCATTGCAAAAATGTCATCAAAATGTACAAAAAAAAAAAAAAAAAAAAAAAAAAAAATAGTATCTCGGAAATAAATTAAAAAAAAAAAATTCTGATAGCTTATATGACATCCATGAATCCATGCGGATGACTAGTGTTAATTTCACTCCGCCGCTAAATTCAACATTCTAAGAGTAGTATAGTTACAAAAAAAAAAAAAAAAAAAAAAAAAAAAAAAAAAAAAAGAGTGTGTCGCGGGATACACGATTGTAGTGAAAATAATTCAACCGAATTTATAAACACTTTCCAACGTAGTTGAAAAATGTTTATGAATTCGGTTTGTTAACGCTTTTCAATATAGTTGAAAAGTGTTTATGAATTCGGTTTGTTAACGCTTTTCAATATAGTTGAAAAGTGTTTATGAATTCAGTTTAACACTTTCCCATATAGTTGAAAAGTGCTTATGAATTCGGTTTGTTAACAATTTCCAATATAGTTGAAAAGTGCTTGTGAATTCAGTTTGTTAACACTTTCCCATATAGTTGAAAAGTGTTTATGAATTCGGTTTGTTAACGCTTTTCAATATAGTTGAAAAGTGTTTATGAATTCGGTTTGTTAACGCTTTTCAATATAGTTGAAAAGTGTTTATGAATTCAGTTTAACACTTTCCCATATAGTTGAAAAGTGCTTATGAATTCGGTTTGTTAACAATTTCCAATATAGTTGAAAAGTGTTTGTGAATTCAGTTTGTTAACACTTTCCCATATAGTTGAAAAGTGTTTATGAATTCGGTTTGTTAACGCTTTTCAATATAGTTGAAAAGTGTTTATGAATTCAGTTTGTTAACACTTTCCCATATAGTTGAAAAGTGCTTATGAATTCGGCTTGTTAACAATTTCCAATATAGTTGAAAAGTGTTTGTGAATTCGGTTTGTTAACACTTTCCAATATAGTTGAAAAGTGTTTATGAATTCGATTTGTTAACAGTTTCCAATATAATTGAAAAGGTTTATGAATTTCGGTTTGTCTGTTTGTCCGTCTGTCCGTGCTCTAACTGTCGCAAATATACCGGATAGCCATGAAATTTTTATATGTGTTTGAGGTTTACTAAAAAATAATATACATTAAAAATGAAGTGTATAGCATTTATAGTTCATTTACAGGTACACACAAAAGGATTCCATTACATTATGATCTATGGGGGAAAAATCGTTTGTGGTGCATTTTATTGATGTCACAATACTTCAAAAATAATGATATATCATTGAAGTGCACTGCATGTTTTCTTTAGATTATAGAGTGGATAGCATTATAGTTCATTTACAGGACACACAAAAGAATTCTGCTAAAGTACTGTCTGTTAACAATAATTGCTAGAAGTGCGTTTTCAGTTGCGGTACGCGTTTTTTAAATTTAACTAATTTCTCGCCTTTTACTTGGTCTGTATAAATTCTATAGATCATATACAGGGCAGCGCAAAAAAAAAAAAAAAAAAAAAAAAAAAAAAAAATCCCGAGCACATTTCTGTTTATTGACGGAAAATTTCAGAAGGGGAATTTTAAAATGTGCTTTGCGTTTCGTAACTGAACTAAATTTTAGTATGAATGACTCTATGTAGTATATATACAAATCTATTTATCATATACAGGGCTTCACAAAAGAATTGGGATATTTTTCCGAATGTTGTTAGTAATTCCTGAAATTGGGTTTTTAAGTATGTTATTCTCTTTTCAATTTGTTTAATTCGACAATTCGGTACTTCTCTATTATCCCGTCGACCACTTTTCATAACAAAAAACTATCGCCAAATTGTAAGATTAAACGCCAAAAATGCAGTTCCATTTACTTGGTGTCAGAAGCATTATAATTTTATATTTGTTATTTCATCAAGTGGTTTTTAATTCGACATTTGCGCGTATTTTTCATTATGTTTTACTGATTTATTAGTTATTTCATTCATTAAAATTACAATTGTGTCCTTAAATTCTTATATTTTATTTATTTATTTATTTTGATATTCCAATGGCAACGTTCTCCCGTTTATTTGGCGTTACAGTTTGGCGATAGTTTTCTGTTATGAAAAGTGGTCGACGGTATAATAGAGAAGTACCGACAATTAAATCAATACTTATTCATGCTGCCTCCATTGATCTTAGTGGAGGTTGAGGATGAAGTGGACTTCTAATATGCATAAGGACCTTTACACACTACATAAACTCTAACCTTAACAATATAGTTATTGGCATCATACAGTGTTATTTAGTATTTTTGGCATAATTTATCATTGTTTACTCTAGTATTATTATTCATTCATTATGGTTCATTTTGTACTTACTTCAGCATCTTACAGTATTATTACATAGTAGTATTATTCCTCAGTATCACATAGTAGTATTTAGTACTGCTCAGTAGTATTGGTAAATTGTATTTTCAGAATTTGTATTTTTGGAATCTTGTATTTTCAGATTTCAGCATTACATAGTTTAATTATTGCTCAATATCACAAAGCATAATTTAGTAAGGTGGGGCTAGTTAAGCTTAAGCCAAAAGGTAGGCCTCCCCGCCCGGTTTGACCTTGACCTTGTTTAATTAGACATCAGCTTTCACCTTTTTAAACTGTAAAGATTTGTAAAAGTACATTGGAAGTGTTGGAAAGTGTTACATAATCTATAATTGACGCATGATTTTTCGTTTTTGTTTTTAAAATTATGATGGTGACTTAGAACAACAACAAAAACTATAAAGTTTTCACCCAGTGTTTTATTTTGTGAATTTTCCACACCTTAGTGTTTTAGTGTCCCGGGCAGTCGCCCCAACTCGCACACTCTAAGGCCGGATATGGATGTAAAAAAATATTTGTAGTAAAAAAGGTAGATTTCGTAAGAAATACTACCTATTACATTCTCCCCTAAGTTGGATTTTTTGAAAAAAATTTGCAGATCTACGCCGATTATGACTCCCAGAATCCAAAACCACCCCCAGTTCAAAACTTTATCTATCTATCTATCTATCTTTCTTTCTATCTATCTATCTAATCTATCTATCTATGTCACTTTTTTATGGACACGATAACTGCAATAATTCTGCACAAATCTCTTCCAAACTGATACATAAAATCAAGGGGCATAACATTTCAACCAAGTTCGTTAATGGTCAAAATCGAACCAAGGGGGGGGGGGGACTTTTTGTGAAAACAGAAACCCCCCATAATTTCTTAGTTATGATACGTATCGAATCCATTTAAAGTTACTATTACTTCTAGGAAAAGGGCCGAAAATGTATGTATAACAGATTTTTGATATCATTAAAAATGGCCCCAAGGGGGGTTAGAAGAAAAAAATCACAACTTCGTCAATTCAGAAGATATCAAATCCGCTTAAATTTATTATAAATCCTCTTAATATTATCTAAAACTTTTATATTGACAAATTTTTTATAGGGCCAACCCTTGAGCCAAAAAAAAAAAAAAAAAAAAAAAAAAATCCCTGCCGGTTCTGCCTGCAAACTAGTTAGGTTTCGAAGTGGACGTTTCCAACTGCCGCATCATGGCAAAAAGATCATTTCTTCTGCAATTCCCAACAAACAGGCGCCTCACGGTCTGCCTCTTTGAAATCTACCTGTGCCTGTACGGCGAGCCGTCAGAGATTTTTTTTAGTATCAAACGACAAACCAAATTTTCATTTGATGACCCTCTTCGCTTTCCGTTCTGGCACCCAGGGCATTACCCCCCCCCCCCCCCCCCCCGTTAGTTTCCGCCATGCGACTCAAATGAGTATTACCACAAAAATAAAACGCACTCACTTTCTCAAGATAGTCAATTTCTACTTCATTAATTGGTAAAAGGTGTTAAATAAAACAGTGCGAAGGTTTTATATTATACAAACTGTGCACATCTTTCGGCTTCATCGAAACCTTTTTCAAGACAAGTGAGAAAATATTATGCAGTTACACGACCTATAAGTATATACAATTTTTTGCTGTTTTACTTACTATTTTATTTAACGCCTATTAGTAATTAATAAAGTATATTATCTCAGGGGTATTTGGATTTGTTGTATATTTAGTAACTTTCTATGATATCGTTCTGACTAAGATGCCATCGAACTCGATGAGACATTTAAACCAGTTAGTACTTAATTTAAAATAACAATTTTAAAATCCAATTAAATTTTCTTACCGAAGCGCGGCTAAAATAACAATAGCATGGATAATAAAAGCTAAAAATCTCTTGCTTCCTTTATTTTTGTTTTCGTTTTTCTTATAAAATGCGCTACCGCGCATGCGCTGTAGCGTATTACTGCTTGCACGGCAGCGTATTACTGCTTATTTTACTGTTTAATACTGTTAATTTTACGGTATAATACTGGCAGCTGGGATGCCAGTTTTATACTGTAAAATCAACAATTATTTTTTGCAGTGCACTTTCAATCCAATGTCATTAAAAATAATGTATTTTTTCTCTCTTTTATTAGGCGTGTTTTCCCAATAATATAAATACGTAGCAACTATAGTCGTCGTCTGGTCAGTCCGTCTGTCCGCATATAACAGTGCAAAAACTACCCAACCGAATGGTTTGAAATTTCATGTATATAATCGCTGCAGAATGTTATCGAGTCATTTCAAATTTTATGAAAATCGAACCAAAACTTAAACTAGTCGTTGGGGGCCACCATAATACTTACCCATCATGGATATGCATAATATAAAATATGAAAATAAAACAGGTGTAAACTATTTATAAAATGCATTGCAATTCGAATAAAATCGTGGCTTGATGACGTCATACACTTTAAATGCTCTATTGCTAAATTGCGTAAAAGAAACATCCTTATAACTCCAAAATTGATAGTCATATTAACTAACGGTTTACTGCCTCCGATTGAGCGTCTCATTTCCAATTAAAATATATCTTTGAATTGAAATTTGAATGAAATACAGGGTCATGAAAAATCGAAGAGTGTGAAAAATAGGATTACAAATATCTCGGTAACTCATTATAAGATCGACTTCATTCTTTATGCAAAATTTATGTTTTTTATTTTCTTTCATATTCTCTCCTTAAAATAAACAATTTCGAAAATTTTTATATACCTTTTATCAGAACGAATATTTCGAGAGTCCGAAAAAAATAGTTCCGGATAATCGAGGTGACTGAAATTCAATAAACTTCTTCCCATTACTACATACTAAGTACATACTAAATTTCAAGTCTCTATCTCAATTTGTTCGGGAGATAGAGCGTTTACAGACACTCACACAGACAGACAGACGGACGGAATTTTTTTTTTCTTCTAAAAATATGTTTTTCGGAATCTCCAGTTTCTGAAACTAGTAAATCCGTCAATTTTTTTTTCGATTTTCAAAACGATTACAAGATTTACCCTCCTATACTACGTATGATGAGTAAGTAAAATATATTGATAAAAGTTTTCTTCATTCTGTTAAATCCTATCATACGTAATTAATTCAATGATATCCCATGATAGGTAATGATTCTAGGTTGTCATGGTGATGACGTCCTATTTAAGATGAAGTCATATTATTTCCGTATTATTGAATTTAAAAACCGAATTTGTATACTAAAATTGTTTCATTATAGCAATCCTATAATCTACCGACAGTTTTTTGGATAGATGTTTCCGGAGAAATAGATATTAAATTCAAAAAGAGTCTAAATATGGATGTCAAGTTCTAAAAGTTTCAAATCTAGGCTTAAGTTTCCCATTGGAATTTTGAGTAAATGTCAACAAAAGATAAAATGCTGTCACCCTAAAATGTACTTATTTTATTAGGAAAATTAATCATATCATAATAACAGACGATTTAATTCATTTCACTGAAACTAGTTATTGTACGAACGCACCTCATTTGTCACGTTTGACGTACAATTTCCAACTTGTTTAACTTAAGTTGGTTCATGTATGTAAAGGTGGAATTTTGTGATCGATGTTTCACTCACTTGCAAATATGCCAAAATTATAAAAATAGCGTACACAGGTGGTATTTCCGATGTCAATGCAACATTTTAATATTTTTAGTTCTTAATTATATATAAACAGGCCGGAGCAAAGTCGTGCGGGGCCCTGGCTAAGCAGTTAGTGCGGCCCATCGTATAGTGAAATACTGGACTAATTAAATTTATAACAGTATAATAAATTTGAACACCTTGTAATAATAGATTACTTTTAAATGCTAAAAGTGTAAAATTAACAACATAATATAACTAATAAAAGTATAATATAATATAACTAACAAACAATTAATAAAAATTATTTTAATTTATATTATGTTGTTAATTTTACACCTTTAGCATTTAAAAGTAATATAATTAAATTTATTTTTAAATTGAAAATATATCATAGAGTACTATATAATGTAGATAATAAAAAAAATATGAAAAATACCACAACTTGCACATTTAATGTGCATAATTAGTTTTAATTTCACAAATTCTTCTATCTTTTACAATATTTTAAATGTTTATTTTTTGCGTTCATGTTTATCAAATCTATTACATTTCCCGACAATTATATACAGCATTGGTACGGATCAGGGATTTTTCCAGGAGTGCTACCAGTATTTTTTTTTTATAGAAAAAGAAAACTATGTTAAACTCGAGATCTTCGCCTTCTGTTAAGGAGAAATTTTCTGTAAGAAAATACTGGTACCGAAGAATTTCCTGGTCGCAAAATTCCAGGGGGCGTACGAACCCTGTATATAAACTTTGCCTAGTAGAAATAAAGATAATACTCACTTTTTTTTCACGAAGAAACATTTAAAAACAAATCTAGAGTGAAAATGTTACTATTTTATACAGAGGGAAACTTTTTTTTTTAAAAAGTTATATACAGAGGTTACGGGTCCCTAACAAGACTCAATTGGCGCTAGGATCTGGGCAGAAAACCTGTTAGCCCGATGGTTGTGCTGGCCCTGATTATAAATTAATTTTAAGGCATTTTTCCGTTAGCCGGGGGCCGGTGATAAATAGCAAAATATTCAAATATAGTTAAAATGCTTAAGTGATACAAATAGAAACAACAAAAGGCTTATACAAAAAACCTTTTAATGATCGACATACGTTTCAACGTTCATACGGCGCCATTTTCAAGATAGATAACGATAAACAAAAATATTCTCGCAAATTTTTGAAAATAAACTTGAAAACATGAATCACGAGATCATATATGTAAAAAAAGCAGGTACTTGAAGTATCCAACTGTAAACGTAAAAATTAATATTTCATTATTGCTTTTTTAAAACTGAAAAATACCTCGTGCCAAATTTTAGGTAATTCAAATGAGGCGGATTCATTGCAAATGTTAACGTTACGCATGTAGATTTCTATTGATTCACGGATAATAGATGGAAAATAGAGTCTTGATGGATAAATTATTTTACTATTTTCAAAATCAATCAATTTACAGTCGGCTACTTCAAGCACCTGCTTTTTTACATATATGATCTCGTGATTCATGTTTTCAAGTTTATTTTCAAAAATTTGTGAGAATATTTTTGTTTATCGTTATATATCTTGAAAATGGCGCCGAATGAACGTTGAAACTAGTGATGGGAGTATTCGAATTCAAAATGTCTGAGGTCTCGATTCAGCCAAGTTCTCGAGTGATCTCGATTCGCACAAAAGTATTCGAATACAAGCCACCTGACATTTGTGTCGCAGACGAAAACGAAAACTGCGGTTTTCGACTGTATTCAGTTCTCATAGCTCAAGTTTTCTGTTTTCATAAACTGCGTCAGTGAATGTTTGTATTCAAATTAGTGATGGGAGTATTCGAATACAAAATGTCTGTGTTCTCAAGTGGTCTCGGTTTCAGACAAGAGTATTCGAATACAAGTCACCTGGCATCTGTATCGGTGACGAAATCTGCGGTTTTCGACTGCAATATATGCTAAAATAACAAAAACAAAAAGAAATCGATCAGCAATAGTAACTCACACAGGCACCAATCCAATAACAATAGCAGAAAAAGAATACACAACAGCAATAAAAATCGAAAATAAAAAAGAAACAATAACAATAATCAATGTATACGCACCCCCCTCAGTAGAAGACTTCGAAGATGTGCTGCAGGAGGTAGAAGACACTCTGAAAATAGCCAAGGGCGAAGTACTACTGACGGGGGACTTTAACGCACACTCTCAACAATGGGGCTATGCGAACTTAGATGACAGGGGGGTAAAACTTACAGATTTCCTCCTCCTGAATGCCCTCTTTGTACAAAACCCACCACACGCAAAAGCGTCGTTCAGCACCATGAGAGGTAAAAGGAAGCTAGAAGGATGGCCGGATCTAACAATAGCAACAGCTAAATTAGGAGAAAATATAACAGACTAGGAAGTAAGCGACGACGAATCAAACAGTGATCACAAATACATAAAATTTAATATAAAATATAAAAATACGTGTTATCAAAGACATAGATTAGAAACAAAACACGGCAAACACGCAAAATTCGAGAAGAAAATTAAACAAATCAGAAACAAATATACAAAAGAACTAAGAAAAGCAACAAATATAGATCAGTTAGACAACATAACTCTAAGATTACAGAGAGAAATAACAGCAATAGCATTCGCCTGCTACAAACATAGAAAAACTCCAGAATTAATGGCACCACCATAGTGGTCACAAGAAGTCAAAATAGCAAGAAATAGAGTAAGGGCGTTCAGGAGAAAATTCCAGGAACAACAAGATGAGGAACTAAAACACAAACAACATATAGAATATAAAAAAGAATGCGCAAAATTAAAGAAAATAGTCCAAAAAGCCAAAAGAGATACATGGAAAAAGTACTGTGAGGAAGTCACTAATACATATGGCCCTCAATATAAACTGGCATCAGGCAAAAAAACATGCCCATCACGATTAGAAAACATCATGCCCAACAATCAAGAAGTAACCGTCAAAAAGACATTAAACCACTTCCTAAACAACCTATATCTAACAGATCCATTAATAGAACATGAATTAAAACCAGAGACACCGACATTTAATGAAACAAAACCACAGCTTATAACAAAACAAGAACTTAACAGAATAATCAAAAACATAAAACAAAACAAAGCTCCGGGCTTTGACTACATAGACCATAACCTAGTGAAAAGAATACACACAGCAGCACCACAACTACTACTAACATTATATAACACATGCCTTAACTTCAACTACTTCCCAAAATCATTTAAAATAGGCACAGTAGTCCTATTTCATAAAAAGGGAAAAGATCCAAAAGAACCAAAAAATTACAGACCCATATGCTTACTACCTACACTTAGTAAAATACTAGAAAAAATAATACACGGCAGGATATCACATCATCTAACAATCAACAAATACTGGAGCGACAAACAATATGGGTTCAAACAAGGGTTATCAACTGAACACGCACTAAATAACCTAATAAAAACAATAAAGAAAGACAAAGAAGACAAATACCAAACATTACTAATAGCAATGGATATAAAGGGTGCATTTGATAATATCAGATGGCCTATTATAGCCGAAAACTTAAAACAATCACCATGCCCCACTTACTTAATAAATTGGATACTAAGCTTTTTAGAAGATAGATACGTATCCTTAGAAGAAAACGGCATTAAAGTAACAAAACAAACATTTGGCGGCTGCCCACAAGGCAGCTGTCTGGGACCACTGCTGTGGCTGCTAATAGCAGATACAGCCCTAAAGAAAAACTGGGGTAAAAATGTAAGAATACAGGCCTTCGCAGACGACTTTATTTTAATAATAAAAGCAAAAACAAAAGAACAATTAGTAAAACTAGCAAACAAAATAATAAAAGAATTTTATGAATGGGTAACGGAAAATAACCTAACGCTTAATTGGGACAAAACAGAACTACTGTACCTTAATAGAACACACACAAGAAACCTACCAACAGCAGACACATATAAAATTGAAGGAATTAAATTCAAAGAAAGGGAATTTGAAGGAAAAGAAAACATTAAGTATCTAGGTGTAATCATACATAAAAACCTAAATTGGGAAACACACTACCAAGCACAAACAGCCAAAGTAAGGAAAGCGTTTTGGATGATGGGACAAATGGCCAAACGGGGTTGGGGATTGAAACCAAGCATCTTAAAAATATGGTATAGAACAGTAGCTGAGAAAACACTGACTTACGCAGCCTCAATATGGGGACATAAGCTAAACCAAAGAAGTAAACAAGTACTAACAACATGCCAAAGGCATTTTTTGCTGGCTATAGTTAGGGCATATAAAACTGCCCCAACAGCGGCCCTTCAGGTACTTGCTGGCCTGATTCCAATTCACCTCCAAGTTAAATACGAGGCAGAATACGGCACAATATCTCGTTTAAGAGAAACGACAGAAATACACGGAACCACTATCCACCATACAGACTATATAAAAAAGATTAATGTATGGGAAACACATCCCGCGGACACCATAGAACCAAGAATAGGCCATAATTACAAGGACATAGTAATATATACGGACGGTTCAAAATTGTAAACAGGCGCTACGGGTTCGGCATTCGTAGCTTTCAAAAATGAACAAAAAATAAAAACATGGTCAGCTCCATTAAGGAAGTACAACAGTGTTTTCCAAGCTGAACTACTGGCTATACTAAAAGCAGCAGAATGGGGAAATAGCACAGGGAAGGAATACAGCATTCGCTCGGACTGCATGTCAGCCATCCAATCACTCAGTAAACCCTTCAATGTAGTAAAATTAATCGATACAATACAAAAAACAGTAAAAGACTCAAACAATAAATTCAAAATTAGCTGGGTCAAAGCACATGTGGGTATCCAAGGAAACGAGGATGCCGACGAATTAGCAAAAAAGGCTGCAGAAAACCAAAGTAAAGAAATTCCATACCATCTAGAAAGACCGATATCAAACTTAAAAAGAAAACTAAAAGAACTCACTATCAAACAATGGCAGTTCGAGTGGGATTATGGGGAAACGGGCAGGAAGACATATGAATACTTCCCAAAAGTAGATTCTCGCAGAATCATCAGCTGCAATCTACTAAGTCAAATTTACACGGGTCACGGAGCATTCCCGGACTACTTACACAGGTTTAAGCGCAAAGACGCACCAAACTGCTCATGCGGGGAGTTGGGAACCCCCAAACACTATCTAACAGACTGCCCACTAACCCAAACACTACATCTGATCCACATCACACCGAACAACGAAAAAATATGGCACAACCAGTTAGCGAACAACAAACAAGTACAAACAAAAGGAAGAGCAGTGATGAGATGGTTAGTAGAAAACATCGATCTCATATCACAATAAATACACCTTCCCAGCAGCGAGATTCCTCAAAAGCATATCCCACTCTCAAAAGTCATCCTTTTGGTAAGTATATTTTCTAATATATCTTTAAAAATTAAAAATTAAAAAAAAAAAAAAAAAAAAAAAAGTAGCAATGGAACCTCTTTGCTACGCCAAAAAAAAAAATCGATTTTTTTCAGCACTAGTGAGAAGTGGAAGTCATCTGTGACGGACTGAATTTCACCAACTGATGAAGGCAAATAGCCAACAAAAAGTGAACAAAATAATTAAATGGTGAATGCACAAAGCACACCTGCCAAAGAAAGTTAATGGGGAAAAAAACAGTGTCAAATCAAGTGAATACAGCCTCATAGATACATGACGGACTAACGGCCACGGAACAAGCCCCACTCCATTAGTGCGACAAGTTTCTCAAACGACAAATCAACAAGTTGCACAAAATTCAAAAGCAGTGATAACAGCCATTAGGATTCAATGGACTGATCGCAAAAAGCGTATTCACGAAGGGAAAAAAAAAAATCAAAATCCCCAATGCTTGGGTGAGATAAAGTGACAAAGACAACAAAAATGAGTGTGCAACATCCAGAAATGTGACAACCACCAGTAACAGAAGTTACAATGTGACAACCACCAGTAACAAAAGTTACAATGTGACAACCACCAGTAACAAAAGTTACAATGTGACAACCACCAGTAACAAAAGTTACAATGTGACAACCACCAGTAACAACAGTTACAATGTGACAACCACCAGTAACAAAAGTTACAATGTGACAACCACCAGTAACAAATGTTACAACGTGACAAAACCCACGATAGTGACATAACAACCAGTGAAACTCTCGAAAGAAGACCAAGATTCAAAATGTGAAAACCAGCTCTAGCACAAGCTAGAGGTAAAAATATATCAAGAAAGAGACAAAAAACCAATGAATGATAGACAAAAAACAACCCACAACAGGGGCGAGCCTATAAAAACGCCAAAAAGCCTTGACAGAGACAAATACAACAAGAAGGGAAATCAGCCCATAAAAGAGGCGATAAACACTACAGCGACAACCCACCATGAACGTGACAAGCCAACAGACATGGTAAATATGTAAATCTATGTACGCTAATGGCACCTGGTGCATGTAAAATCCGTCGTGGGTGCAAAGCCCTCCAAGTTACCTGTGAATAATACCTCTGGGGGTGCCTAGTCAGGTGAGGGTCTCGTCACCTGATCAAGGTTCTAAATTACGAGACCTATTAAATCTGTCAATTCAACAAAGTTAAACAGAAACCTTGAACCGGCAAACAAAAATAACGGTAGCAAATCACAAGAGAGCAAGCACAGCAGCGATGTGAACAAATCAATAGTCAGGTGGATCACAGCCATGCTGTGATCAGGCGATTTCCGCCCCGCACCCAGGTACTAACCCGTTAAGCTAGGCATTCATGCCGGGCAGGTAGGGGCCTGGTTAGTGGTATAAAAAAAAAAAAAAAAAAGGTGCGCCAGCGAATGCTAGTATTCAAATACTCGGCGCTGTTTGAGACTTTTTTCTCCGGAATTTTGCGGCGGTTAACAGGATGATCAGCGTTCTTTTAGTTTTGATATTTAGTTTTATTTTTTCAAGCGTACAATCAATTCAACTAATATATATATATATTTTTTTTAGTTAAATCCATCATATGGATTTTAATTTAAGAAAACGATTATAATGAATAACATTCTGTGAGTTTGTATTTAAGAAACGTAAATATAATTTTTTTAATTCATTTTTTAAAAATTTTACGATTAAAATAATTACTCATAGTGGAAAATAAAATTGTACGTTCGTAAAAAAGAAAAAAAATTCTTGATTTCGCTAATTAAAGACAAATTGCTTAATTTTACGGGCGTATGCAGGGGAGGGCCGGTTCTTCGCCTTCTAAATCTTAGAAAATAATAAGATATAACTTGCAATACTGAGAGACATGGACGTCGGAAGAATTATATTTTGGGACGGGCAAGATTTTGGAACACGTGTGGCAATGGCCCACAGTCTAGTCTGCTTTTAAAATTGCAGAATATAAACAGGAAATAATCTAAACTAAGATTTTTTTTTGTCAGAGTTATCATGCAAAACAATTTTTAAACATATCAACATATAAAGCAATAAAAGAATTTATCAATTAAGAAATACTAAATATAAATATATATATATATATATATATTTTTTTTTTTTTTACCAACATGTTTTTAAAAAAGAAATTGAAGCAGTTTTTTTTTTCCGTCAAAGAGCTTTGCCACCCTCAATCCTTTTTTTTAAGATAAGTTTGAAACACATGAACATTAACAGGAAAACAAAATTAAAAAATCCCTGACGCGGCCTACAAGCACAGGTAGATTTCGAAGACGCAGACCGTGGGGCGCCTGTTTGTTGGGAATTGCGGAAGAAATTACCTTTTTGCCATGATGTGGCATTTGGAAACGCCCACTTCGAAACCTAACTTGTTTGCAGGCGGAGCCATTGTTTTTGTTTTAATTTTTTTTTTTTTTTTTTTTTTTGGTTATAAGGGTTGGTCCTATAAAAAACTTGTCAATATAAAAGTTTTAGATAATATTAAGAGATTTTATAATAAATTTAAGCGGATTTGATATCTTCAGAATTGACGAAGTTATGATTTTTTTTTTCTAAAACCCCCTCTAGGAGGGGTTACTCCTGGAGTTAATAACGCGCCACACCACGATCGCTACAATATACTAGTTCGCTGTGAAACTGCAACAATGAAATTTTTTAAACACGAAAAAGTAAAAAAAAAAAATTAAAGAGCGCAGTATTAAAAAAAAATCAATCTTTTATCAATTATAGTTTAATATTAATTAAGTTATAATTATAACTTCAGAAATGAATTTAAAAGTCCTAAATAGGGTAAAAGTACCAATTGTCGGCCACTTAAGTGATTTTTAAAAATATGTATCTTAATTTAGAATTTTTTTAAAAAAGGGCACAACATTTTTAACAGTGACATATGTTAAAATATACTTTCTTTATTATGTTTCAGCAATTATTTTAAAATAATATAATAATAGTTTTTTTTTTTTTTTTTTTTTTTTTTAGAGAGAGAAAGTTAAATTTAAAAGGGGCAAGTTCTCTAGTAGTCGGCCGTTCAAATCTAGTATTCAGCCATCACTCTGAACCAGTTGTCGGTTACTTCAGAGTTTCGTTATTGTAATTGTTAATAAGTTAAATTAAAACTTTAACAGTACAACATTTTTAGCAGTATTAATACATACTTTTCTTATAATGTCTGAGCAATTATTTAAAAATATATATGTTTCTTTGGATGTAAAGTTAAATTTAACAGTAGCAAATTCATTAGTAGTCGGCCTTTCAAATTTAGTGCTCAGGCATGATTAGACCGGGCTGCAAACCGGCTGCCACAAAAATGACTAAGTCATCGATTTTTGAGATAAAATTATGATGTTCGAGAAGATTATTAAAAGTGCATGAAATAATGGTGGATTTTCCTCGTCATGTCTTGATATGATATGAACAACAGGGGGTGCTAATTCGTCATTTTGGTGTTACGACCAAGTCATCGAATTTCGAAATAAAATTTTAATATATTACATATCTCGACTAGTACAATGCAAATATTTAAGTCTGACTCGTTATATCTTGGTACGGTATGAGCAAAGAAATTTTTCATTTTGAGGGTACTATCTCGCCGTCGAGTTGCGACAAGAAGTTTTAAAATGTTATAAGTATGAATTAATGTACTAATGTTATTTGAGATTATTGTACCAATGAGATATGTTCAATGTGCTAAAATTTTATGCCGAAACTAAATGACGTGATAGCACCGCCAATACGAAAAATTGGCGCTCTCTTCTGTTCATATTGTATCAAAGACAGACCGAAACAGACCAGTTGATTGTTTGAAGTACTATTAATAATCTTGTCCTATATCATAAATTCATCTCGTAACTACCAATACATTTTTACATTTAAACCAAATTAATTTTCTGTGTAATGTAAATCTTAAAGTGGCAGTTTATTTGAAAATGACACATGTAAAAAGATTTATTATTTTATTTTATTATATTATTTATGTTTAATAGAGGGTGCATAAAGGATTCTAAAACACAGTATTTAGCCTCTTATTAATAGGGCGGCTAACTATTGGATAAAATAACTAGATTACAAGTTTTTATTTATATTGTTCAAATACTAGCAAAACCACCAGCTTTGCACGCGTTGTTGAAATATGACAAATGGTATTTGTGTTTATTATTATATATTATGTTGGTTGTCCTATATCATAACTTCATCTCGTAACTACCAATACATTTTTACATTTAAACCAAATTAATTTTCTGTGTAATGTAAATCTTAAAGTGGCAGTTCATTTGAAAATGACACATGTAAAAAGATTTATTATTTTATTTTATTTTATTATTTATGTTTAATAGAGGGTGCATAAAGGATTCTAAAACACAGTATTTAGCCTCTTATTAATAGGGCGGCTAACTATTGGATAAAATAACTAGATTACAAGTGTTTATTTATATTGTTCAAATACTAGCAAAACCCCCGGCTTTGCACGCGTTGTTGAAATATGGCATATGGTATTTGTGTTTATTATTATATATTATGTTGGTTGTCCTATATCATAAATTCATCTCGTAACTACCAATACATTTTTACATTTAAACCAAAATAATTTTCTGTGTAATGTAAATCTTAAAGTGGCAATTCATTTAAAAATGACACATATAAAAGGATGCCTTATTTTATTATTTAAGTTTAATAGAGGATGTAAAAAGGATTCTAAAATAGAGTAGTTAGCCTCTTATTAATATGGCGACTAAACTATTGGATAAAATAACGAGATAACAAGTTTTAGGTAGATTTCGTAAGAAATATTGCCTATTACATTCTCCCCTAAGTTGGAATTTTTGAAAAATTTTTGCAGATCTGCGCCGATCATGACTCCCAGAACCCAAAACCCCCCTCAGTTAAAAACTTTATCTATCTATCTATCTATGTCACTTTTTATAGACACGATAACTCCCATAATTCTGCACAAATCTCTTCCAAACTGATACATAAAATCAAGGGGCATAAAATATCGGTCAAGTTCGTTAATGGGCAAAATCGAACAAGGGGGGGGGGGGATGGGGAGGCTCTTCGTGAAAAAAAAAACATAATTTCTTAATTATGATACGTATCGAATCCGTTTAAAGTTATTTTTACTTCTAGGAAAAGGTCCGAAAATTTATGTATGACAGATTTTTGATGTCATTAAAAATAGCCCCAAGGGGGGAAAAGCGGGGGGGGGGGGGGTTAGAAGAAAAAAATTCATAACTTCGTCATTTCATAAGATATATCAAATCCGCTTAAATTTATTATAAATCCTCTTAATATTATCTAAAACTTTTATATTGACAAGTTTTTTAAAAAACCAACCCTTATAGCAAAAAAAAAAAAAAAAAAAAAAAAAAATCCATGCCGGCTCCGCCTGCAAACAAGTTAGGTTTCGAAGAGGGCGTTTACAAATGCCGCATCATGGCAAAACTGTCTTTTCTTCTGCAATTCTCAACAAACAGGCGCCCCACGGTCTGCGACTTCGAAATTTACCTGTGCCTGTAGGCCGAGCCGTCAGTGATTTTTTTAATATATATTAGGGCATCTAACCTGGGCTTCCCGGGATATAGAATATATGTGTAAACCATTTTCTTTTTGTTGTTATTGAAAACTAATAGATTTTTTACGTTTAATAATTTTTGTTAGATTGCCTGCTAGCAACACCAAAGAAATCGCTAAAAATTTCGTTATCTACAGCAGTTTTTAGCTCACAGGCTATCAAAGCCTGAGAGCTTATGTGCCCGCCTGTTCTGTATGTACGTACGTACGTATGTATGTATGTATGTATGTATGTACGTAACGCGATAACTCTTGATAGAACAAACCGTTTTACTTTAAATTTTGTTTATAGGTTCCTTGTGATAAGGCGCTTCCCTGATTAGTTTTGGAGGTTCATTGGTTCAGCATAAAGGGGGGAAACAGGGTGCTAACCCCCCATAATTTAGATAAATGGGTTTTTCATGCAGAATAGTCCCATTTTCTTCAAATTTTGTATATAGGTTCATTTTGATAATGCGCTTCTGTCAATTGTTTTGGGGGTTCATTGGTTAAGTATAAAGGGGGAAAGGGGGGGATAACCCCCCCTTAATTTAGATAAATGGGTTTTTCATGCAGAATTATCCCATTTTCTTCAAATTTTGTATATAGGTTCATTTTGATAATGCGCTTCTGTCAATAGTTTTGGGGGTTCATTGGTTAAGTATAAAGGGGGAAAGGGGGGATAACCCCCCTAATTTAGATAAATGAGTTTTTCATGCAGAATTATCCGATTTTCTTCAAATTTTTTATATATTCATTGTAATTAGAGACTTCCCTGGTTAGTTTAAGGGGTTCATTAGTTAACTATGAGGGGGTAAAGGGGGATGACCCCCCCCTTTAATATATTGTCAATTTCTTTATTTTTCGAGGGGCATATTTCAAATTCTTTGAAATAAGAGTATAATATACAATTAGTGTGAATAGCCTGTGAGCTCAATGCCCTCAGTTTAACTGGGCAGTTTTCTTTTTTTTTTATTCTGATAATTTCAGCAGTTTTAAGCGTTTATTTCAATTACATGTCTGTTAAATCTGTGTTTTATTTATACTATTTTATTTATTCCTTAAGGAAGTTTTAATTTCGTTATTGAAGATATTTTGTTACTGGAGAGAAATGCTGAACTTTTTATATTGTTTGAAGTGCAAACAGACTAATATTTTGTAATCGTCTGCAAGCGATAGAGATAGATTTAAAAAAAAAGTAATCATGCTTGAAATTTAATTTAAATGTTATAATAAATGAGTCAATTAAGATACAAACAAATTGCATTTGAAACTAGATTTTTTTTTTCATGTATAACGGTGTAAAAATTAAAAATGTGCGATGTTTAGAAATTGAAAAAATTGCAGTAGCAAAAATCGCAAAATATTCCATCGTCAACTGTTGCCATTCGCAAAATGACGTCAGCGTTATGCACGGACACGTTTGTCCTTTATAATATAGATAGATAGATTGTTCAAATACTATCAAAACCAACCGCTTTGCACGCATTGTTAAAGTATGGCAAGTAGCATTTGTGTGCCGACTAATATTAGGGGGAATCATACTTCTGCAGATAATTTAAGTATTACCAATTAAGTCACATTTTGAAGAAACGCCATTTTTGTACCGCATTAGGTGAATGTGAGACTTGAAAAAATGTGAAAATTGTCATTGCAATCCACATCCTTCCAAGAAATCAGATGCAATGCAGTCTATATGGAAACTTTGTTTATAAGCTATAATACATTGAAATTTTTTGAAAATCAGTTCAGTACTTTCAAAATTCATTTCCTATAAAAATCAAACGTTTCTTTTTACAATATTATAGCATCTTCATATACCATTGAAATCAAAACACCGATAAATAATAAGTTGGAACTTACTATATTTAATTGTCATTTGTGTACGGCTAAAGACTGAATTTGAAATACTTTTTTACCTTGTTGGAAATCATGTTACTTTATTATTAGCATTTGAATTAATTATAACGGTTGCTCGTACCTGTGTTTTATTCCACTGCTCGGAAAAGTTGTACCTAACACGGTATGAAAAAACATTTTATTTTTATTTATTTTTTATTTTTTAATTTTTTTTTTTAGTTTTGAATTTAAAAAAAAAAATGTTCTTCCACATCTACGTTTTATTTATTTCTACGCCAAATTTAAAGTTTCTAGGCTGACATTTTTTTTCGAAATTAAGATAAAAATATAACTGTAGAGCGTTTTCTTTCCATTTAATTTATTTGAAAATCTTTAAAAAAGATTCATCTTTAGAAGCATCACGTCCCACAGAAACCTACATGTCCACTTTAAAATTTCTAGCCTCGAAAATTTGGGAGTAAAATCATAATTATAGAGCGGTCTCCAACAATTTCATTCTCTTATATATCGAATATTTTAAAAAACGTTCTTAATGAGCATTTATATCTTAAAATCCACTATCATATAAATTTTCATTCTTTTAGTCTCAAAGTATTAAAAAAAAAATCGGAATTTTATAGCATTTTTTGTTCTTGCACCTCCATGAGGTCAGTTTGTACAGAGATGAAATATAGCCATTTTCAAGTAGAGATCATCATCATTATTATCCCGAGAGAAGATATGAAATCGTTTCAGTACTACAAAAAAGTAATCGTGATTTTAAACCCAATTCTGATCATTCCCCTCTTTTAAATTTCGAATATGTTAGAGACGTGTTCTGCGGGCGCATTTACATCTTAAAAGCAAAAGCCATCTCAAATTTCAAGTGTCTAGCAATCGTCTTATCAACGCCAAATAAATCATAACTTAGAACATGTTTTTATGTTCCTGTGCGCCAGTGTTTTCCTGAAAAAATTTTTGGATTGGGTTCAGTAGATCCAAAGTAATTGTGAGTTTAGAACGTTTTGTACTCATTTCACCATTTTAAATTTTGATTTTTTTTAAACCTTATTCTGTGCGAGCATTTGCAACTTAAAAGTAACCTTGGTGTCGAATATCAAGTTTCTATCCCTATTAATTCTAAATAAATCATAATTTCGAATCATAAACAACACTTTCTGATTATTTCAACTTCTTAAATTTCGAATTTTTTTAGAAACCATTCATAGCGAGAATTTACATCTCAAAAGAAACCACCATGCAAATTTAAAAATTACTAGACCCAACAGTATCACAGAAATCGAAATTTTAGAACATTTTTTTGTTCCTTTGAAATTTCGAATTTTTTAGAAACTGTTCGGGTGCGACTACGTACGTCTTAAAAATATCGTCCGTATCTAATTTCAAGTTTCTATTCTAAAATTAAGAGAAAAAAATGTAATTTAAAATGTTTTCCTCTCATTTCAGCCTTTTAAATTTCCAATTTTTTAGAAACCTTTCTTGGCGAGCATTTACAACGTAAAAGAAACCATCATATCAAACTTTAAGTTTCCAGCCCCAACAATATCACGGAATTCGTAACTTTAAAAAGTTTGTTTGGCCTTGTACCCTTTTAAATTTCAATTTTTTTTTAAGAAACTATTTTGAATGAGAGTTTGCATCTTAAAAGTGACAGCCATGGCAAATTTTAAGTTTCTATCACTAATAATTACACATGAAATCGTAATTTAGAACGTTTTTTGAATGTTCTCCACTTTTTTCATTTTTTTAAAATTTCGTTTTTTTTTAAATGTTCATATCGATTATTTATGTCTTAAAAGTAAACAGACATGTTAAATTTCAAGTTTATATTCCTAACAATTCCACACAAATTATAATTAAGAACGTTTCACACTCATTTCACACTTTTAAATTTCGAGTTTTCTAGAAAACAACCACCATGCCAAATTTCATGTTTTTAGTTCCTTCAAAACCACAAAAAGGACTAGTTTAGAATGTTTTTTGCTCCTCCGCCCCGCTGGGAGAAGTGGCTCTGACACCAACTGTATAGTCCATGTCGGAGCAAAGACTATCACCCTCATTTTGCCACCTTTACTTCTGATATTGGTTCGGTAGTTCCAGTAGTTCCCCCACAAACAAACAAACAAGCACGTAAAAAAAGTTTCTTTTCTATAATATTATAGTATAGAAGTCGAGACAGAGCTATATCTATCAAATTATGAAAAATAAACTCAAAAAAGTTGGAAATTGTACGATAAACGTAACATAGGAGGTGCGTTCGTTTTATAAATAGTTTCACAATGTAAAAAAATCATCCTAAGTATTTCAGTGAAATGAATTATATCGTCTGCTATAAACAAAATTAGCATGCCCCCCCTTTTTTTTAATTATTACGTATGCCACTTTTACAAATTTGAATTTTTTTTTCTACACCAGACAGCGCTGCAGAATTCACCATGGAGATCTTGCTTTGCGAAGGATAAGGCTACTATATGTAGCCTTATGCTCCATGGTTTAATATTTTTATGACTCATAATGAACGAATTTCCTGTGTTTATTTACTCTAATGGATTGAGATATTCGGTTAACCTAATTTCCACTGAAGTTATCTCAGAATCTATAAAATGTAACTCATCTCTCAAGGAAACAATTTTTTTGAACGATCTTTCTAAAAATGTAACTTTTATGCAATTTTATTCGAAAAAATAATTTTTTATAAAAATGACCACCTGGCATATGAAAAAAGAAGTGGTTAGCCCGTATTTGTTTTCCTGAGTCACATGACTTGCGCTTTTATTATATAGATTTACGGACGATAGGATTTAATAGAATAACGAAAACTTTTATTAATATCTTTTTATGTTTTGATTCGATTTGCATAAAATTTGAAAAGACTCAAACAAAATTCTGTAACGATTATATATATTAAATTCCAAACCATTTGGCTGGGTAATTTTTGAGGCTGTTATATGCGAACGGACAGGCGGAAGGACGGACCAGACGACGACTATAGGTGCTACGTATATTTATGTAATTACGAACGAACCTAAAAAGTAAAATAAGCTATTTATCCAGTTGTCAGCTCCTGGAGGTCGACTAGTGACACGTCAGCAATACTCTTTCATAAAAAGCTATGTGTTGCTGACGCCTGGTATTTTTGCCAATCGTTGCCACAGATTAATTTCGGAAAACGAAACATTTGAAGTTACTGAAAAAATTAATAGCTCGAAAAGTATTTGTCAGAAAATTGTTAGACAAACTGCGTTAGAAAGGTAAAAAAATTGTATTTTTCTTGATATAAATTTCCAATCGAATGATTATGCCGTTTTTCAAATATAGAATTTCAAAAATTACCAAATTTCACAATGGAGTACCATAGCGAAACCTTCACGTGTGAAAACATAATGATATACTGGCTATAGCACGAGACAAATTATAGTAGCCTTATTATTCTGTTAAAATATACAACTGAATTATGTCACGAGGTCATAATTTTTATTCATTTCTCGACAAATAGTAGATGCGCCATTTCTTTTTAGTATATATATATATATATATATATATATATATATATATATATAAACGTATTGCAAAAATTAACCATTGAAACAGAAATAACTGACCAAATGCAATGAAATTATTATCCCAAATAGCTATGTCAAATTACACATTATAAAACATAGTCCTAACAAATGAAGTATTTATTCAAAAAGTGAAACATAAGTAAAAAAAAAAAAAAACACAAATGCAAGCTTATAATGTAATTTACTTTTTCAAGGGCTGGGAAACCACATTATAAGCAAAGAATGATTGTTTTCTGTAACTGTCACAAGCTTAAAGCCAAAATTTTGTGACAATTCCAAGCCCTAACAATCATTGGAAAGAAATTGGAAAAAAAAAAAAAAAAAAAAAAAGGATACCTTTGAAAATAGAACACTACAAATCAAACGGAAGAAAATAAATCCATTTATAAACAAATAAATACAAAGGAAGACAAAGAAAATCTATACATTACAACATAAATTTGTCCAGAATCCGAAGCCAAAAATGTTTTGTGCTAAGCACATGGTAAAGTGAATAAGTGAATTCAAACGTACAAGTTAAAATTACAGTTAATTTTCTAAAAGTAGCAGGTTATTAATTTAACCATTGTGATTTTAACTATTTCTAATTTAAAATATAAAAATACAAATAAATAATATAAAAACTATAAATTCATTTACTAAAAATATTTTTTAACTTAAATAATTTTAATATATATATTATATTATTGGAATATTTAAAAATTTCACTTGTATTCCAAGTTTTCAGTTAAAAGAGAAAAAAAAATTGTGAAAATTTATATGGTGCTGCCATCTGGTTTTATAATAAACAAT
Organism: Maratus michaelseni; assembly: GCA_963931845.1. Classification (NCBI taxonomy): domain Eukaryota; kingdom Metazoa; phylum Arthropoda; class Arachnida; order Araneae; family Salticidae; genus Maratus; species Maratus michaelseni. Next base: position 24,941,506 of record OZ007597.1, read on the forward strand.
AACTAAAGAATAATACTAAAGAATAATAGTAATAGTTTTTTTAAAATCATTATATGGTGCTGCCATCTAGTTAAAGATTAAAACAATATTTAAATAACTATTAATTATTTTGATTAAGTAAATTTTCAGTATAAAATTATTTTATCTATTTATTTTTACATATGTCAACATTTAAATAATTTCAAAACATAAATAAACCCATAAAATCTAAAATATTCATTTTATAAATAATTATATGCAAGCTTAAAAGATTTACCAATATGACTACATGCACTTATTGGAACAAACATCTTGCAAAATTTTATTAACCCTGAAAAATAAAATTAGATTTTCATTTTATAAATAACAATGCAAGTTTAAAAGAAATACCAAAATGGCAACACACACTTAATGGAACTAACATCTTGCTAAATATTATTTATTCTGAAAAATAAAATTAGATTTCACACACTGATAGCTAAAAATAACCAAACATTTCCAATATGTTAACCTCACGTATTGAATCTAATATCTTGCAAAAAATAAAAAATAAAAAAGCATTTAACTAAATTGTTAAATGTTCTCTACCTGGCAAGGGAAAAAAAAAATATTAAATCTCCAATATGGCAACGCACTTATTGGAACAATATTATATTTAAAGTTCTCTCCCTAGAAAAGGAAAAAAAATTAGAATTTACTATTTAAATTTTTTAATTAATAAAAGATATTTAACCAAAATATTCCCACTCAGCTCTCACATAAAGGAATTCATTCTTTAGCCAAATATATCAGTAATCAAAATGTAAGTGTTTTAACAGATAGAATGTGCAAACATATAAACCCCAATGAAAGCAAAATTTATATTCGTAAAATTGACTTAACTAAATAAAAGGGATAGCCATATTCTACTGCATGTTGAAGAATAAGTTTTAAATTTTGAGTTTTAAAATTATTAGAACAAAGATTGTTTATTCTATGTGCAAAATTTAGTAAAATATTTACAAATACTGATTTATGTATACAAGACTTATAATTAGTAAATAAGTTAACTTTAAATGTAAAATCATTTCTTTTGTCATAAATGTCAAACAAAATTTTATTATCTTTAAGAATTATCTTAAGATCAAGAAAATTAATTTCATTATTTACCATAAGGTTGAAACTATAATTTAAATTTTTATGATATTTTATTGGTAGTAAATAATTTGAATTATTATTAAAATAGAAGACAATTATATCATCTATATAACGGTACATTTTACAATTAGTAATATGTGAATTACGTTCATAATAATATAAATATAATTCTGCAAGAATTGAAGAAACAATACCACCCTGTGGTAATCCACAGCATTGAATATATATATTCTCATTAAAAACAATATAATTATGATGTAGAATAAATCTAGTTAAAGTTTTAAAGTAATTTAAAGAAATGTTATTTTTTAATTTTATGGAATCCTTGTATTCTTTGTATAATAAATTGACAATCCTGAACATATCCTTGATTAAATAAGTCATTAAAGTCAAACGTCTTCATGTAAGTTATGTTATTTAAATTTTTTATATTATTGACAAGTTGAAAACTATTTTTTATGCTAAACAAATTATCTTTTAGTTTTGTAAGTTCAAACAATTTAGTGAGAATAGTTAATAGAAATTTACTTGCATTATTATTATACGTATTACAGCCTATAGTTACAGTTCTAAATTTTATAGGAGTTTTATGAAATTTAGGTATAACAACAATGTATGGATAATTAAAGTTGTAATTTTTAATTTTTAGCAATTTATAATATTGAAATATATGTCGATTATTAATAATTGTATTAAGATTAGTTTTTTTAAAATTTAAACTTGTATTTATTGCATTAGATATTAGCTGTGAATAATATTTTTTGCAGATGAAAGCATAGTTGTTTGGTGATTTATCAACATAAGTAATAATAAATTTGTTTTGTAAATTCTTTATTTCACTATTTAGTTGTTTAACATTAAAATTAAAATTTTCCATATTTCTGAAAAGTTCAACATTTAAATTACTTAATACATTTAATTTCCATTCTTTAAAAAATTCAATGGGTTTATTATAATCTATTGAAATTTTATATATAAAAAGGTCAAGATCCAGATTAAATTGTTTTAATATAGAAAAAATATTATAACATGATGGTGTTCGAAATTTAGTCCCATTAGTCATAAAACTGCGCAGATAATCATTCTCGACAATATTAATATCCCCTGTAATAATGTGACCATGTACCTTATCTACATAATTACTAAAACTAGGATTATTACATAAGCACGGAGGTTTATCATTTGATGTAAGAAATTTTGCAAAATTATTGTAATTGAAAATTCTACGTCCAAGTGTAACATTGTATTTGTATGATTTATGTATTGTAAAATTTTTTATGGGGAATTTGTTATTGTTATTAATTACATTGTGTATATTAATTTTATTAAGTACTATATTGGAAAAAGTGATTATAAGTTGAGTATTGTTAGTTTTTTTATAAGTATTTTTTGAAATTTTTACATTAAGTTGATTAATTCTATATAATAGAAGATCAAAATATACATCACTAAAATGTGGTGATAAATTTAATGTTAAAAATACTTTATAATAATTATTAAGATTTTTCTTTTTGATCGAAAAAATATGTTTCCTTATATCAAACCAATTGAAAGTATTAGTGAATTCATTTTCCATATTAGATAATTGCTGTATAATATCATTACTAGAAATATACTGTGTATTAGTACCATATTTACCCCTTTTTGTACGTGTAGTTTTTGTATTTACTTTATGATTTAAATTAGCATAAGTGCTAGTATAATGTTCATGTTTATTAGTATTTGTATAAACAATGTTTGTGCGATTAAATAACTTAGAATTTAGACCATAAGGATATAAAGAGTTACGGGATTTGATATAAATGGATTCATAAAGTAGTCTATCACTGAAATTTTTGTGCATACTCAGGATTTTAATAGTAATATCTTTAAAGTCATGTTGTCTAAAGTGCATATGCTCAACATTTATAGAATTATTTTTTATAATATCCTGTCTATGTTGATTGATTCTGAAGTGCAGTGGATTACATGATTGACCAATATATTCCATCTTACACATATTGCAATTAATCGAATAAATAATATTGTATGCTTTACAAAAGAATACATTAATTTTCGAGTTAGAACTATTAACAATTTGTAGTGGATCTGCATGTGGGCAAGTTAAGCAGCGTGGTGATGAACATTTTTTAAATTTGAGATTTACTGTGATATATATATATATATAATTATAATATCTATGAATTTCAAAAAACATATCAAGTTCTATTATCATTCTACTTAAATCTCCAAAGAGATAATTAATGATATTGTGTATACAGAATACCACATAGCTAATAATTAATATGTGCAAACATAATATTACCATAGCTTGTGCTTCAATGGTAATTGGCCAAATTTTACTCATACTTAAAGAATATTGAAAATAGAAAAAAGAAATAGAGAGAAAGGGAAAAAAAAAATTATAAATTGGAGTTGCAATTAAGTAAATACAAATGGATTAATAAATTAAATATGAACCATATACAATGGAAAATTGGACCACGTGAGAATTAAATATGAATTGGATATGAAAAAACACATGCACATGTACTCATCAACCTGGATGCACCCACATGTGTTTTAAATAATAATTCAGTGTTTCATAATTCTACTGGCATAATGCTAAGATCAGTAGAATCATCCAGGTACACTGAATTATTACCAGACAACAATTGGAAATATTAAAATTTGGAAATATTTAAATAGGAAATAAAAAACCATTAAGAATATACAATATATTTCACACACATCGATTATCCCAAAAACTGTATTTAACACCTCAGGAAATTACCACGAGATAACAGTTTTGAAATAATAAAATTGGAAATATGAACGCGTAAAGTGTAGATAAAATATTTTACTCACAATAATTATACAGAATCCTTAAAATGTCACAACTTCTGCATAATATTCACATCCACATGGCAATGCATCATACATGTTGACTAAGTCGAGTTGAGAGAAATGATTTGAAAGACAAGTTGAGAGCACACTTATTTTTTTAAAACACAACCCCATCGATGACACCCAAACACAAAATGATTCAAAAACACACAAAATAATTCTGGTTTTAATACACTTATAACAAAATTATATCCGTGAATATATATTACTCCATCCAATTTTAATTCCTGAAAGTAAAATTAATATACAATCAATATATATATATATATATACTAAATTATGGGATTTTTATGGGGAAATTATTTAACTATGGGGAAATTATTTAATATATATATATATATATATATATATATATATATATATATATATATATATATATATATATATATATATATATATATTAAATGCAAAAAATCTGTTAGAATTTTAAATAAAAAAAATAGTTTTCAGAGACGTTCTGTAACCCGGGAAAAGCGGGTTCGATTCCCTAGTATATAATATCCAATGGTCGACCTCATTAAAATTATTTAATACGAACAAATTTATTTAATTTTTATACTCAAAAACAGTAGCTTATTTATCCTGCTAATATTGGAGTCTTATAATTTTAGAAAAGGATAAAAAATAAATTAATACTTACCTTTAAAAAAATTTGCCATCAGATAACAGAAAATAGAAAAAATAGTTATTTGACCTCAATCTTGAAAAAAAAAAAATGGATGATTACCATTTCAATAAAAATACTCATAAATCTTTGGTGATGATTTATGACTTATGAAAAGATATGGCTGTATATACCGAAATTATAATATTTCATTTAGAACCAAAAATAAACTATTCGTAAGGCATTTTATCTCAATTTGGCCGACTATTTGGGGGGGGGGGGGTGCGATTATTGGTACCTTTACCCTAGTTAGTTTTAATAATGTTTTTTATTTTTCAGTTGCCAAATCTTTTTTTTAAAAAAAAAAACATGGTAAAAATTAGTTTTTTTTTTTTTTTTTTTTTTTTTTTTTTAAATTTTAAATAAGAAATTTATTAGTTCTCGCTTTCTTTCAAGCGTATATCAAAAGGGCGATTTTCCCCCAATCGGTGGTATGCAAAATATTTTTAACTTTTGACATTTAATTTTGGGGGCAGTAAAATTAAAAATATATGAAAATGGCGTCATTTTAACCCAATTATGGAAAAATGTTTTAGTATTTATGATTAGAAATTAATACTAACAAGAATGAAAAATCACGCATCAAGCATACATTATGAAACACTTTCCAACACATTCAGAATACTTAAAAAAAAAAATAATAATAATAAAAAAAAAACACCGCTTAATAAGGTGAAAGATGATGAAAATTTGGAAAACGCACGGCCATTTGAAAAGTCGGCCTTAATTCCAGAAGATGAGATGACCAGGGCTGGACAAATGCGGTCGCCAGGTCGCCACCGGCGACCAACTTTTTTTATGTGGTCTAACTTTTTTAGTCTAATTAGTTTAGTAGTCTAGTTTAGTTTTTTAGTCTAACTTTTTTTGTTATTTTTTTTATTATTATTCTTTTACAAAAATTGAACTAAAAAATGAGTACAAACGACATTTTGTCTCACCAACACCCCTACTCGTGCGGGCAGCAAGCGCAGTGATTTCCCTCTTCTCTCGTACTTTGAATGGAAAAGCTAATTTTAAAAGGCATTTTCCATTCCATGCATATAAAACGCCATTCTTTTACGCTCTAGTCAGCTAGCATATCACGTAATAAGAATGTGGGGAGGCGAAGTTTCAATAAGAAATATTTTCAATCCAACTTATGTGGTTTCTAGAAATTGAATGCAATGATAAAAATAGCTTACTCTTTTTTGTAAGTTTCAAATCAGATTTTTGTGTTTAGAATAAAATCTGATTAATCGATCACATTCATTTTATAATAACATGTAAGTGATTATAAGTAATTCATTCGAAGTAAATCTATAAAACTTAATTAAAATTTCAATAATAATTCATTTTAACAAAAAATATGTGTTTTTTAAATATTTCTTCCCCGCTTAAATTGCTTGGCGCCTGGCGCCTATGTGCACTACATACTCGGCGTCACTCTGTCTTGGAGACAAGTGTCTCGTACTGGGTTGTTACTCAAGAATATTTTATAATCACATTGTTTAGATTACTGCAGAAATGAAAATAAAAAATCATTTATTGCACTTCAGAAGTATATCATTGAATCAAAATAAACCTCAGCAGATTGCTGATTCCGATTATATAATCCCAGCGAGGGAAAATGTACTTTTTTTTTTTTTTTTTTTTTTTTTTTTTTTTAGCAATGCATTTTACATACTAACTCTCGACTTATTTTGCGCACGTCACAATGTTTAATTAAATTTCTTGTAAAGATGTCTCCTTATAGATGCTGCAAAGTTACAGAATATTAAGAAATAAACTTGAAATTATATTCACACGCACACACACAAACAACAACAACAAAACTTTTATTTTTAATTTGGCAAAACTAAGAGAGTTCATTAAATGCAAATTTTGAAATAATAAAATCAGAATTATTTGACTGAATTCGATAGGCTAAATAGGCAAAAAATCGTTTTTTCAGCACTGAACTATTTGGACTTTTGAAGCATTCGGCAATAGACATATTTCCGAACATGTTCAGAGCTTACAATATTTCCTTCTTTTTTTTTTTTTTTTTTTTTTTTTTTTTTTTCAGAAATATATAATTTTGATAAGTTTCCTTAAAAAACTTTAATAATTCTAAACTATGTTTGATATTATTTTTTCTCACCCAATTCATAAAAAAAGTTTGTGCTTTTGAAAATCAATAACGGGGGGGGGGGGGGGGCGCTAAATTTTTTTTACCTCAAACATGCTGAGATCTGGCTATCAAGGAAATCGTTAAAAATGCGAACCAGTAGCGCCACCTGTAGGGTGAAATACACCAAAATCTCATGAGCATCAATTTATGTTAAGGGTTAACTGAATGTGAAGTTTAATGAAATTTCACCCAGATTTCCTTATTAAAATACCTCATGTAAAATGTAAAAAATGCATCATAACAGTGCCACCTGCTGTGCTATATATGCCAAAACCTAATCAGTACTTCTATGTGCTAAGGTCTAATTAAATAGGGCATTTGATGAAATTCCATGCTTCAGTTTTTGATATAGAATGGCTACAAAATGTGTATCACATACAGAGAGAGATTAAAATATATATATATCAAATCGTATTCAGGCCAACCTAAAACGTTTAAATCCATAAAAAAATAAAGGAAATTATTTTCATGATTCCAATATTTTCTTCTGATAGATATATATTAAAGAAAGTATTAAAACAAGAACGAAAAATCATGCGTCAAGCATAGATTATGTAACACTTTCCAACGCCTCCAAAATAATTTTACAAATCATTACCGTATAATAAGCTGAAAGATAACATCTAAGTAAACAATTTGGAAAACGCATTTCATATTTAAAAACATAATTTCAGGAATTTCCAACCTATACAATATTCGGAAAAATATCCGAATACTTTTATTCAGCCCTGTATAGGATCTATAGATTTGTATATATACCACATAGGATGCTAAATTTTAGTTTAGTTAGGAAACGTGTAGCACAGTTTAAAATTCTCCTTCTGGAGTTTCTGTCAATAAACGGAAATGTGTTCGCAAACTTTTGTGCTGCCCTGTATAGAATCTACCGAATTTATACACACCAAGTAATAGACAAAAAGTAAGTAAAATTTAAAATCGCGTTCAGCAACTTAAAACGCACTTTCAGGAATTATTGTTAACAGACAGTAGAGAATTCTTTTGTGTGTCTCTGTATAAATGAACAATGACTGCTATACACACAATATTCTGTAGTAACCCTCTTGTAATGCACCTTAGTGAAATATATCAATTTCAATGCGTTTAAAATAGTGAAACATTATTTAATTAAACCGCAAACGATTTTTATAGACGTAATGTAACGGAATTCTTTTGACTGTATCTATTTGGAAGTAACTATAAGTGCTATGCACACCCTATTTCATATTAAGTTTCTTGTAATGCACCTTAGTGATATATGTCAATTACAATGTGTTTGAAATTGTGTAACATCATTAAAATAAACCGCAAATGATTTTCCCCCATAGACCGTAATGTAACGCAATTATTTTGAGTGTCACCTGCAAAAAAATTATAAGTGCTACACACTTCAGTTGAAATAGGGAACATGCTACAGATAACGACAAGAACATATAAAAATTGCAGGGCAATCCGAGCATATGTACGGGAATTAGAGAACGGACAGACGGCAGGCGGCCAGACAAACCGAAGTCATAACCACTTTTCAACCAGGTTGGAAAGTGTTAAAAAGAAGAAATTTTAATTAAGATTTCCTTTAATAGCTGAGAGATATACTTCTCCATCAAAACCGAAAACAAAACTACGTCTATAATAATATAGAAGTTTATCTGTGTGCTGAAGAAATTATTGCACATAGAGCTACAAGATTTGGCAAGAAGGTACCTGTATGTCTAAAGTTAGCCTTTGATTTTTTTTTTAATTAGATTTTTTAAAATTTATTTTTTATGCGATTTTTACCCTTTTTTTTCATGTTTCATGGCGATTTTTTCACATTAAAAAAAAAGAATTCAGTTTCAATTTTTTAGACCAGTAGTAATTTTTTTCTTTTTTCAAAAAAAGTTTATTCGGAATTTGTGTAGGGATTTTTAAATTTATCACGAATTTTTTATGGAAATTTCAGTTTTTTTTTTTTTTTTTGTATGTGACTTGTGGTAATTTTTTGACATTCGTAAAAAGAATTCGGTTGCAAACTTTTATATTTTGTTCATCTGCAATTGCTTTTTTTTTAATTTGAATTTTTACCAATTTTTAGCTCCCCCCCCCCTTCATTTTGCAGTGATTTTTTGCAGAGTAGTAAAAGGAATCCGGTTTAAATTTTTTTAGCCCAAAATAGTAAATGCTGTCTTCTTTTTAATAAAGTTTATTCAGAATTCGTGCAGCAAATTTTTAATTTTGCGCAATTTATGTGATTTTTTTCGCATTTTGCGGCGATTTTTTGACATTCTGAAAAAAAAATAATCCTGTTTTAATCTTTTAGCTCAGTTTAATAAATTTTGTCCTCTCCTTTCAATAAAATTTATTCGCAATTCCTGCAGCGATTTTTAATTTTTGGTTAATTTTTTATGCAATTTGAGTGTTTTTTGTGTTTTGCGGCAATTTTATGACAGTAAATTTTGTCTTGTACATGTTTAAATTTTTAGTGATTTTTAATGAGATTTCTAATGCGTTTTTTAATGTTTTTCTACATTCCGCGGCGATTTTTTGACAGCCGTGAAAGAATTCCGGTTACAATGTTTTAGCCCATTATAATAAATTTTGTTTTCTACGATTTTTTAACTTTTAGCAATTTTTAAAGTTTTTTTAATTCTGCGGCAATTTTTCCAGATTAGCAAATTTTTTTCTAGTCATAAAAAGGGGACTAAGGGGACAAAAGCACATAAAATGGGACCTAGGGGAAAAGGGGGACCATTTTGGAGCCCTGTATCAT